>WOVY01012954.1:0-111623 GCA_013436015.1 Rhipicephalus annulatus
CTTGTTAGATGAAGTCGTTTTTGCCGGTTTCCACGACGCGACCTACCTTAACCTCACATAACCTAACCCAACCTAACCTTCACACTTCTGGCGTTAGAAAACGTTTTACTCGCTGCTTTACATTGCTTTTTGTAACATGTCATGTGCTTTCAAACGTTTGATATCGCAGTTTCCGATTTGTAATGGGGAAAAACACTGCATCTCAATAGCCGACATTGATTTATGTGGTTTTTATAACGCTTAATAACCTAACCTACCTAACCTTCGCACTTTTATCTACAATATGACTGATAATAGAGGCAAAATATGCTGCATCAAGTTAGGGCAATGTTAGGTCACGTGAATCAAGTGTCTCAATTATTAGGCTGCATTTGCATAGACTTCATTTAGCCATGAATTTATGGTCAACACTATATAAAAAAGATGTGAAACTCACAGACACAGCGTGTGTGTCCCATTTCCTTATCTTCATTTCATAATCAGCGCTGTTATTTCCATCTAAAAAATGTAGTATTCAATACTAGACCTGCATGCACGGTGCCTGTGCCAGCAAGAACATTCTAAACAAGTGCTTCACAAAAACTCTGGAAGTCATTTATATCAAAGCCAACTACATCTGGTATGAATAAGTATCCCACTTTGGCCAGATTGTACATTATGAAAGCACATGTCAGTATTTTATATATGCACATATAGCTGGACAGAAAGAATTGTCTTTTAAATGCTTGGTATTTAATTGGTGAAAAAACTTTCAATGTACATTTCAGAAAGAATCAGATTCGCAGAGAACTACAGTAGTACTGGATAGGTAATACTGCAGACGACTTCAAGTGAATTCACATATCTCCTAACTTATGTGCACATACATGTGCTTCATCATTGCACAACAAAGTTATTGCAGTTGGTGATTCAGGGAACCAAGTTTTTTGTATTATTTGCCGCTACATAAACTGCATGCTTATGCATATTGGATTCTCTCGAAAGACCCAAGATGCACTTTGCACCCGGAAATATTGTTGCAAATAGAACTTGTACTGCAAATGAAGCAAGTTGTGCGAGAAATACGTACAGGCGATATAAAAGCATGATGTAAAAACAATGTGACAATCACAACTGTATTATTCATAAAACCGAATTTATTTATTATTCATTACCCTCAAGGTCAATAGACATTACAGAGGGAGTGTGTAGAGAGAAACAGTAAAAATTACAACACAACGCAAGAACAAAAAAGAGAACAATAGTTATGCAGTCAGCATGCTTCTGGTCATACAATGTCAGCTCTTGCGTTCTTGAAAAGATTGAAATCTCGAATGGTTGCTGTCGGGTTTGGAAGGCCATTCCATTCCTTCTATGTACGTGGCATGAAGAACTGCGAAAAAAATTAGTTCTACACAAAAGAATGCCGGCATCGAAGGCGTGATCCAGACGTTGTGACATGTGATGAGGAGGAATTATGAATTCGTAATGTAAGTAGGCATGGTGGTAGAGCTTGTGAAAAGACATAAGCAGGAAAGTTTATGCCGTGATGCAAGAGATGGTAGACTAGGGCCTGCTTTTATGGATGATATGCTTGCGGTGCGATTGCATTTACATGTAATGAAACGAGCCGAGTTGTTCTGATCCATTTCTAGTTACTGTATTAAATTGACATGAAAGGGATCCCATATATTTGCTGGTATTCTAGTTTTGTGCGATCTATTGTTTTGTATAGGAGCAATTTGATTGTGGAAGGGACTTTTGAACAGTTATGGCGTAGGTAACTGAGCATGCGGTTGGCGTTGTTAATTACATAGGGGATATGAACGTTCAGGTTAGGTTAGTTGTGATGTGCACACCAAGGTATTTGTAAGAGGGTACCCTTTCTAACTGGTTATTACCTAGGTAGTACACAGGCGGTGTAGTAGAATACCTAGTAACGCGCATGAGTTTACAGGCGTTGTTAATTACATAGGTGATATGAACGTTCAGGTTAGGTTAGTTGTGATGTGCACACCAAGGTATTTGTAAGAGGGTACATTTCTAACTGGTTATAACCTAGGTAGTACCAAGTGGTGTAGTAGAATACCTAGTAACGCGCATGAGTTTACTTTATTTGGGTTTAATTCTATCAATAAATTGTTACCACCATTCTGAAATTGCTGTAAGATCTGACTGACGAATATGATGAGTCGTTAGCACATGTGATTTTTCGGAAGATCACGCAGTCATCAGCAAAGAGGTGAATGTTGCTGGTAACATTAGAGGGTAGATCAATAATGTGGATTAAAAAGAGGAGCGGACCAAGAACTGAGCCTTGTGGCGCCCAGAGCACCACAGCACGTAGCTCAGATTCCTTGTCGTAAGCGCTGACGAATCGGGAACGGTTAGTTAAAAAAACATTCATACCAAGTTAAGAGCTGTGAATCTAGATTAAGGGACTGGAGTTTAAAAGAGAAGTTTGTGACATACTTTTTCGAAAGCTTGGCTGAAATCTAAACATATGCAATCTGCCTGTTACGAACAACCGAGAATAATGTTTAATTTCTGCGTAAATAATGCCAGTTGTGTTTCGCAAGAATATTATTTACGAAAGCCATGTTGGGATGGTGTAAAAAAAGAATTCATCTCAAGGAAGTTGGCTAGATGTGAGTACAAATTGTGCTCAAGAATCTTACAACGGAATACTAGTAGCAAAACCGGATGATAGTTAATTGGGGAATGCTTGTTACCAAATTTATGAAATGGAAGGACCTTACCAAACCTTCCAGTGTGATGGCAGAGAACCATCATTGAGGGACTGCTGAAAAATCATGGATAGAAAGGCACAAGAATAACAAAGTGTGCCCACGAAGAACTTGGGAGTAATTAAATCACAGCCTGGCCTGAAGATGCATTTAACAATTTGAAAGCATTCTTTTACACCTATATAATCAATTGTTAGGTGCAACATTGCGGGGGTAATCAAAGCATCCCTTTTATGGTGATGGGCAGTGTGCAACGGAAGTGAAGTCTTGTGAAAAGACACCATTAGCAAGGAAGCACATTCTGCATCAGGGATAGAATCACCGTTATACACAAACAATATAACATTATCAGTGTTAGCGTTTATCATGCTCCAAAACTTTTTGATAAAGTTGTGGGCACGTTTGGCAAGATATTGCGGAAAAAGTTACCTTTGGCAATGATTAGTGCTCCTATACAGTCATCTGAGTTCTGAGGCTTTCTTTTTCTCTTGCCAATGGGCGCGATTTGTGGATCGTTCAGCAGACCGATAAAGGCGCTTTTTCTATTTGACAAACGTTTTAAGTGAACGTTATATCACGGAGCTTCTGGGTTAACTGTGATAGTGTGAACGGTATGTACTTGGATGTAAGGTCAATGACTTTTGATAAGAACATGTCCCAGTTAGTTTATATTATGACTTAATTTTTGTGGTTTATTTTCCCGGTGGATACGTACGTGTAGAAAAGTTGTGAGTGGGTTGTTAAAAGAGATTTGGTTGTATATAGTAGCCGTGATATTCCACGCTCGCTCACTTCTTTTTATATGATTGATATACCCATGAAACATTGATCGGTGCAGGCCACGCCAGAATGTCCGGGAAACTTCTAGATTGTTTTAGACTATTTGCGTGTATGACACGTACTATAGAACGATAGTTATAGCGCGAGAACAAAACTACGACACAGAGACACGAAGGACCTTCGTGTCCTTCTTGTCCCTGTGTCGTCGTTTTGTTCTCGCGCTAAACTATCGTCATGCCATACCAACTAGCCCAAGCTGCCACACTTCTAAGGTACTATAGGAGTCAGGTTACCAACACAGTTTTTATAACTGTGCTCCCAACGTGAGCCACTGCGATAACACTCGTTTCTTCTTTAAACAGCTGATATGGCCAATTTTCTCATAAAACGGTATACCGTCATAAACACACATGGCAATCGATACTGCACGAATTAGACCGTCAGATGAGAAGCGGTTCTGAAGGCCTGACGATAGATGTACATGTACATCAAACTATATCTAAAGCATGTGAGCTAGCTGAAGTGCGTTGGCGGGCTAGTTTGTATTATACTTTATTTATTTAGTTAGAAAATACTGCAGGCTATGAATAGCCCAGGCAGGAGTGGGGGTGGTACAGTAAGAGGATAGGTCCAAAAAAAGCAACAATACAGGAGGCACAACCTAACAGCTAAATAAACAACAGATTATGGTACAAGATCTAGGTTACTTCAAAAAAATTTCAATACACCTTAATACATTTTCAGATTCAAAAATGTGATGTGGTAGTTCGTTCCATTCTGTTAATGTGCGAGGAAAGAAGAGTATTTAAATTTTTAGTTCGAGCAAAGATAGGAGTAAATTTTTGTGAATGATATCGTCTAGTTGGACGAGAAGATAACGGAGAAAGACTATTTGATAGCTCAAGTAAACTTTTTTTTCTGGATAGATGGAAAATAAGTTTTAGTCTTGCAATTTTCCTGCGACATTCTAGAGTCTGAATTTTGTTATTATGCATTAGTTCAGTTGGGGAATCAGATCGGCGAAATCGGTTGAAAATAAAGCGGACGGCTAACCTTTGGATTTCTCTAGATTGTTAATATCTGTTTTAGTATGCGAATCAAACACCTCACATGCATATTCCAAACCAGACCTGATTATTGTATAATAAGCTAGAAGTTTAGTAATGGGGAAGAACTACTGAGTCTATCCCTCGGTCTAGCCTGTAACTTGTATGGGCGATAGCTTAAGTTGAGATAATCAATCATGCCATCACAAACCTGGTCTCTAGAAATAATGTTGACTTTTATCTACTCGTTCGAGTCAAACTTGCGCCGTTGTGACCAGAGTTGAAAACGGTGGAAACGAAAACATGCGCGTTATTTAGCCCTGAATTGTCAGGTTTTAATGCGTGCACTTGTGTGTGCATTCACACCTGTAAAAGCGCATTGGGATATCAATTTGATGTGCAAGAGATGTTTACTCTTATTAGTCTGCTTGCCATGAGCAATCCAAGAGGTCCAATACCTTTTGTTACAAGTTGTATGCATCAGGGAGTGCCCGCTCTCGGTATGCTCACAACAAATATGCTTTACCGCAAAACAAATAATCTTCACCGTGCGACATTTTTGTCCTGCAGTGAAGCCAAACAAATGCTACGTTGTTCTCGAACGCATACACGATCAGTACTTCCCCATGTGTGGATATGTATGTGTGTAATTAGCACGGTAGTATTCTATGATTGTGACAATATCTGTAGCTCCAGCTTCATTTTCCATCTCGAAAAGGGAAGTTTATTTCAAATTTGAATTAAGAGATATTTTGTGTTGCATGCACCTTTGAGCGCCTAAATGATGACTGCCGTTCTATTAATTTATATGTGCACCTATAACCAAGCAGGGCTGGACAGTGAGTAGATAACGTTATAAAAATTCAATTTAGCTAAGAAGGAAAAATTGACTTCAATGGTCTGTTTATCTATCTATTTAGCCGCCTACGTCTGGTTGCTCTCGTGATCACTCCCTATAGCTTTGGGTAAACCAAATTAGTATGGGAGGGTAAGATGGTTTGACGAATATAATTGCCCGCCAGGTCATGAATAATGCCGCAATACCATCGCGTATGTCGTCAAGCCCTTTCTTCCAGATGTGTGGCACACATCTTGCAGGTATGCGGTTTATTATGTGTCACAGGTGATTGACAGTTCGTCTACCCAAGAATGGCAAAAAATAATATTAGTAATTTTAACATGACAACGTCGAGACAAATGTCAGTGTTGATCCTTAGAGCATCAAAGGTAACATGTGCAAGAGGATAAAAAGTTGCGGGCATAGACGCGAAAAATTGATAATTTCTATGTAGAAATAAAATAGTACTCTGATAAATCGAACAGATACACACATATATGTAAACATGATATATAGCTCATATACACCCAATATTTAAAATATTAAGTGCACAACACCACAGTGCTAGTAAAAAATTATATAGATATTGTGCACAATTACGAATAATGCATTTGTGCCAGCGTATGTACATTCAAAATTCATTGTGAAACATTGCGACAACTGTGAATCTTGATTGATTTTCGCGTGATTGCTGCATGCAAATGACGTGTTGCTTCAGGTTACATATAGCTGAAGAAAGTGAATTCAAATAAATGAATAAGTGCATAGCACTCGATCAGTTTAAAAACAACTAAGGCGAATATCTTTAATTTCAATCTTGGAAGATAAGCATGTTGTGGGAATGAACCTAAATAATCGCGGCTGCGGCTGATGCGAAATTTTAAACAAACTACATGCATGGGCATCGAAGGTGTGCTTATCAAAAGGTGTGCGAAGGTGTGCTTATTTTAAACAAACTACATCGAAGGTGTGCTTATCAAAAGTTAAATATATATGACGAAATCAGTGTCGGACCGCTTGGATGTGGCTCTTGACAAGCATTCCAATAAAACTTAACACCTCGTGAACATCAAATTGATATTTTCATATGCTTTTTCAAGTGTGAATCCACATAAAGATAGTTGCATGTACATCACTCTGTCGGGTTGAAACAGGACAATTTATGGCTAAGTGACGCACATACTTTCGTTTTCACCGCTTTCACCTCGAGACAAATGAGTGTAATTTTGACTCCAGCCCCTAGATCAGAGTCAGCGTTATTTTTGGAAACCAAATTTATGGTGATGTGACGTGGTTGCCTCGAGCTATCGCGCATAAAAGTATGATAAACAAACTAGGCCGCCAACGCGTCCAGTCACTGTACGATGTTTAACACAATCCCTAGTCCACAAAGTTTACTCATTGGGACCCCATGGAATACGCAATGTTTTCGCGGAGGCTCACGTTTACACTACTCGTGCTGTTGGCGCAAATAGTCTAAAAACAATTTAGTAAAAGTTTTTCAAAGATTTTATGAGGGCCATGGAGGACGAAGGCCTAAAAATGAGCGTGCCCAGCTCTTGCAGCAAAAGCAATATTAAAAATTATACAATGAACTTGGTTGCTGTAAACTACAGTTGTGGCTCTCACGTGGGCTCTACATTAACTCATACTAATTATTTTCAGTGAATTATGACCTGTATGCCTTGAAGCTAGTTGTTTAGACTTCGTTTACGATTTAGCGTAAACACCGTTAATTACTTTGCACAACCTGTTTCTTTTGCAGTGGGAATCTACACAAGGTTCAAAGAATAAGCCCATGGCGAGCCATGTTTTCCTTCGCTTCAACAAATATTTACAGAAAACTTTGTTGGCTGAATTCACTTTGCAACAAGCTATGCTGTGAAAAGCAGATGTGCATGCAAAATATTTAAATTGAGATATGTGACGTACCATACTTTCAGATCATCCGCAGTACAAACTAAAAAGTGCCTATAATCCTGCAGTTCCCTATAATCCGTTTCCATCAGAAAGGTGCGTTTAATGTTTCTCACCAATACATATATAGCACTGGAAACCTTTGTCCTTTCTCTACAACTTTAGAATTGCTGACATTGTTTTAACTTTCTCGCAAGTGTAGTATACTCATTTTCTTTGTCAATGATGTAACCCATACATGCCAGATGTGGTGCCTCAACTCCCGTAACTCCCCGCCGCGGTGGTCTTGTGGCTAAGGCTGCTGGATCGAGTCGCGGGATTGAATCCCGGCTGCGACGGCTGCATTACCAATGGAAGCGGAAATGTTGTAGGCCCATGTGCTCAGATTTGAGTGCACGTTAATGAACTCCAGGGTGTCGAAATTTCCGGAGCCTTCCACCACGGCTTGTCATAATCATATGGTGGCTTTGGGACGTTAAACCCCACATATCAATCAATCTACTCTCGTACTCTGAAATGAATGACTCTCCAAAATTTTGTGGAGCACTTGTTCAGACTGTGCACGGCAGCCCACACTGCAGGTGTACTACTGAATATGGATTTTTTTAGGAAGGTATCAAACAGGACAGTATATGAAATAGAAGGCAAAATAATGTATGTTCTGTCTGTCATTTTCACCCACTTTTCTTTTATGGCGCTAATAAATTTCATTCCCGTCAAGTAATGCACAACTTAATCCAGTCCAATACTAACGCAGCTTACACACTAGCTAACTGTGCTCCGGAAAACACAGCCCTAATTTTACACAGAATATTTTGACGCCATTTCGCATCATAAGATTGGCTGGCATAGCCACATGCTGAAGAGTTACTGGAGAAATTAGTCACAAAAAGACATAATTATGTGGAGAGTGGTAAAGATGCAATATTGCTTCTCACCTTGGTTTCTGCTGCTTTTATATGCTTCCATGCTAATACAAACGCATAACTCTGCTCATTCTCGAAATAGTAAAAACTTGATTGTAGTTCAAAAGTGGCAGAGGCTGGATAGGAACAGTTGCCCCGATAGCTCAGCAAGGTAGCCCCACCCTAAGAACTCTTTAGCGACTTGTCACTCAATCTCCACTCCCTCCTACACGTACCTCCACCTTGAATAAGACAGTTTTGTGTGTTTCGTACTACATGGCTAGAGGTACACAAGGACTATGAATGCATCACTGGCATCATTGGAGCCAAGAGGAAACCAGGGTATGAATATCACTTCATTAGAGGGTACACAATACTGTCCCATTCTATTATGAAACTGACAGCTATGAAATAGAGCTCATTTAGCATGAAGGCAAGAGTGAATGTGCAGTTGTAATTCAGAAGCATAGTAAACAAATAGTAGACTAAAACACATCGTAGGTAGGCCAGGCCTATTAACCCACTCTGTTGGTGGCTTCCAGGCACATATGTGCAAATCCAGATAATGCGCCCAGGGTCTAAGGTGTTAAAGTGTGAATGCAGAAATTGAGAAATTGGCTAATAAGTCCATTATTAAAAAAAATGGCAGATCCCACATACAGTAGGAATCGATGATATGTGAAGCACGAATGAGGAAGATGTATATGTTGCTTTAAACCAGAATGTTATGAAACGGACGTAAATTATACTGAGCATGTCTTCCATGTCATGATTATTATGTTTGGACATGTCATTTGCCTTCATCGTTCATTCACGCCACGTGATACCAAATTTGGTATTTGTGGAGCTAGCAAGACGTCCACGAGCCAGCTATGAACGTAGCATGTAGTGATGTTTCACATGACATGCATATCATGATTATCTTGTTTGGACGTGGCATTTACCTTCATCATTCATTTATGTCACCTAATTACCAAGTTCGTTATATGTGAAGCTAGCAAAATGGCTGTGATTGCATCATGAGCGTGGTATGATGTCGTCTTCTCACATGACACGCATGTCATGTTTTTAAAGCTTTACACCAGTCATATACCTTCGTCATCTATTGATGTCACGTAACACCAAATTTCGTGTATGTCAAGCCAGGGGTGGATCCAGCCACTCATTTTAGGGGGGGGGGGTCACCTAAAGTAACACCGTAGAGGGAGGCGTGGTGATGACTTTTTTGTTTTTACCAGCAGAAAAACCACTTCAGAGCACAAATACTGCTAATGTGTGCTTAGACTGATTTAATTCACTCATGACATGAAAATCAAACATTCTGCATGGCAATCAAGTATTCTACCACAGAGCCACACCAGGTCTCGACACTGCTGTGAAAATAGGCTACACTCAGGCACAATGTTGCTTGAAAGGTCAATTGCAGTTGCAATGCTAACTATAGAATTCTCTAAAAATTACACATGCACCCCTATGATGCAGCCGTCATGACCAGTTCACGTTGATTGTAGTTAAGTGCCGTACACTTTGTTGTATTTATGTAAAAGTGTTCGGGACTATCACCCTTAAGAGCGCAAGCGCTACATAGCAGCTTACCGTAACTGATGTTGATAACACTCTTGTTGCTTCTGGCTTCATTATGCAAATGTGAACAGCTGGTTATATAAAACATATGCAACTGTTGAACATACATCTGTGTGTGCAACATTTGTTCCTATGTGTAATGTCATTTAGTACGTTTTGCTGAATACACCACAGTCACCTTCCTTCAATAATATGTATAAGTCTCAAATTGTAAATTATGTCCTTGTACAACATTTTTATACATTAAAAAGTCACCATTTTTTCAGTGCTCCGTTTGCTGTTATCCTGCATAGACGAAGTTTCTTTCCCCTTAGAAGTTTGCCTACTTTCCAATTACAGAAAAAACAAAACAGGTACCTATCGGTTTTCTTTATCTCTGAAATGAATTTATAATAGTTTGCTTATTGCTTACAAGGGTGCCATTTCGCGCCGGAAAATGAGGCACGCGTAGGCAGGAAAACCTGCGGGGCGCAAACCGCACGTACTACATACCTAGGCGTCGAACACTTGTTTATGTACAACTATCGATCGTATGATCGTATGCAGCTGTATGAAGAATGAATAGTGCCATACAGGCTCTTTCAATTTGATTCGTGTTTCTCAAGCAGGAACGACTCACTTGTGCATTCTGCAACCATGGTCAGCATCTCAATCGAAATTACATCATTTAACACTTGCATGGCTTAACAGAGACATAAAATCGGCCTCGTTGACTAATAAAATGGCTGCAATGCCAGTCATTGATTATTTGATTCATTCAATGAGCACGAGGCAAAACAGTCAAAAGCGAGTTGGCGAAGCATATGATCACGAGCACAGTGAAAAACATACTTTGATGCTCAGTAAAATTTGTACAACGAACGTTGCCACCTCACACACACAAAAATCGAATATTAGCAATCACAAAAATCACGCTGAAGCACGCAGTGACAGTGCAAATATGGTCTCTAGTGCAAGGGATGCTAGTGCAAGTTCAAGCGCTGCAAACACCGTCCGCATTCGTAAAACGCATGGGCAGCGATAAGCTCAAGCACAGTGCCCACGCCCACTACAATGACACCGCAATCAGTGCACGTCCAGCACAACACAAATGTGTACAGCTCACGATCGCGTACAGCTCATCCCACACACGCACGCTTGGACACACGCCACACGCAGAGTGAACCTGTGGTTGCCTGACCCACTGTTAACCAAAAGCCACAGCACGCCACACACGAAAAAATATGCCCAGAGAACCAGATTTAACTCTACAGAGACCCTAAGGTTGCCTGACCCACCTACCACCTCCTCCAGAAAGATGCCTGCCGCATGAGAAGAAAAACAGTGGCCACACCCTTTCCCTCCTTCATTTTAAAATAGTTCTCGATCGCTAGCGTCACCTGTGGCGGACGGTGCAACAACGCAACACTTTGCATAGCCTCCGAAACAGCGGTGCACAATGCAGGTCCCGAACAACTCTCGACTGACGCGCCCCTATGGGCTGCAGATTAAAAACGCTTAGCTGGTAGTCCTGCCGCCGCCATGATGATAGTGTCGGTCGCGAGCGTCACCGTGTGGAGCTTGTTTAAAACTGAAGGCAGGCCAACTCCGCTGGCCGCGCCCAAAAACCCCGAGGTAGGCTGGGCAGAACCCGTAGCTCCCACTCAACCCACAAAACAGGAATACGACCAAACCATAACTCAACTACACAAAACCATCTCCTCGCAGCAACTACACCTAGAAAAATAGCAACGAAAGATCGAACAGCTCGAGAGAGCATTGAAATCTAGAACACCTAGCCCCACACCTAAGAGCGCCAAAGAAATTCACACTACGGAACCTAACTCCATGGGAACCGATACACTAGAGCATCCTACAACGCACGAACCACTGCCTAGCGCTGCAGCGAATCCTTCTCAGGTCGAACAGATTGCTGACCTCGTCATCAAAACACTCATGGCGCTCATCCAGAAACAAAATGACGAAATACAGGTGCTAAAAGAGCTCCAACTGACTTTTCTTCAACAAATCAAAGAACAAGGCCTCATTGTGTTCAAGGAAGCAGTACAACCCAAACTACTTGAACCCGATGCATTAATAATCAAATATCAGCGCAACTGATCCAATTGAATATGAGCAAGGCCCAGCCACAGATCAAACAACTCACAGGCCACAAAGATACACAAAGCATTGCATATAACGTAGGCGATACCGATGACTTCTCCTCATCCTCGTCTGCGTCGTTCACATCTTCCTCCACCCTAACTATATAATGACAATCCTCCGACTCTCGAAATAATACAGTGGAACTGCAGAAGCCTTCGCAAGAATGCAGCATCACTTCAACAATACATCAATACATTGCCCAGACTACCCGATATCATAGCACTGCAAGATACAGCAGTCGCAGATGCAAGAATACCAACATATACCACGCACACCAACGAACATAACACATCAGTCAGTACATAACACATGCACTGCGATCATCGTCAACCTAAAGCCTCAGGACACCAACCTACACTATATCTTCATCCAGCTTCTTCTTAATAAGAGATCACAACCGTCCGTATATGTACTCAACATATACAGCAGACCCCAAACCACGCAACAATCTTTCCGAGACATTATAAAGAAAGCCTAAACAGTAGCTCAACAGACCCCGCTATTAATCACAGGTGACTTCAACGCCCACCATTCCGCGCGGGGATATCACAAAGAGGATAAGAAAGGCAGCAAGCTATATAACGACATTACCCAGAAGCACCTCACGCTCCTTACGGAACCAGCCTACGCGACTCGCACTGGCAACAGCGTCACTCAGGACATATGCCCGGACCTAACCTTAGGTCATAACCTCCCGAGAACACAATGGTGGAACTCACAAGAAAACCTCGGCAGCGACCACTACATCCTTCACATTTCCATAGAATACAGGAAGCATAAAAGACACCACAAAGCCGCGAAACTGGTGGACTGGACCTCCTTCAGAAAAGTGGAAAATTTTCCATTCCAAAACACTCCCGGCTCGTACCCCGAATGGGCGACCGCGATACTACGGCTGAAGGCAGAACTGACCCGAACGATCCAGACGACACCAGAAACTGCGGTAGTCGACCCACACTTGCTCCATTAGTGGGAAGCACGACGGCAACTCACTAGGCGTTGGAAGCGGCAAAAACACAACCGCAAACTTAGGAATCGCTCTATCTTACTAGGAAGCGCAGCCACTATTACAACGAACACACAACACAAGCGCTTAAGCGCTTGTGTCGTGTGTTCGTTGTAATAGTGGCTGCGCTTCCTAGCAAGATGGATCCTTACCAACTGGCCCGATACAATTGTTTATTAGGAATCACATCGCCATCATAACAAACACAGCAGAGCAGTATGCTGCACACTTGGCTAAGAAAAACTGGTTAACTAAGTGTGACTCTCTCAGGAGCACAATTCAGACGAAGGCCACAAGGCACATTTTGCGCCACCTCATAGACCCAGGGGTGCCACTCGCCGAACTCTCAACAGAGTCGTACATAGCTTCCAAGGCACAAATGACGACCTTCTTCAGGCCCTTGCATCTAAATACGTTAACACAGCAGTAGACCCACCCCAATACCAGCTTACAACGGACCCGATAACCCAAGTTTGTCTAAACAGTTCTCACTTGAAGAAATCAAAACAGCCATTCACTGTATGCGGAAAGGCACGGCGCCAGGTGCTGATCAAGTGTCAACAAATCTGCTAGCCAATCTGAGTGATGACATGACCCAGCTCCTCACAGATCAAATTAATAGGCACTGGGAAACTGGTACTCTACCAGCAGAAGGGAAAACCGCAGACCTGAACCTCTACCCAAGCCAGGCAAACCCGTTAACATAGATAATCTACGTTCGATATCCCTTACGTCATGCGCAGGCAAAGTCATAGAGAAAGCCACACAGCTTCGCTTTACGGACTACTTAGAAGAACATCACATTCTTCCTGACACCATGTTAGGCTTTCGCCCGCTTCTTTCAGCTCAAGACTTCCTTTTACAGCTCAAACATGAGATAATCTACCTATCTACCCTAGGTGCCCGACGACAAGAAAGAGCCATCCCAGCAATAGATTTTAAGATGGCCTTCGATAACGTAAGGCACTACACCATCATGACCAACTTGATAGAACTCGGCTGTGGACCAAGAATGTATGCATACGTGAAAGCTTTCTTAGAAGGACGTACGGCCACTATACATATAGGTGATCTATCCTCAAAACCTATCACCATGGGTAACCGCGGCACCCCCCCCCCCCCAAGGTGCAGTGATATCCCCACTCTTATTTAATATTGCCCTCCTTAAACTACCGCATGCCTTACAACAAATTCCGGGAATCCACCACGCCCCGTACGCAGATGATGTCACCATATAGTCCAAGGGCTCACTGCAACTCCTAGAGAGCAACCTCCAAAAAGCAGTCTCGACAGTCCAGTTAATCCGTAACGCAGCGGTTTTGGAATGCTCACTCTCTAAGTCAAAATTGCTTGTTTTCCGGCACATATATTCGAAAACCACACCTCTCAAAATCAAGATAGAGGACACCTACGTCCAGGAAGTCAGAAACATCAGAATCCTAGGAGCATACTTTAGCAACAAGGGAAACAACGGGATCCCAACACAGAAACTTAGGAACAGGTGCCTCCAAATTTCCCGTATGGTAAGCCGGATGGCCATTAAGAACAGAGGGCTGAAGAAACACGACCTCCTACGCCTCTTTCAAGCTTTTGTAGTCAGCCTTGTAACATACAGCTATCCCTACCTACAAATATCCAGGACATATGAACAAAAGATCGATGCCATATTGCGCGATACCCTCAAAAAGGCATTGAACCTCCCTAGATAGACGTCTACAGAACGACTTCAACAACTGGGACTTGACAACACCGCAGCAGAACTATTCAAAGCCCATCTTGACAATCAAATAATAAGGCTTGCCCTTTCCAGAACGGGCATGGCGGTATTTTCTAAACAAAACATCACACCACCAACGCATGTTAAGAACAAACGTAGGCTGCCGGAGGCATGGCGGACAGGCATCATCATAAAGCCTCTTTCTCGGAATATGAACCCCACATTCCATGCAGATAGGCGCCGAGTCAGAGCCAAAGCTCATGATAAATACTCAGATGACGAGAGCGCCTTTTTCGTGGACGCCGCCCGGTCACACAAAGAAAAGTGCACGGTGGCAGTAGTAAACCAGGGGCAATGTGTCGACTGCATATCTACCATAGAGGATAATGTTACAAGCAGGGAGGAGGTCGCTATCGCCCTCGCGCTCAGAAACCCAGCGTCAACTTTCGTCCTTACGGAGTCAATGGCGGCCTATCGCAACTACCTTAAAGGCAAAATCAGTCCTCTAGCACGCAGAATACTTTCACAAGCAGCAGAAGGCCACACTGAGGGAGACTGGAAACAAGTCATATGGATACCTGGCCACTGTGAAGTTGGAGTCAACGAGCTAGCTCATGCCTACGCCCGAGCTCTCTTACCCCGGGACTCTAACTTCAGTGTAAGGACTCCAGCCCTCCAGATCAGACGGCCCACTTGACCACATACACTGAGATATTACAAAACCAAAGGCTTGCACGGAGGAAATATCCTCCACTACATCCTCAACTCAGTAAAGCCGCACAGGAACGGTTGGCAGCAGCGGCTTTGGCAACAGGCTTTCTGTCGCTAAACCAACGAATTTCACTACGCAGGCGCCGAGACAGTGCATGTCGGTGATGACCACTTCAAGCCGGCGGAATCATCCCTTGAAGACGACGGAGTGACACGTGCAGCTACGACGGAGTGACACGTGCTCTGACGTGGAAGTGGTCCCTGGCGTGGCGCTGCCATTGACGCTACTTAAGTGGAACCGTGCTCAGCGTTCCTCGCAACGGTTGGCAGCACCGGCTTTGGCAACAGGCTTTCTGTCACTAACCCAACGAATTTCACTACGCAGGTTAGTTTTATTCGATTGAAGCTTTCCAATCTTCATACTTGCTACACCTGCTGCTGCCAACCCGGTTTTGCCTTTCGAACCATGGTCACGAATGCTGAATTGTCGCGAGAGGTTGATGCACTTCGAAAAGAGGTGGCAGAAATGCGCAAAAGCCTTGAGATGTTGACTGACTGTACGAAAAAATGAAACAAGATCAGGAAGCGTTAGCTTTGGACAACAAAACATTGAGAAAAGAAAACGAGGACATAGCGAGAAGACTTGCTAATTCAGAGCAATACTCTTGTATCAACAACATTGAAATCAAGGGGAGGACTGCAAAGCCATCTTGCAAAAATTTGGGGACAACATAAGGTGTCCAGTGACCTCTACAGACATTGACGTCGTTCACCGTGTACCTGCCAAGAAGGACAAAAACATAATAGCCCGATTTGGCGTGAGAACAAAGAAAGCTGACTTTATCAGCAAAGCTAGGAAAGCTAGGTTAACTACGGCCGACCTTGACCTCCCACAGACCCCAGCCGTTCCTATCTATATCAATAAACACTTGATGCCTGAAAACAAGCGCCTTCTTGCGTGGGCATTAGCTCTGAAAAAAGAAAAAGTGGAAGTTTCTTTGGACTGATGGTTGTCGTATCAAGGCGAGGGAAACGGAGGACAGCCGAATGTGTGTCATTGCAAGCGCAGGGGACCTGTCCAAAATTTGCTAATGGGACCTAACCAAGTTTGACTTGGCTTGATAATGGGTTACGTGCCTTCCGGAATAAAACATTCAATCTCAGCTAAAAAACCAAAATTTACGTTTTTTCATCAAAATATTCGTTCACTGCCAAACAAAATAGACGATTTCAGCTTGCTACTCGACACTTTCGGAACATCGTTTTCAGCAATAATGTTAACTGAAACTTGGTTAACGCGCACATCGGACATGTTTCAGCTTCCTGGCTATTCATCGTTCCTCTGAAATCGTCGTGATAAGCGAGGGGGTGGTATCGCACTCTTTCTCAAGGAAAATATCTTGGCTGAGCTCATGGTCGAATTTACTGATATAACCCTTGATTATGAGGTGTTAACAGCGCAGAGCAGTAACAACACGTTCTCCGTTATGTACAGACCTCCATCTGGTGATACAACAAGATTTTTTGCATTCCTTGAAAAGCTTTTTAGCTATTCATTAGAAGAGAAAATCAACCTGGTCTTAGGTGGTGACATCAATATAAACATGCTTTCATCGTCCCCGTTACAAAAAGATTTCCATTCACTCATCACAACTTGTGGTTTTTTAAACACGATATCTTCTGCAACACGTGTGACTATCGATGGCGCATTCCTGTTAGTGTATTCATCTCAAACATTAACATCGACTTGTTAGAGCAATAGAATCGAAAGTTGGGCTTGTTGGATATGCATGATATAACTATCAGTTAAAGCGCACGAAAAACAGACAGGAAGAGAGGACAAGCGCTTTCTCGCAACTAAACTTTATTAGAAAGGGCAGAATATATATACAGGCAATTGAAAAAGACGACGCATGCGTGTGCAGGCAAAGAAGTACATCTGTGGCACATCGAGAACTTATTCGTCTGCAAAATAAAGGGTATTCTGCGTTGGTTATCAGTCCGGCTTGTATCAGTCCGGTTATCAGTCCGGCTTGTATATATATATAGGCAGCTTGCCTATGACGTAACACAAGTGCATGACTTGAACACGTTTTGACACTGCACTTCTTATCACTTCTCCCTTTCTTTTAAAGATTGAGTCTTTGCACGGGCCTTCGTAGTCGGGTAGACCTTCATAAGACTTGAGGAGTTGGGGAAGCAGCCACAGCTGGAAGAGATGTTGGTGGCGTTGCCGAAGGTACTGGAACAGCGTTCATGCGTGCTGGAGTGACCAGGCTTAATAGCTGCTCCCGTGGTGACGCTTGCTGCTCCGCATTGTCGTGGCTGGGCGGTACCGATTCAGAAGTGTCCGCCTTTGGAGCCCCAGGTGACATTCGCGGACGAATCTGGTCTAAGTGACGGCGGGTCTGCCCTTCTGGTGTGCCGACTTTCACGAGGCGCGAACCTTCAGAGCCTCTGATGACGCCTGGGCACCACCGTCTTCCATGTCCAAAGTTGCGCACCCACACCGGGTCTTCGGGCTGGAATCTGGAAGGCTGCGAATGACTCCGAGATAAAGATGACACACAAATATCCAAGCGTGAACGCACTTGATAATCAAGCAGCAGTTCCGAAGGAGGCTTTCCGCACGGTAGAGGCGTGCGTCGGTAGCCTAGATATACTCGTGCGAGTTTAACTTTGAGGTCATTTACCATCGAGTGTTTACCTAAACCGTCCTTGATAGTGCGAACTGTGCGTTCCGCAAGGCCATTCAATTGCGGGTGGTAAGGGGCACTGCGTAGATACGTTATGTTGTTATCTGTCATGAACTGGGCAAACTGCTGACTTGCAAACTGGGGCCCGTTATCAGACGCTACAGTTCGCGGCAAACCAAAATGCGCGATTACTTCGCAAAGCCGTGTGATTGTGACTTCGGTAGTTGCTGATCTGACTGGAAGGGCCTTGATCTACTTCGTGTGCGAATCGACGACTATGAGTAGCATGCGCCCCTCTATTGACCCAACGTAATCAATGTGAACCCGTGACCACTTCATCCCTGGTGTGACCGCTGTAACTCTGATAGCATGGGCTCCCGCGCCTTGCTGTGCATGATAATTCGATGACCCCAGTAGAGCAGACCTTCGGTGCTTGAAAGTTCCAGTCTTCTTAAAAAATAAGGTTGGAGATGACTGTGACATGTTGAGAGGCGTTTCGGCCATTCATTACGTATGAAGTTTTGGACAATACAAACATCTTTGTCCGCACTGGTACTGTCAAGCTGCTCCACAGACAGCACGTATTTTGGCAAGGTTTCTGGCAAGCACAAAAGGACAAA
Source organism: Rhipicephalus annulatus (assembly GCA_013436015.1). Lineage (NCBI taxonomy): Eukaryota > Metazoa > Arthropoda > Arachnida > Ixodida > Ixodidae > Rhipicephalus > Rhipicephalus annulatus. The sequence goes on from WOVY01012954.1 coordinate 18,692, forward strand.
GATGAACAAGAGGTCAAAAAGAGCATGTGCCCGTTTATGGTGATAGTTATTTCTGGTTTCCCATCGCAAACCAATGCTCTGCCTGAACAGCTTTACTCTTATTATGAGAAAAAGGTTGTCAAATGTCCAATATTTTATTATGTTCTAAATGATCTTCCAATTCGTTCTTAAGTGTGTGTGCACCATCCGAGAATCAAAGCATTCTTTCAGCAAATTAAAGGTATTTTGACTGTTTCGATCTATATATCTATCTAGCTGCCTGTGTCTGGGTGCTCGGGTGATCACCTTCTTTACTAGTACGTACAAAAACTGGCATATAAGAGTATCAGTGTAAGACAAACATGATTGACGCCTCATAGCTTGAATGACATAAAATACCTGTTGCGTAAATCATGAAACCTTTTCCCATACACATCTGGTGCATACCCATGACCCATAAAGTTTGGGCGTGTCCCACAGGTCGTAAGCCCACAGTAAGGCTTTATTCTCAAGTATCGCTAAAACAGACATTGGAAATCTTACCATGATAATTTTAAAAAGCTTATGTCAAAAAAATCTGCTGCCTGTTTAAGTGACAATGCCGAAAAGTACAATATTTCAAGACCACACAGAATAAAAATGGCAGTTAAAGCCAAAAGTGAACCCAGGCATCCGGTGAAGTAGACAATTTTTTTACCCCACAGCCACATGACTTCTTAAAATTGCGTCCACCACAGTGGATCAGGGGTTAAGGTACTCGCCTGCCCAACCGAAGTTTGGGAGTTTGATCCCGGCCACGGCAGTCACATCTTGTTACATTACAACAAGCGAGTACGCCTGCGAGGAGTTATTATTATTGACAAAGTGTTAGCCACAACGAGCTGCTACAGGCGAAAACCCGGCAAGCACGAACCACACGAATGTTGTCTTCTTTCACACTGACACATAGCTGGCACCGCTTTGCTTCGGTACATGCTATTTGCTTTACAAGAGGGTGCTTAAGATATGTAATCAGTACCTTACATCGTCTCAATTATGAAAGCTTGATTACCACGTGTATTCAACTTTAAAGGAATGGTGTGCCGTATTTTCATCGTGCTTCACATTGCTGCAGGGAGCAGGAGAAGGCGCATTGTCATTTGTACTATGGTATACACTGTATTCTATTGCAGATAGATTTATTGTCCTCTTGTCTATGAAGTGGTCTCCAATGCATTTAAAAACACTCGTACATTTAAAGCCTCACATGTTGGGTGCTTTGTCAAAAACTGCATTCTTGCTATGGCAAAGGGGCTAAGAAAGTATCTGTTCCTGGAAAACAACCATGAAGTGGCTTGTAACGAGCCTCTAACCAGTGTGTCTTATTTCATATACCATGTTTCACAAATCACTGGCTCTTGCCTTCTTGCTGAACAAGTTTGCAACAATGAAGAATTTTGTAATTTGTTCACAGTATGTGGGAAAAAAGTTGGATTCGTTGATCTCTTACCTGTCAGTATCAAAGTATAATGTGATGTTTTGTGTGCCTTAAAATAAACCTATGTTCTTAATTCTGTCTCCCGTGTGGTTTTGTCCATGCCACGCATGCATGCACAATCCATGTACAGTTCTAGCCATGTTTAATGCGATTCAACAAATAAAAACGAACTTTTTGCTGTACAGTAAATGTTCGATGAAGCAATCTTTGTGCGAATTAAAACACAAGTGACCAATCTCTAGTGGCGCTTTTTCCATGTTATACAGAATTATGTGGTTGCATCAACAAAGAAACAGATAAAAGCCAGTTTCAAGGTAACAGAATGCTGCATTAATGCTCTGCTGAGTATAATTATTTTCTATTGGTATGACTAATTTCTCCAATCATTTTTTATTATGTGTCTATGCTGAGCAGCTACTGATACACACTGGGGCAAGAACATCCTGCGTCTTCAGCTTGAATCAAGCTCCTTTTTTACAGCCCTGCCTGTTCTACAAAAATTATGTATAATAGCCCGTAACAAGATGCGACTGGGCTGCATTTGCCAAGACTGAAATACGCCATGCAGTTTCTTTATGACAAAGAAACCAAACAGCACCATAATTAAAAGATAAGGTGAAAATGGCAGACTTATGTTGTGTCTGTTGCCTTCTCTCTAGTTTATCCACAGTGCCGCACGATTATCTCCTAAAATTGATGTATTCATTAGGACACCCTCAGCGTGTGCTACTAAGCACGTAGTAAAAAAGTGCTCCACACAATAAATGAGGGAGTTATTCATTTCAAAGTCTAGTATGGAAGCAGAAGCTCCACTTTGGTATGCATAGATTCTATAACAAAAAAAAAAACAAAACAGAAATTGAGTATACCACTCTTGCAAGAAGTTTAAAACATGCCCAAAATTCTAAAGCTGAAGAAGAGAGGACAAATGGTTCCAAAGACCTAGCACTTGTATGTAATAGCATATCACAATTTCGTGCATTTAAAATAAAGCAATATTCATACCCTGGTTTCCTCTATGACTTTGTTGATACCAGGGGTGTATGCATTGCTCCTGTACTGCGGTAGCCATGTATAAAACACAGCAAAGAAATACTTTCTTTTTTACAGTATAAGTATGTCCCAAGAACGAGTATGGATTTAGTGATTAATTGCTCATTGGGTAATTTGGACAAAGAACAGAGTATACATATGTCATTGTTTCAGAAGGGAAAGAGATAAAACCAGAGACCAAGGTTTTAAGCACTGTTTCACCTATGCTGTCCTCAATGTAGCTATTTCCCTTTGTTTTAATCTATATACCAGTCATTCTTTAGCATGTGTCTATGCCAAGCATTCTTATGACTCATAATAGAGGAAAAATATGCTGCATCACGTTAGGGCAATGTTTGTTAGGTCACGTGAATCAAGTGTCTCAATTATTAGGCTGCATTTGCATAGACTTCATTTAGCCATGAATTTATGGTCAACACTACATAAAAAAAAGATGTGGCGAAACTCACAGACACAGCATGTGTGTCCCATTGCCTTATCTCTATTTCATCAACAGCGCTGTTATTCCCTCCTAAAAAAAGTAGTATTCAGTACTACACCTGCATGTACTGTGCATGTGCCACCAAGAACATTCTAAACAAGTGCTTGAAAAAAACTCTGGAAGTCATTCCTTTCAAAGCCAATTACATCTGGTATGAATAAGTATCCCACTTTGGCCAGACTGTACTTTATGAAAGCACATGCCAGTATTTCTATACATGTACATAAAGCTGGACAGAAATAATTGTCTCTTAAATGCTTGGTATTTAATTGGTAAAAAACTTTCGATATACATTTCGGAAGGAATATTATTCGCAGATAACTACAGTAGTACTGTTTAGTTTTAATACTGCAGATGACTTCAAGTGACTTCACATATCTCTTAACGTATGTGCACATACATGTGCATCATCACTGCACAACAAAAGTTGTTGCAGTTGGTGAATCAGGGAACCAAGAGTTTGTATTATTTGCCACTACATAAACTGCATGCTTATATATATTGGGTTCTCTCGAAAGAACCCAAGATGCACTTTGCACCCGGAAATATTGTTGCAAAATGAACTTGTACTGCAAATGAAGCAAGTTGTGCGAGGAATACGTACAGGCGATATAAAAGCATGATGTAAAAACAATGTGACAATCACAACTGTATTAGTTAAAACAGCCGAGTTTATTTATTCATTTACCCTCAAGGTCTATAGACATTACAGAGGGGAGTGGGTAGGGAGAAACAGTAAAAATTACAACACAACGCAAGAACAAAGAAGAGAACAATTGTTATGCAGTCAGCATGCTTCTGGTCATACAATGTCAGCTCTTGCGTTCTTGAAAAGGTCGAAATCTCGAAGGGTTGCTGTCGGGTTTGGAAGGCCATTCCATTCCTTCTATGTACGTGGCATGAAGAACTGCGAAAAGAACTTAGTTCTACACAAAGGAATGCCGGCATCGAAGGTGTGATCCAGATGTTGTGACATGTGATGAGGAGGAGTTATGAATTCGTAATGTAAGTAGGCATGGTGGTAGGGCTTGTGAAAAAGACATAAGCGGAAAAGTTTATGCCGTGATGCAAGAGTTGGTATACTGGGGCCTGCTTTCATGTCTGATATGCTTGTGGTGCGATTGTATTTACAAGTAATGAAATGAGCCGAGTTGTTCTGAACCATTTATATTGACAGTATTAAGTTGACATGAAAGGGATTCCACATAATTGCTGCGTATTCTAGTTTTGTGCGAATTAGTGTTTTGTATATGAGCAATTTTAGCGTGGAAGGGACATTTGAAAAGGTATTGCGTAGGTACCCAAGCATGCGGTTGGCGTTGTTAATTACGTAGGTGATATGAACGTTCCAGGTTAGGTTAGTTGTGATGTGCACACGAAGGTATATGTAAGAGGGTACATTTTCTAACGGGTTATTACCTAGGGAGTACACAGGCGGTGTAGTAGGATACCTAGTAACGCGCATGAGTTTACATTTATTTGGGTTTAATTCCTTCAATAAATTGTTACACCATTTTCAAATTGCAGTAAGGTCTGACTAAAGAATATGTGAGTCGTTAGTGCATGTTATTTTTCGGAAGATCACGCAGTCGTCAGCAAAGAGGTGAATGTTGCTAGTAACATTAGAGGGTAGATCCTTAATGTAGATTAAAAAGAGGAGCGGGCCAAGAACTGAGCCTTGTGCACACCAGAGCACACAGTACTTAGCTCAGATTCTTTGTCATTAGCGCTGACGAATTGGAAACGGTTAGTTAAAAAACATTCAATTCATGTTAAGAGCTGTGAATCTAGATTAAGGGACTGGAGTTTAAACAAGAGAAGTTTGTGACATACTTTATCTAAAGCTTTGCTGAAATCTAAAAATATGCAATCTGCCTTTGATGAACGATCGAGAATAATGTTTAATTTCTGCGTAAATAATGCCAATTGTGTTTCGCAAGAATAATATTTGCGAAAGCCATGTTGGGTTGGTGTAAAAAAAGATTTCGTCTCGAGGAAGTTGGCTAGATGTGAGTTCGAAATGTGCTCAAGAAACATACACGGAATACTAGTAAGCGAAATTCGACAATAGTTCAGTGGGGAATGCTTGTTACCAAATTTATGAAATGGAACGACTTTACCAACCTTCCTGTGTGATGGCAGAGAACATTCAATCAATCAATCAATCAGTTTATTATCATGTGATAAAAGGATGTTGCCAGGAGTAAAATATACAGACGAGGGTCCCAAAGTACACGACTGCAACGGCACCCTTGGTGATGATTACAAATAATAAAAGCACAAGCAGCTGTTATAATCGTAGAAACAAAAATATACAAAGGAGAATGAAAACAAAAAGGCATGGAATCAAAAAACAAATAATACAACATAAAACAACACAAAGAATATAGATCAACTATTTAACAGGCACTCTTTTATTGAGTTTTCAAATGAAATTAAAAAAACTTTGCCTTTTAGCGAAGTGGGCAAATTATTCCATATGGTGATGGTACAGAAGAGAGAAGATGATTTACGATAGTTAGTACGAACCTTAGGAAGTAAAAAGTTATTATTAGCCACAAACCTGATTGTGTTAGTATTAACTAACATCTTAGGATCAATAAAATTAGCAGAAAGTTGATTTCTTACTTATTTATGTGGAAACGTAATTAGAAGAAACCTGAATAGATAGCTAACAGTTTAGATAATATTGCATTGAAGAAGGGGAGCGGTGCTTCTGTCGCGAGAACAGTTAAAAATAGCGCGAATAGCTCGATTTTGTAGATGTTGTACGGATGAAACATGACACTGGTAAGTATTCCCCCATCATGCGATGCCATGAGTGATATGAGAATGAATGAATGTGAAGTAAAGTGAAAGGAGTGCTTTATGATAAAAATATGAGCGAGCTTTTAGTAATGCGCGAATGTCGAATGCTGCCGTTTTTCTAATGTTAGAATCGTAGAAACAAAAATATACAAAGGAGAATGAAAGTAAAAGGCATGGAATCAAAAACAAATAATACAGCATAAAACAACACAAAGAATATAGATCAACTATTTAACAGGCACTCTTTTATTGAGTTTTCAAATGAAATGGTGGGCTTGACAGTTGTGCAGACATGCGGTATCCCTTCACGCCCTTCGCATTTATTGTGCAGGTGCTCGCTGCTGCATGCCGTGTCGAGCCCTTCGACGCTGTCGGCAGCAACCAATCCGGACAACACCCCATTCTCCTGCTTGACGCTCCAGCACCGTTCCATCCTGCACCGAAAGATAGCCCCTGCATCGACCCCCTCACCGTACTCCTAGAATTTTCAACCGCGCCACCCTCAGCGACATCAGTTGCCCAACCGGGCATAAAAGACAGCGCTCCGCAGCCGACACTTCGTGGGCTTGACAGTTGTGCCGACATGCGGTATCCCTTCACGCCCTTCGCATTTATTGTGCAGGTGCTCGCTGCTGCATGCCGTGTCGAGCCCTTCGACGCTGTCGGCAGCAACCAATCCGGACAACGCCCCATTCTCCTGCTTGACGCTCCAGCACCGTTCCATCCTGCACCGAAAGATGGCCCCTGCATCGACCCCCTCACCGTACTCCTAGAATTTTCAACCGCGCCACCCTCAGCTGCCCAACCGGGCATAAAAGACAGCGCTCCGCAGCCGACACTTCGTGGGCTTGACAGTTGTGCCGACATGCGGTATCCCTTCACGCCCTTCGCATTTATTGTGCAGGTACGTTCGCCCGACTCCCTTTATGCAAAAAAAACAAACAAACTAGCAACCGTTTTTTGGTGCAACTGCCATGCCCACAGTATTTCTTGTGTTTTGTTATGAATATCTTTACATGTGCGAACATTGTCCTAAAACTGCTACTGTTATCAGGTGACGTAGAGCTTAATCCAGGCCCTACCACGCGTAGCGCAAACAGTCAAACCGACCAAACTATCCAAGCACTTCTAACAAAACTAGACGAAGGCCAGGCTCAAATTCTTTCCGAACTAAAAACGATAAATGAACGACTAACAGCAACCGAAGTAACATTAACAGACCTTGCAACTCGTATCACAAAATCTGAAGAAATGTGCGCATCTATCCCGGAACTTGTTTCCAGCGTAGGAACTTTAACAAAATCATCAACCGACACAACAATCCTGCTCTCCAATATGGAAGGCAGGCTGAACGATGCCGAAGATAGGTCGCGTCGGGGCAATCTTCTTTTTTATGGGATCCCAGAAAAAGAAGAAGAAACTTGGGCAGACAGTGAAGGGTTTGTTGCTGACATTTGCAAGAAGCACATCAAAATTAACCTTGTGCCGAACGATATCGAAAGAGCGCACAGAATCGGAAAACGTCAACCAGAAAAACCGCGCCCAGTAATTGTTAATTTCTCCCAGTTCAAAATAAAAGAAGCAATCTTATTTAACGGCTTCAAACTAAAAGATACGCCGTACAGTGTAGGTCAGGATTATTGTTTCGCTACCCGCACTGCCCAGAGACAGCTTCTACGCTTCGCGCGTGAGCGCGGCGGCCCTTTCAAGCTCCGTTACAAGAAGGTAGTTATCGGGAAAAAATCGTACCACTATGATGCAACCCGAAAAGAAGTCAAAGAAATTTTTCCACGCGACAGCTAGCAATTTCACATCCCAGTAAATGTATCACCAGTTACCTCACCCTCTCGCCATACCCAGAATCACCCGCCAAACATGCAAATGACGTCAGCTTTTCTATTCTCTACACAAACATAAGAAGTATCATGCCGAAACGCGACGAAATATGTACCATAATTGAATCATCTGATTGTGACGTCGTGATGTTGACAGAAACATGGCTTTCACCTTCCATCAAAGATTCTGCAGTTCTTTCATATCTAACCAATTTCGCATTGCAACGCCAGGACCATTTATCCGGTCGAGGTGGTGGCGTGCTTATCGCTGTTAAACATACAATCCGTCACTTCGTTATTAGCATTACCAGTCCACTGGAAGCCCTTTGGGTAGCTTGCGAAAGTTCCCATGGGATGATCATACTAGGTGTCTGTTACCGCCCCCCCCCCCAAATCAGAGCCCAACTTTAACATCAACTTTAACGACACCCTCGACAAACTACACAAAATGTACCCCCGTGCAAAGTTCATAATTTGCGGGGACTTCAATTATCCGTCCATAAAGTGGTCAAACAACGTTTCCCTTCGCAGCGGTGAATGCGGCGAATTCCTAGCCTGTTTAGAAAACTACCAACTAACTCAAGTAATAACCCATGCCAGCAGAGAAACATTACACAGCTCTAATATATTAGACCTTATTCTAATGTCGGATCCAAGTAGCCTGCATTCTCTCCATTACCTTAAAGAAATAAGTGATCACAAAATTATTCTTGCCTCTTTCAGTTTTACTTTTCCAGAAAATAAGCCTACACCAAAGCAGATAAAACTCTACGGTCGTGGCAATTATGAAAAGATTAACAGCGAACTTGAACAATTCTACATTTCGTACGAGCAGGGATTCAACAAGCGCACCATAGAAAATAATTGGAAGTTGCTAGTCGAAAAACTCAACCAACTAACTGGTGCATATATTCCAATAAAAATTAAAAACAAAACATCCGCCCCTTGGTTTAACAACGCTATTAAAAAACTGATAAACCGGAAAAAACGCCTGTTCAGACGTGCCAAAAAACAGAACTAACCGTCCCTATGGAAAGAATATTCCGACTCCGTACGATGCCTCTCGATTAACATTCAAAACGCGAAACGCGATTTTTTTCGAACAACACTACCAGACATGCTCAAAAATAACCCTGAAAATTCTGGCAAACAATAAACCCAAGAAACATCTTGCCGATAACCTTATCCGGTACTAATTGCAAACCGCTCAGTGACGTAGATTCGGCGAATGCCTTAAACCATGCCTTTTGTTCTGTTTTCACTCGTGAACATAGCTTTTTTGCGAACTGCGGAGAGACCCTTGAGTCTATTATAAACGAGCCAATGTCACCTATTGAAATATCTGCAAATGGAATAATTAACGTAATTAGAAAAATGAAACTCTCATCTGCAAGTGGAACTGATAACATCAACAGCAAAATATTAAAGAATACACAATTGATAATTAGCGCAGCATTTCAGCTGCTCTTCTCTCATTCACTTTCACAGGGACAGGTACCGAGTGATTGGAAACTCGGTAAAATCACTCCATTGTTCAAAAATGGCAACAAAGCATCCCCATATAACTACCGGCCCATATCGCTTACAAGTGTCCCATCCAAAATTATGGAGCACATTTTATTTACCAACATCATTAATCACCTCGAACAGCACAACTTCATTCACCCTTCCCAACATGGTTTTCCTAAAGGCCTGTCATGCGAAACACAACTTGCTGCCTTCATCCATGACTTGCACACAAATCTTGACCGGAACATCCAAACTGACGCCATATTTCTTGACTTTGAAAAGGCTTTCGATAAAGTTACTCACCACCTCCTTATGACCAAACTTTCTTTGCTTAACCTCGACCCATTCGTCTTGTCCTGGATTAATAACTTTCTCACTGAGAGAAAACAGTTCGTCGTCATAAATACAGCCAGGTCTCAAATCTCTCCCGTCCTCTCCGGTGTTCCCCAGGGAACAGTACTTGGCCCCCTGCTTTTCCTGATTTACATCAACGACCGTCCACACTGTATAACTAACAATATAAGATTATTCGCCGACGATTGCGTTATTCACGCAACAATCTCTAGTCATAAAGATCAAATAGCTTTACAAACAGCCAATTCACCAAGTCAATTTCTGAACATTTCAATTTCTGAACATTTCTGAACAATTCAATTTTGAACAGCCGTTCAAAATTGGTGCTACAAGTGGCAGATGAGTTTAAACATTTCCAAATGTAGATCAGTGTCTTTTCACAGACGTACTAATCCGTTAGTGTACAACTACACCCTACATAACAGTTTTCTACAACAGACTAGCTCGTATAAATACCTTGGAATACACATCTCAAGTGACCTATCATGGGCCCTCCATATCAATCACGTCATTTCAACAGCTCGTAGATCTTTAGGTTATATCCAAAGAACCCCGAAGTTTGCTGCCAGCCACTTAAAAAAATTATCTTTCACCACAATAATACGCCCCAAACTGGAGTACGCCGCAGCAATTTGGGACCCACGCCAGCATTATCTAATCCAAAACCTAGAAGCCATCCTAAACCGCGCTGCCAGATTCGCCTTTTCCGATTACTCATCGTTCACCAGTGTAACAGACTTAAAGAAACGTGCCGCATTCATTCCCCTTAGTCAACGCCGAAAAACTGCGCGGCTCGCATTATTCCACAAATTCTATCACACATCCCCACCCAGCATTTACGTCACCCAACGCCCCCATTTCTCTGATCGTTGTTGCAACGCTATGCAAGTACATTACCCTCGTCCCAAAACTACCACATTTGCAGAATCTTTCTTCATTCTGACAGCTAAGGAATGGAACGCCCTACCGGATACCATTGTTAGCATTCAGGATGCAGAAACATTTAAAAATTCCCTGACAACCATTACTGAACTGTAATAGCTAACTCAACTGTGATCTGCCATGCTATTTCTTGTATAATGGTTTCTATTGTCATCTTCCTAGTATGGCATGTATGTATATTTTGTGTACTTAGCAATGTTTCGAAACCTTTTAAGTGGTACCTTTTGTCACTGAAAAAAGTTTTCATCCAGAGTCCTCAAACAAATGTACCTGTTACCGCCCCCCCTCTTCTTGTATGCCCACCCCTCATGTAATGTCCCTTCTGTTAGGGACCCTTGAGGAAAATAAAATAAATAAAATAAATAAAAAATGTGAGCAATATGTAGAGAGAAGTTAAGGTTAGCGTCAAGGTGACGCCAAGAAAAGATACACTGTCGCTGATATTAATTAAATGAGAGTCAACTGTGAGCTGTGTTGAGGAAGTTAACTTGCGTTGAGCTGATCTAAAAACGATAAACTTAGATTTATTTGGATTAATAAAGAAAAATTTTCCTGGCACTCTTTTGACACGCTACAAAGTACAGCATTTAATTTATTAGTGACGTTGTCAATACATCTATCAGCAATGAAAATGGTAGTATCATCAGCATATAAAACGCAGTAGGCCATGTGTATAATGTCAGGAAGGTTAATATTGTAAAGTAAAAAAAGTAACGGACCCAGTAATGACTCTTGAGGAACCCCTTGATTTATTGTTTTAGTAGAAAAAAAATAAGCCCGTGATGTAAACAGTATGCTTTCTGTTAAGGAGGTAACTGTTTAAAAATTTGAGAGATGGACCTGTATTACCGTATGACTCGAGTTTCTAGGATAAAATGAAATGATTAATGGTATCGAATGCCTTTGTGAATTCTAAGAAAACTGACCCTACAACAAATCCTGCGTCTATGGAGTGTTTGATGAAGTCTGGTAGGGAAAGAATAGCAAGGTTAGTAGAACTTCTAGCGCGAAAGCTAAATTGACAGGGCTTCAGTATATTAAATTCATTATGGTACTTGTTTAGCCGAGATATTAAGTTTGTCGATGACTTTGCTCAGGGAAGAAAGAATACAGGTGGGACGATAGTTAGAAGTAGATTGCTTGTCACCCTTTTTAAAAATCAGGACCTAAGCTATTTTTATAGAAGTAGGGAAACTGCCGTGCTTGAACGCAAGGTTTATAATTATAGAAAGTGGTTCAGAAATAATGTCTACTGCAATTTTTAAGTGTCGTGCTGAGATTTTATCTATACCAGGGCCGGTTTCTTTGAGACTTTTGATTGCTGTAGAAACATCATCAGGGCTCACGGGGAAAAGAAAAAAAGAATGATTAGCACGTTGTGGAATACAACAAGAACTGCTATGTTTTTCTCTAACAATTTTAAAAAGTAATTACTAAAAGCATCAGCAACGCTTTCAGGGTTGTCATGTGTAACGCCTTTATATATGACTTTCTGAAAAGGTGAACTATGTATTGATCGATTTAGAAAATCGTTTAAGAGTTGCCATTGTCTTTTAGAGTTGTTTTTTACACTAGATATTTGGTCATCATAATATTTTTCTTTGCATTTTTCAAGAGACACGAAAGAACATTCGAATATTTTTTATAGCGTGAAGCTATAGCGGTGTCAAATGGTTGTCTTTTGACTTTTCTGTACAGGTTATCTTTTTTACGCATACTTTTTAGCAGTCGCTCAGATAACCATGGGTTCGTAGGATATTTGTACCTATTTTTACATTTGCCTGTTTTAGTACATTTTTCTACAGCTTTAAGAAAAAGGGAAGAAAACTTGTTGAATGCCTGGTCTTGTTGAATGCATAAACTGCAGAAACTTGTTGAATGCATAAGGACGTAACACTGGACCAATCAGTTTTAATAATAGCATTGAAAAACAATTCCTGGTCAAATGCGGAAGTAACACGCGTGGGTGGATCAAATGGCTTCACGACGTTGAAAGCAAGAAATATGGGATAATTATCAGTGATGTTCACATTAATTACTCCTGCAGAGGGAGAGGGCGAGAAATTACAGATGGCATGATCAAGCAATGAAGCAGCACCAGAAATAGGACATCTAGTAGGAGATGAAATGAGAGACTCAAAACCATATCCACTGAAGCATTCATTATATTCTGTGTATGCACAATTGTCTGTGTTAGGCAAGTTGATGTTGATGTCTCCAACTAAGACAACACGCTTGCCTTCAGATGATAACTGATGCATAATGGTATCAAGGCGAGAAATGAAATTCCTCATATTCGAAAAAGGCGAACGGTAAGTACACCCCAGAATAACGTTGTTATTATCGTTTAAAAAAAGAATTATCTAATTCAATTCACACGGATTCGCAATGCGAGATGCCTAAGGAAAGATCTTGTCGGCGGGTGTAGAACAGATCTGGGGCGATAAATATTGCTGAGCCACCATAGCTGTCTGAACAACGGTGACAGTACACAGCTTCGTACGATGACGGGCCGAACAGATTGACGTGTTTCAGAGATGTTTCAGATGCAAATGATGGAGAAAGAATGCGCGAGTGTATCTATAAAGTTATAAATATTATCCGAATTTTTGCGGAGGCTACGTGCGTTGAAATGAACGAAGAAGCGATTTTTATCATCTAGCATATATTTAGCCTCGTCGGTGAGAGACTGCTAAAAAATCATGGATAGAAAGACAGAAGAATAACAAAGTGTGCCCACCAAGAACTTTGGAGTAATTAAATCACAGCCTGGGGCTGAAGATGCATTTAACAATGTTAAAGCATTTTTTACACCATCATAATTAATTGTTAGCGGCAACATTTCAGGGTAATCAAAGCATACGATTTGTGGTGACGGGCAGTGTGCAACGGAAGTGACGTCTTGTGAAAAGACACCATTAAGCAAGCAAGCACATTCAGCATCAGGGATAGAATCACCGTTATGCACAAACGATATAACATTATCAGTGTTAGCGTTTATCACCCGCAAAACTTTTTGATATTAGTTGTGGGCATGTTTGGCAGGTTATTGCAGAAAAAGTTACCTTTGGCACTTTTTAGTGCTCCTATATAGTCTTGTGAGGATTTCTTGTAATCCACAATACGCGCCAATGGGCCCGATTTGTGGATCGTTCAGCAGACTGATACAGGCGCCTTTTTCTATTTGACAAACGTTTTAAGTGAACGTTGTACCACGGAGCGTCTGGGTTAACTGTGATAGTGTGAACGGGTATGTACTTAGATGTAAGAACAATGACTTTTGATAAGAACATGTCCCAGTTAGTTATTGTGTGACTTAATTTTTGTGACTTATTTTCCCGGTGGGTACGTATGTGTAGAAAAGTTAGGAGTGGGTCGTTGAAAGAGATTTGGTTGTATACAGTAGCGGTGATATTCCACGCTCGCTCATTTCTTTTTTATATGATTGATATACTCATGAAAAATTGATCGGTGCAGGCCGCACCAGAATGTTTGAGAAACTTCTAGATTGTTTTAGACTATTTGCGTGTATGGCACGTACTATAGGACGATAGTTATAGCGCGAGATCAAAAAAACGACACAGAGACACGAATGACCTTCGTGTCCTTCTTGTCTCTGTGTCATCGTTTTGTTCTCGCGCTATAACTATCGTCATGCCACACCAACAAGCCCAAGCTGCCACACTTCTAAGGTACTATAGGAGTAAGGTTACTAACACAGTTTTTATAATTGTTCTCTCAACGTGAGCCTCCGCGATAACGCTCGTTTCTTCTTTAGACAGCTGATATGGCCACTTTTCTCATAAAACGGTATACCGTCATAAACACACATGGCAATCGATACTGCACGAATTAGACCGTCAGATGAGAAGTGGTTCTGAAGGCCTGACGATAGATAACTATATATAAAGCATGTGAGCTAGCTGAAGTGCGTTGGCGGGCTAGTTTGTATCATACTTGTATGCGCGATAGCTTAAGTTGAGACAATCACGTCATGACATCACGAACCTGGTCTCTAGAGATAATGTTGACTTTGATCTACTCGAGTCAAAATTCTGCCGTTGTGACCAGAGTTCAAAACGGTGGAAACGAAAACAAGTGCGTTTTTAGCCGTAAATTGTTAGGTTAAAATGCGTGCATTTGTGTGCATTCACACCAGTAAAAGCGCATTGAGATATCAGTTTGATGTGCAAGAGATGTCAAATCTTATTAGTCTGCTTGCCATGAGCAACCCAAGAGGTCCATTACCTTTTGTTACAAGTTGTATACATCGTGGAGTGGCGCTCTCGGTATGCTCACAACAAATAAGCTTTACCGCAAAGCAAATATGCTTCACCATGTGACATTTTCGTCGTGCAATGAAGCCAAACAAATGCTACGTTGTCTTCGAACGCATATACGATCGATCCTTCCCCATGTGGGGATATATATGGGTGTGATGAGCATGGTGGTATTCTATGATTGTGACAATATGTGTAGCTCCAGCTCCATTTTTCATCTCGATAAGGGAAGTTTATTTCGAATTTGAATCAAGAGATATTTTGCGTTACATGCACCTTTCAGCGCCTAAATGATGACTGCCGTTCTATTATTTATTTATTTATTTATTTAAAATACCTTACAGGCCCTTGTTGCAGGGCATTGTGTAAGGGGGGTTACAAAGGGTGAGTGTCACGACAAAACCGTAAGAAAACATCAAATTTTGAAAGAACTCAACAAAAAATAACGCGTTATATGTCACTAAAGAGAAAATGTACGAAAAGGTATTTGAAGTTACACATCGGAACATTGCTGGTGGGAGGAGAACAAATATCCGCAATACACTTACTAAAAACACCTAGCACACACGTAGCCAATAATATTTTAGAGCAGCGCGCAGAAAGGAATTTGTTCTTATTTAAGAAATACAGGATAATAAAGGGCGATAAAAGAGTTTTTCTCGTGTGTATAAGAACATTATAAAGTAGGAAAATGCAGGCAGTCACAAAGTGTGAAAAAAAAACGCGTGCTCTTTACTGAACGAACACAAGGCCCTAAGCTGTAAGCGGGAGGAAATGGAAAAAAAAACGAATGAATATAATTATACTGGAACGATACAGGAGGTGCAACAAATACTTGTAAAAAGGAACCAATCGAAGTGTCTATGACTGAAAGAAAGAGTGAAGAAGTTGTCTGAATTTTCGGGGTCTGATTGATATACAATGTCATTCGAGAGATCATTCCACAAGCGGATGACGCGAGGAAGAGCCGATGAGTTAAAGGCGTCCGTTGGCCCATATAATCGCGTGAAACTTGAGTTATCATGCAGCCTACGAGATGTAACGCAAGGTTTATCGAGTTGGAATGGGAATGGTTTGTTACTGTAAACATACTTATGGAAGAGGCATAGGAGAGAAATATCCCGCCGAGTACTCAACAGTTGAAGAGAAAGGCAAAGTTTAATTTCCGTTATGCTGCTATTGTAGTCGTAATTTCGTGAGATGAATCGGGCTGCCCAATTTTGAATAGCTTCAAGCATGTTGATTAAGTAATTTTGGTATGGGGACCAGATCCATAAATTATATGTGCACCTATAACCGAGAAGGGCTGGACAGTGAGTAGATAACGTTATAAAAATTCAATTGGCTGAGAAGGAAAAATTGACTTCAATGGTCTGTCTATCTATCTATTTAGCCGCCTACGTCTGGTTGCTCTCGTGATCACTCCCTATAGCTTTGGGTTAACCAAATTAGTATGGGAGGGTAAGATGGTTTGACGAATATTATTGCCCGCCAGGTCATGAATAATGCCGCAATCCCATCGCGTATGTCGTCAAGCCCTTTCTTCCAGATGTGTGGCACACATCTTGCAGGTATGCGGTTTATTATGTGTCACAGGTGATTGACAGTTCGTCTACCCAAGAATGGCAAAAAATAATATTAGTAATTTTAACATGACAACGTCGAGACAAATGTCAGTGTTGATCCTTAGAGCATCAAAGGTAACATGTGCAAGAGGATAAAAAGTTGCGGGCATAGACGCGAAAAATTGATAATTTCTATGTAGAAATAAAATAGTACTCTGATAAATCGAACAGATACACACATATATGTAAACATGATATATAGCTCATATACACTCAATATTTAAAATATTAAGTGCACAACACCACAGTGCTAGTAAAAAATTATATAGATATTGTGCACAATTACGAATAATGCATTTGTGCCAGCGTATGTACATTCAAAATTCATTGTGAAACATTGCGACAACTGTGAATCTTGATTGATTTTCGCGTGATTGCTGCATGCAAATGACGTGTTGCTTCAGGTTACATATAGCTGAAGAAAGTGAATTCAAATAAATAAATAAGTGCATAGCACTCGATCAGTTTAAAACAACTAAGGCGAATATCTTTAATTTCAATCTTGGAAGATAAGCATGTTGTGGGAATGAACCTAAATAATCGCGGCTGCGGCTGATGCGAAATTCTAAACAAACTACAAGCATGGGTATTGATCGAAGGTGTGCTTATCAAAAGTTAAATATATATGACGAAATCAGTGTCGGACCTCTTGGATGTGGCTCTTGACAAGTATGCCAATAAAACTTAACACCTCGTGAACATCAAATTGATATTTTCATATGCTTTTTCAAGTGTGAATCCACATATAGATAGTTGCATGTACATCACTCTGTCGGGTTGAAACAGGACAATTTAGGGCTAAGTGACGCACATACTTTCGTTTTCACCGCTTTCACCTCGGGTCAAATCAGTATAATTTTGACTCCAGCCCCTAGATCAGAGTCAGCGTTATCTTTGGAAACCAAATTTATGGTGATGTGACATGGTTGCCTCGAGCTATTGCGCATAAGATCATGACAAAAAAACTATGCCACCAACGCGTCCAGTCACGGTACGGTGTTTAACACAATCCCTAGTCCACAAAGTTGATTCATTGTGAACCCCTGGAATACGCATTGTTTTCGCGAAGGCTCACGTTTAGACTACTCGTGCTGTTGGCGCAAATAGTCTAAATTAATTGACTAAAAGTTTTTCAAAGATTTTGGTAGGGCCATGGCGGACGAAGGCCTAAAAATGAGCGTGCCCAGCTCTTGCAGCAAAAGCAATAATAAAAATTATACAATGAACTTGGTTGTTATAAACTACTGTTGTGGCTCTCACGTAAGCTCTACAGCAACTCATACTAATTATTTTCAGTGAATTATTACCTGTATGCCTTGAAGCTAGTTGTTTAGACTTCGTTTACGCTTTAACGTAAACACCGTTAATTACTTTGCACAACCCTTTTCTCTTGCAGTGGGAAAGGTTCAAAGAGTAAACCCGTGGCGAGCCGTATTTCTGTAGCTGCAACAAATATTTACAGAAATCTTTGTTGGCTGAATTCACTTTGCAACAACTTTTGCTGTGAAAAGCAGATGTGCATGCACAATATTTAAATTGAGATATGTGACGTACCATACTTACAGATCGTCCGCAGTACAAATTAAAAAGTGCCTATAATCCTGCAGTTCCCTATAATCCGTTTCTGTCAGAAAGTTCCCTATAATCCGTTTCTGTCTCATGATTACGGAGTTAGACAAGGAGAGCAGAAAGGTGGGTCTTAAATAATCTGCATGAAACAAAACTAATGTACAACAACCTCGAAAAAATAACAGCGCTTCGAGATATGTAATAGTGCACTTCAAGTTGTAAAAGACTGTGTCTACTTAGTGCAGGTAATAACTGCGCAGCCACACCACGAGACTGAAGTAACTAGAAGAATAAGAATCGGATGGAGCACATTTGGCAAACACTCACAAATTATGACAGGTAGATTTCCACTATCCCTCAAGAGGAAGGTATATAACAGCTGTATCTTGCCGGTTTTTAGCTACGGAGCAGAAACCTGGAGACTTACGAAGAGGGTTCAGCTTGAATTGAGGACGACGCAGCGAGCAATGGAAAGAAAAATGATAGGTGTAACCTTAAGAGACAAGAAGAGAGCAGAGTGGATTAGGGAACAAACGGGCGTTAAGGATATCAGCTGAAATCAAGAAAAGGAAATGGGCATGGACCGGGCATGTAGCGCATAGACAGGATAACCACTGGTCAATAAAGGTAACTGACTGGATTCCCAGAGAAGGCAAGCGGGTTAGGGGAAGACAGAAGGTTAGGTGGCCAGATGAGATTAAGAAGTTTGCGGGTATAAATTGGCAGCAGGAAGTGCAGGACCGGGTTAACTGGTGCAGAACATGGTAGAAGCCTTTGTCTTGCAGTGGACGTAATCAGGCTGATGATGACGATGACAATAATGATGATGAACACCAAAATTGGTGTATGTGAAGCCAGGGGCGGATCGTGCCAATCATTATAGGGGGGGGGTCACCTAAAGTAACACCGTAGAGGGGGGCGGGGTGATGACTTTTTGTTTTTACCAGCAGAAAACCACTTCAGAGCACAAATACTGCTAATGTATGCTTACAGTGATTTAATTCACCCATGAAATGAAAATCAAACATTCTGCATAGCAATCAAGTATTCTACCACAGAGCCACACCAGGTCTCGACACTGCTGTGGAAATAGACACCACTCAGGCACAATGTTGCTTGAAAGGTCAAGTGCAGTTGCAATGTTAACTCTAGAATTTTCTAAAAATTACGCATGCCCTCCTATGATGCAGCCATCATGACCAGTTCACGTTGATTGTAGTTAAGTACCGTACACTTTGGTATATTTATGTAGAAGTGTTCGGGACTATAACCCTTAAGAGCGCAAGCGGTACATATCAGCTTACCGTAACTGATGTTGATAACAATCTTGTTGCTTCTGGCATCATTATGTAAATGTGAACAGCTGGTTATATAAAACATATGCAACTGTTGAACATACATCAGTGTGTACAACATTTGTTCCTATGTGTATTGTCATTTAGTACGTTTTGCTAAATACACCACCGTCACCTTCCTTCAATGAGATGTATAAGTGTCAAATTGTAAATTATGTCCTTGTACAACAGTTTTATACATTAAAAGAAGTCACCATTTTGAAGTGCTTCTTTTGCTATTATCCTACATGGACGAAGTTTTTTTCCCCTTAGAAGTTCGCTTAGTTTTCAACTGCAGAAGAAACAAAACAGGTGCCTATCTGTTTTTTTATCTCTGAAAGGAATTTATTATAGTTTGTTTATTGCTTACAAGGGCGTCATTTCGCGCCGGAAAATGAGGCACGCGTAGGCAGGAAAACCTGCGGGGTGCAAACCGCACGTACTACATACCTACGCTTCGAACACTTGTTTATATACAACTATCGATCGTATGATCGCATACAGCTGTATGAAAAATGAGTAGTGCTATACAGGCTCTTTCAATTTGATTCGTGTTTCTCAAGCAGGAACGACTCACTTCTGCATTTTGCAATCACGGTCAGCATGTCAATCGAAATTACATCGTGTAACACTTGCATGGCTTGACCGAGACATAAAATCGGCCTCGTTGACCAATAAAATCGCTGCAATGCCAGTCATTGATTAATTGATCAATTCGATGAGCATGAGGCAAAACAGTCAAAAGCGAGTTGGCGAAGCATATGATCAAAAACACAGTGAAAAACATATTTTGATGCTCAGTAAAACTTGTACAACGAACGTAGCCACCTCTCACACACAAAAGTCAAATATTAGCAATCACAAAATAACCCTGAAGCACGCAGTGACAGTGCAAATATGGCCTCTAGTGAAAGGGATCCTAGTGCAAGGTCAAGCGCTGCAAACACTGTCCGCGTTCGTCAAGCGCTTGGGCAACGATAAGCTCAAGCACAGGGCCCACGAACACTACAGCGACACCGTAGTTCGTGCACGTCCAGCACAACACAAATGTGTACAGCTCGCGATCGCGTACAGCTCATCCCACAAAAGCACGCTTGCACACACGCCACACGCCGAGAGAACCTGTGGTTGCCTGACCCACTGTTAACCAAACGCCACAGCACGCCACACACGAAAAAAAAAATATGCCCAGAGAACCAGATTCAACTCTACAGAGAACCTAAGGTTGCCTGACCCACCCAACGCCTCCTCTAGAAATATGCCTGCCGCATGAGAAGAAAAACAGCTGCTACAACCTTTCTCTCTTTCATTTTAAGATGTTCTCGGTCGCTAGCATCGCCTGTGGCGGACGGTGCAACAACGCAACACTTTGCATAGCCTCCGAAACAGTTGTGCAGAAATCCAGGTCTCGAACAACCATCGACTGACGCGCCACTATGGGCCGCAGATGGAAAACGCTTAGCTGGTACTGGCTAGAGTTACAATATATATGTACTACCTTGAGGTAGCAGAGTTGCGCCCAGGTACGCCATCTTGGGTTCAAATGTCTTCCGGGAAAGCTACTGACCGCTCACGTAGGAGCAACGCTCGCGCTTCAGAGTGCTACATAGTCTCTCAATATTGAGGGATTATGGTAGTAGCGTTGCTTTATTTATTTTTTCGTTTTCTTTAAACTTTTTTAAAGTATGAGAGAAACTCAGTTGCTCCGGTAACTCCTAGAAGCCTTGATTTGATGCTTACGTTCTTGGTATGTAATAATAAAACAAAGTGCGTAGCTCGTTGAACCAGTGAGATACATATTTATGGTTGGTTACACTAGCTTCGCCGTTTCCGCTGTTTCTTTCATTTACAAATATAAAATTATTTCTGCACTTTTGAATGCAATCGAACCAGTTAGGGAAGAAATGTTTTCCTGTTGTCGGACGCATTCGTTAACTGTGTGAGGGAGCCAGGTATTGTTGTATCGACTTCAACTGAATCGAGCTGAACAGCGATCGAGAGTGCCCATGTGACACCCATATTACGCACGGCTCTCTATTGCACTTGTATTACAATCGCGGCTCTCGACAGCTGATGTGAAACAACAGCCGATGTATGCCACGCTTGTTCTGCCCGGAATCATCATAGCTTTGGCTTCTCTGCAGTGCACTTAACAACTTATGACCACCTGATGGCTGGATATATGGATGGTTGGATGGATGGATATGGCTGTACCCTTTAGATCGGGTGGTGGCTAGCGCCACCAAGCCGTAATACCTAATGAATGTAAAACATTATTTACTTTTTTTTCCTTAAAAAGTGAGTTTGAGGATTCGTACTTTGCAGTGAAGAGTTTAATTTTCACTCGTGCTTTGACTTTAGTCACCAATCAGATAACCTCCTTCTAGTTAAGTCTACCCGCTTAAAGTTTCTTTTGCCCTCCTGGTCCCTAAACCCCAGTGCTTTGAAAAACTCTGCGCCATCATCCTGAACTATAGGGTGAAGCCCTTTACAGAACATCATCAAGTGTTCGGCAGTTTCTTCTTCCTCTCCACATGCGCTGCATACTGTATCTACCCCTTCGTATTTGGCCCGATATGTCTTGGTTCGCAGTACACCCGTCCTGGCCTCAAACAGTAGAGAACTACCCCGAGTATTATCATAGATCCTTTCCTTGGCAATTTTCTGCTTAAAAGTTCGATAGATCTCTAGTGCGGACTTCTTAATCATGCCCATTCTCCACATATCACTCTCCGTTTCCTTCACTTTCTTCTTAACCGATAGTTCTTTTTGGCTTGGCCACCTGCTGTTTTCCAAGTATTTACCAGTCAACTTCCTGGTTCGTTTCCTCCATTTTGTATCGACATTCTTCATGTACAAGTAGCTGAAAACCTTAAGAACCCAACGCTTTTCCCCCATTTCTCTCAATCGCTTCTCAAATTTTTCTTGATGCTAGCTTCCCTGCCCTCAAATGATGTCCATCCCATAACACCTTGTACTCCCTGATTTGGTGTATTCCCGTGAGCTCCTAAAGCAAGCCTACCTATTACACGTTGCTTAATTTCTAATCTTGCTTGAACTTCTGATCTCATGCACAAGACCGCATTGCCGAACGTCAGCCCAAGAACCATGACCCCTTTCCATATGCCTCTCACAACATCATACCTATTGTAAATCCACAGTGGCCTATTTTTCATGACTGCTGCATTCCTGTTACCTTTAGTCGTCACGTATATTTCGTGTTCCCTCAGATACTCGGTCCGATTGCTTATCCATACGCCCAGATATTTGTATTTATCTGTTATGTCTAGTGTGACCTCCTGTATTCTAAGCTCACTGCCTTCGTTGTCATTGAAAATCATGATTGCTGATTTTTCCTTACTGAATGTAAAATCTAATCCATCTCCCTCATTACCGCAGATGTCCATCAATCTCTGCAAATCTTCCTTGTTGTTGGCCATTGGCACTATATCATCTGCGCACATTAATACCGGTAGTGCCTGATCAATAAGTTTTCCTTGTTTGACTAAAGAGAGGTTGAAGCCCAGTCCACTTCCCTCTAATTTTGCCTCTAATCCTTGTAGGTACATCATGAATAATAAGGGTGACAGGGGGCACCCCTGCCTAAGCCCCCGTTTTACCTCTGCAGGCTTGGATACCTGTTTTTCCCACTTTATAACTACCTTGTTACCTTTAGAGATACCCTTTAAAAGATTAGTGACTACATGTTCTACGCCTGG
Source organism: Rhipicephalus annulatus (assembly GCA_013436015.1). Lineage (NCBI taxonomy): Eukaryota > Metazoa > Arthropoda > Arachnida > Ixodida > Ixodidae > Rhipicephalus > Rhipicephalus annulatus. Next base: position 41,657 of record WOVY01012954.1, read on the forward strand.
TGTGTCCAGTATTCCCCACAATTCCTCTTGAACCACGCTATCGTACGCTCCCTTGATATCCAAAAATGCTAGCCACAGGGGCCTGTGTTCCTTTTCTGCTATTTCGATGCACTGCGTCAGTGAGAACAGGTTGTCTTCCAACCTCCTGTGTTTCCGAAACCCATTCTGCAGTTCCCCCAGCACCCCCTCATCCTCTATCCACGCCTGCAGTCTTTCCTTTATAATCTGCATCGCCAGCCTGTAGACCACTGATGTCACTGTTATAGGACGGTAGTTGTTTAGGTCAGCTTTGTCCCCCTTTCTTTTATAGATCATGCTCATCCTGCTAAGTTTCCATCCATCGGAAACTTCACCATCGATTATTATTGTGCTCACTGCCTCTCTCAAAGCCTGCTTAAACTTCGGATCTAATGTCTTTATCAGCCTAATTGGAATGCCGTCTAGGCCTGTTGATGTACTACTAGGAACCCTTTTCTCAGCCCTTTCCCACTCTTGTTGTGAAAATGGAGCCATTGCACCACTTGATTCGTCCTTGTATATTGTGGTGCATAAAGTACTTCTTTGTTGAAATTTTTCTGTCACCCTTGTTCTTATATATTCAATAGCTCTGTCCCCTTCTAGCCTAGCACCTTGGGCTGTAGTTATAAAACTCTGCTTTAGGCTCGTCTCATTTCTTAGGGAGTTTAGATGGTTCCAAAATTTCGCAGCTGCCTTTCTATCTTTTTTATGTACTTCTGCCAGCCACTGAGCTCCCTTCCTTCTAATCTTTTCATTGATCAGAAGGGATGCATCCCTTCTACAGCTTAGAAATGATGCCCATTTTCTTTCAACATCATCTGTCGGTTCACCCCGCTGCTTAGCATGTCTGTGTTCCCTAGAGCCTTCCTGACGTTTTGGTATGGCTCTCTTAACTTCCTCATCCCACCAACTTTTGGGTTTGTGTCTTCTTTTCCGGGGTGACTTGTCACGCATCTTAGCAAGCTCTAGCTCAAAGAGTCTAATTAGATTCGTGTATGTCCACACTGTCTTATTATCCTCCGTGATTACTTTCTCAATTTGTTTAGTGGCTATTTCAATTTGCCTTTCTGGGTAAAAATTTTCCTGTAGTTGCTCATCTTGTCTCTTTCCCACTTTCACTGCTCTTCCAAAACTTAGCTTGATACGTTTGTGATCGCTACCCAGACTTCTGGAGCCACCTTCATCTATGTGCATTCCCCTCAGCTTATCATACATCCTATGTGACAAGAGTGCATAATCTATCGTCGACTGAAGCCTTCCTGCCTCCCATGTTATTTGCCCTTCACACATCTCGGTACTGTTGTAAATTATCAAATCAAGCCTTTCACACATATCTGGTAGCTATTTATATATGGTAGTTGAGGTAGCTATTCGCGCTCGGAGAATAGGAGCGCCATCAGGTGGTCAAAATAGGGGCGCGAGTTCAGTTCGGGCTGTCATGGTGGATGGCGTGTTTTTGAGCGCCCCGGATCGACTGCGGAGATAAGTGTTTTTGCATATTTTGAGCATGTCTCTATAATTATAAGGTAGCGGTTGAAATCTTCGTAGAACTTATTTTATGGTACGGCTTTTTCGGGGGCCAGTCAACAGGTATTTATTAGTTAGTGCGAGTGTGTGTGTTTGAATTTTTGTTGTTGTTTTTTTCTTTTGCCACCCCGTGTGGGAGGTGCACGTACATTGGACACGCAAATTCTTGTAGTAGAGCTTAGACTTTCTTTTTTTCTCGTAGTGCAGGGCTCGAGTTTAGTAATTATTGAGTATATGGACGATTGGTGTCAGAAAGACATGGTTAAAAAGACTGTAAAGTGTTCAGGATGTGGAGTGGGTTTGAAAGTGGACCCAAGCGTAGAAGCAAATGGAGAAGAGGCTGACGCAAAGTGTAGGCAATGTGAGGTCGAGAAAAAAATGGAGAAAATGATGGTTGCCCAGAGTGAACTACTGATGAGAATCGCCGAGCTCGAGACTGCGCTGGCGATAGAGCAAGAGAAAACGAGGGCAGTGGGAGAAAGACTGAAGTCCGCCGAGGAAGCACTAGCGAAGCTGAACAAAGAAGCGGCCTACGGAGAGAACAGTAAGGAACCCGCAACCAGAACGGTGGACAAGGAAGAGCAAGCAAGTTTGGAAAAAACAGGTTTAGCCGGTTCAACTGTCGCAAGGCCCAGCTTCAGTGAGGTAGTGATGGGGCTGGGAGGGAACAAAGCAGCCGGCGTCACAGGTGCAAAAAGCCCCCAGGTGCAGGACGCTCCAGCAGAAAAGTCACAGCATGTGATAATTGCCGGGGACTCGAATTTCAATCGATGCACAGAAGCCATCAAAGAGAGGGTAAGAGGTGACAAGATCGTTGAGGTAGGGGCGTTCCGAGGACGCAAGCTTGAAGCAGTCATGAGGCAAGCGAGCGCAAAACTCAAAACAACAGCTGATAGACGAAGCCTTGTGATAATTTGAGGTGGTTTAAACGATGTCTTAAATGAAGATACAGCAGGACTAGCAGCCACACTGGCGAAAGGCGTCGATGACATGCGCGCCACTTCTCCTAAGGTACAGGTAGCGATATATTCACAATACCGGAGGTACCGGTGCGTGATAGCAACCTGCAAAGAGCGGTTGTCAACTCAAACCAAGAGATATGGCGGATGAGTCGAGAGAAAGGCTTTGAGGTGGTGGAAATAAACATAGAGGTGCATTGGTGGAGTGATTTTCAACGAGACAAAATTCACTTCGATGGGCGGCTAGGTCATGAGGTGGGTTGGCAACTTGCAGGACGCGCAGTAGCTTTTTTGGAGGCAAGCGGGCCCTTCGGGGTGCAGGATAGCTAGTAACGAGAAAAACAACCAGGGAGACTTCATTTAACCATATGGTGTAGTAGCGCAAATTCGACGGGGACGAAGAGGACAAGAAAACACGACACTCGCTACCCCGTCGAATTTGCGCTACTACACCATATGGTTAAATGATGTCTCACCAACTAGCCCAGCTCTCAAACCTACTGAACCAGGGAGACTCTTTGACAGGTGATGGAACTGCGTTAAGAGGCCTGGGGTGCGGCCTCACCGGCAAACACCGCCGAGAACGCACTCCCTCACCAGAGAAGGATTGGCCACCCTGGGGCAGTATCTGGCCACTACCTCTCACATGCTTACGTCAAATAACTCACAGCTCTCAGTCCCCAGCAGCTGCGAAGCAACTGACCACGGCGGCGCTCAGATCTGCAACGCAGCAGAGGGTGCTAAGAATCTCTGGATCCGGACAGGCCGCCATTGGAACCTGAACTTGGCAACGTTTAACGCTAGAACCTTATCTAGTGAGGGAAGTCTAGCTGTACTATTCGAGGAGCTAGAGGGTGTTAAATGGGATATAATAGGGCTCAGTGAGGTTAGGAGGACAGATGAGGCCTATACGGTGTTACAGAATGGGCACCTCCTTTGCTACAGGGGCTTGGCAGACAGAAGAGAACTGGGAGTGGGGTTCCTAATTCACAGAAACATAGCTGGCAACATAGAGGAATACTATAGCATAAATGAAAGGGTGGTAGGTATCGTAATTAAACTGAATAAAAGATAGAAGATGAAGGTGGTACAGGCTTACGCGCCTACATTCAGCCATGATGACGCTTCAGTTGAAAGCTTCTATGAAGACGTGGAATCGGCAATGAGTAAGGTAAAAACACAGTATACTATAGTGATGGGCGACTTTAATGCAAAGGTAGGGAAGAAGCAGGCTGGAGATCAGGCAGTAGGAGATTATGGCATCGGTACTATAAACGCAGAGGAGAGCTACTAGTAGAATTCGCAGAACGCAATAATTTACGGATTTTGAATACCTTCTACCGAAAACGAGAAAACCGCAAGTGGACATGGAGGAGCCCTAATGGCGAAAATAAGAACGAAATAGACTTTATAATGAGTGCGCACCCAGGAATCGTGCAGGATGTGGAAGTGGTTGGCAAGGTACGATGCAGTGACCATAGAAAGGTACGGTCTCGAATTCGCCTAGACTTGAAGAAGGAACGACAGAAACTGATACGCAAGAAGCCAATCAATCAGCTAGCACTGAGAGCGAAAGTACAGGAATTCAGAGTGTCGCTGCAGAACAGGTACTCGGCTCTTAGTGAGCAAACCAACCTTAGCGTAGATACGATGAATGATAACCTGACGAGTATCATTATGGAGTGTGCAGTGGAAGTTGGAGGCAGGGTAGTTAAACAAGACACTGGCAAGCTTTCCCAGGAAACGAAGAACCTAATTAAAAGCGTCAAATCATGAAAGTGTCAAGTACAACAGACAAAATAGAACTGGCAGAGCTTTCGAAGTTGATTATTAGACGTAAGGTATGCGATGTAAGAAGGTATAACATGGAGAGAATTGAACACGCTCTGAAAAACGGAGGAAGTGTCAAAGCATTGAAGAGGAAACTTGGGATAGGCAAAAGTCGGATGTATGCACTAAGGGACAAAGAAGGCAAAATAACTACCAATATGGATAGGATAGTTAAAATAGCGGAGGAGTTTTACAGAGATCTGTACAGTAGCAGAGACAACCGCGACCTTAATACTATAAGAACTAGCAGTAGCTCAGATTACACCCCACCAGTAATGATAGAAGAAGCCGGAAAAGCTCTGGAGAGCATGCAAAGAGGCAAAGCTGCTGGTGAGGATCAGGTAACATCAGATCTGCTGAAAGATGGAGGACAAATTGTGTTAGAAAAACTAGCCACCTTGTTTACGAGGTGTGTCCTGACGGGAAGGGTACCATAGTCTTGGAAGAACGCTAACATCATCTTAATACATAATAAAGGAGATGACAAGGACTTGAAGAATTACAGGCCGATCAGCTTGCTCTCTGTAGTATACAAGCTATTTACAAAGGTAACTGCTAACAGAGTAAAGAAAACATTAGAATTCAATCAACCAATGGAACAAGCAGGATTTCGAACAGGCTACACAACAATTGACCACATTCATACTATCAATCAGGTAATAGAGAAATGCTCAGAGTATAACCAACCACTATACATAGCCTTCATAGATTACGAGAAGGCGTTTGATTCAGTAGAAATATCAGCCGTCATGCAAACTCTGCAGAATCAGGGCGTAGATGAAGTATATATAAACATTCTGGAAGAAATCTACAGGGGATCAACTGCTACCATAGTGCTTCATAAAGAAAGCAACAAAATACCAATCAAGAAGGGTGTAAGGCAGGGGGACACAATTTCCCTAATGCTATTTACCGCGTGCTTACAGGAGGTTTTCAGAAGCCTAGAATGGAAACAGTTAGGGATAAGAGTCAATGGAGAATACCTTAGTAACCTGCGCTTCGCCGATGACATTGCATTGCTGAGTAACTCGGGGGACGAATTGCAACTCATGATTACGGAGTTAGACAAGGAGAGCAGAAAGGTGGGTCTTAAAATTAATCTGCAGAAAACGAAAGTAATGTACAACAACCTCGGCAAGGAGCAGCGCTTCGAGATAGGTAATAGTGCACTTGAAGTTGTAAAAGACTATGTCTACTTAGGGCAGGTAATAACCGCAGAGCCGAACCACGAGATTGAAGTAACTAGAAGAATAAGAATGGGGTGGAGCACATTCGGCAAGCACTCTCAAATTATGACAGGTAGATTGCCACTATCCCTCAAGAGGAAGCTATATAACAGCTGTATCTTGCCGGTACTTAGCTACGGAGCAGAAACCTGGAGACTTACAAAGAGGGTTCAGCTTGAATTGAGGACGACGCAGCGAGCAATGGAAAGAAAAATGGTAGGTGTAACCTTAAGAGACAAGAAGAGAGCAGAGTGGATTAGGGAACAAACGGGGGTTAAGGATATCATAGCTGAAATTAAGATGAAGAAATGGACATGGGCAGGGCATGTAGCGCGTAGACAGGATAACCGCTGGTCATTAAGCGTAACTGACTGGATTCCCAGAGAAGGGAAGCGGGTTAGGGGGAGACAGAAGGTTAGGTGGGCAGATGAGATTAGGAAGTTTGCGGGTATAAATTGGCAGCAGCAAGCACAGGACCGGGTTAACTGGCGGAACATGGGAGAGGCCTTTGTCCTGCAGTGGACGTAGTCAGGCTGATGATGATGATGATGATGATGAACCCTAGCCGCCAGGAAGTTTGGAAGTAAACGTAAGAGAGTAGAAGACAGGACAGATAAATAGTAAGAGATAAAGACGAAGATGTAGGGAGAGAGAGATAGGAAAAGGCGACTGCCAATTCTCCTGGGTAGGTCAGCTCAGGGGTGCCGTCTACGTGAAGCCGGGGCCAAAGGGGTGTGTTGCCTCTGCCGGGGGGCCTTAACGGTCCAATCACCCAGAGTCGGCTCAACCCCTTAGGATCCCCTTTTCCTCGGACACGGCAAAGCCATGCACGGCTAGGCGTGGGAGGGAGTCGAAACTCCCCCGTTAGCTCGGGTTCGTTGTGTCGCTACACACCAAACGCCTACTTGCGCAGGCACCCCTGCGGTCATACCAGTTGCATACCAGTTGGCAAAAAGCCAGGCAGGGATATCTGGCACTGGGCAAAAGGGCATGAACTTTGAAACGTAGCGGTACATATTCTACCAAGAGTACCGCAACTGAAGACGCTAAGTAAGTCGAAAATTCCATAGTATGACCAATGTTGACCGGCGGGGAAAGTTGCGCATATTTGAACACAAGCAGCACCGTACCACTGAAAACTAATGATGGCCGTTAAGCCGCAAGTGCTTTGGGGGAAACTGTCATCGTGAATGGTGAAATTTCAAGCTTAATATCATTTTGCTGGCGTGGTAGATATACTGCCGATGAATAACAGAGCAAGCCTACGATCGCAAGTATACAGGGGCCTTTTTGATGCTCAGACATGATGGTGCCACAATCAGCAGAAGAAACAATAAGCCAAGATACTGAGCACTGGGCTTGGTGGATTTCGTGGGTGATGGTTGTCATGTCCCCGATATACTCGCTTTGAGGACTGCTCGCCGATCGGGGCCCTGTCTGCGGACTTCTCTAATCGTCTCCCAATGGATTCCTTTTTATTTCAATATTTCCGCTTCCCTCTCAATGTTTTTAACCCCTCCTTATGCCTTCCCTTGAGTACTGCTGAGGTGTCCTACTTTGCTGGAGACAGTTTCGATTTCCCTCTTTTAATTAATCCCTCCCCACAACCCCCTTCTCATCAGTAGAGAAGAGAAGGCGAAAGGGCGTTGGAATGCTGTTGTCCTCTGCGGTACAACATGCGGACATTGTAGCCCTGCAGGTGGATTTACAAGACGGCCAGAAGGATCGCTCAATAACAATAGCCAACAAAGGGCGCACTGATGCATGACATTATATGGGCAATCATACTAATAAAATCAGAACTTTACGACACAAAAAACAGGCAAAAAAGTTGGCGACAATGTTGATGATTATGATGGTTCCTGAATTGGTACGAGTAACTGGACAGTGTTCCAACGAAAAACGAGTTTAGTTAGTACCAACAATCTATTTAAAAACAAACCACAGAACTTGAGGTAACATTGCAGTGGGCACGTGTTACCAATTTGATGGGCTGGTGCAAAAACATTTGCTTGTTATGCTGACTCATAATTGCGGACTATGTAACCAAATCCACATCCATGTAGAGCTTCGTTCATTCGCTTTGTGAGGGTTGCGTCCTGTTTGCTACCACACATGGTTGCATGTGTAGAGCTGTAGCAGTCGCTGTGTGTGCTTGGTGCAACGTGAGCTGTGTGTAGGGATGGTACAGTCTCATTTGTCTGTCCACAAAAATGCCGTCTCTACCGATAAAGCGGAAGTTCATCAAACTGGAAGATAAGGCTGCAATGATTACCAAGGTGTAAAAGCCCGATGACGACGTGGCAATGGACTACTTTTTACAATGCGAGTCAAGAACTATGAAATTGCTGCAGGGAAGGGTTCGGCAAAATAAAGTTATTAAATTTTGGCAATAAAATGTGCTTTTAGTAACTTCCCTGTCTCTCCAGCTGCATTTTCACGCCAGTGAAAAATCCGGCAAGAGCAATTCTTTTCTTTTCCTGCCGATCTCTTTATTGCAGATTTCAAGTACAGAGAGAGAGAGATAGAGACAGAAAGTGAATAAAGAAGAAGTAAGAGGAGAAATAGAGAGAAGGAAAAAGATAGAAATAAATGGAGACAGGAAGAGATAAAAAAAGAGACAAGCTACAAGAAGAAAGAAACAGATGAAGAAAGAGAAAACCAAAGAGAAAGAAAAAGAGATCATTGAAGGGAAACGAAGAAGGGCCTCCACCTCCACACTTCCTCCGGGCTTGGCACAAATAGTGCGAAGCTGCCTTTCTTTATCTTCTTTTTGAAGTACCTGTCAAAGCTGTTTTACGGTGCACAGAAAACGAGAAACAGTGCGAACCACCGGACAACAGTAGCGCATCATCAACGCATCCCAATGTATAAACGGCCAAAACAAGCACTCTGCTGCAGTTCCCATTTACGGTGATGCATGCTATCTTGCCGCGTTACAAGCGAAAACGAGTAAAGACAAAGACAATCCTAAAGTTTATTTTGGAATAAAAATAAAGGCCTATAGTTGCAATTAATTCTAAAATAAGACCATCAAATGCCCAGCAAATATTCTACATTATAACTTTTTTTTTGCCAATAAATTTTCATAAAGCTCAATACTATTTAAGCTTAAGCTCCAGTTGATTTCACGAACGTGCCCGAAATCGAGGCAATACTTTGCTGCAACTAAAATGACGGAACTGATTAACAGAAGCTTAATAAATACCTTGTTAATTATTGGCTTGATGGTAGATGAATATAGTATTATAAAGTTGCAGAGCGTGCCTATTCACGACATACCATTTTGTAGAAATGAAGGAAACCAGCACGCGATTCGAGATACTATTACTAATCATATTTCAAGGGCCAAATTGAAATTGACTGCACCCAGCATGCATTCAGTGCAGCTCCTCCGTTACATTGGATCAGACCGGAACTGCCTGCGAGAAGAATGTGACTAAGTGTGACTAAAGGCGCGTCGCAGCAAAATCTATTCTTGAAAGGGCGGTTGGTCTCACTGCACCAGCATATCGCTTCACCTTTGAACGTAACGCACGAGGTGCTTACCCGTTTCTTGTAATCTGTGCACAAGGAAACTGCAATAACCTTTCTTTCTTTCTATGTAAGGTATAAAACTCGGTGGCAGCCTTTCTGGTGGCTCTTTTTACAGACAGGCATCATAGTTTCTCGCCTATGTTCATAATGTAAAAACATGCTAAGTTGACAGCAGAGACGCCGCCGGAGGCATGAAGTGGTTGGCGTTACCAGGTAGAAGAATTGGTTTATTCTGCGTTTGCAACTTGTTTCATGGAAAGGGGAAAAGGGGCAGAGAGGGAACGAAAAGAGAGAGAGATGCATGCATGTTCTGTCTTGCATCCACTTGGGCAAATGCTGACGTTGCAACAGACAGAAACAGATAAAAAATGCACAATGTACCCCAGAATAAGCAGCCTACTTTTGAGTTTTTTCAGAATGCTTGCTGATTTTGCTGACCATAATCTGAATCAGCATGCCCGGATTCAAATTGCATCTCTTTTTTTGTCATGTATATTTCCATTTTTACGCAAGCGAGGCGACATTTCCTGAACACCAGGTGTGAACACTTGCGATCTTACCCTTAAAATTTCATGATGGATATCTCAAACAATCTGTGCATCTCGCAGTTAAAAAATGGGTGTGCTGTAAATTGGCATGCACAGTGCTTTTTTAATATAAAATATTCTAAAATCAGTTGGTAAAAAGTTAATTACCGAGTGTTTGCTAATTGGTCACATAACGGTCCCTTTAGTTGCAACCTCTACATGCAGTATGTGTGCAAAATGACTGGAATGTGACTATTGTCAGTTTTTTATGAGAATCTGTAATGTCTAGAAAAAAAACTACCCTGTATAGAGGCAATGTCATGGAATGGATATTGATTGTATGTAGTTTACTAAAACAGCCGACTAATGAACACAATGCAGGCAAACACGCATGCTGTTCATGAAAAGTCACGCCCACTGAAGAAAACAAGCCAACACTGCTTGCAGATTTCACCCTGATATTAACATGTTCATTCGCTCAGAAGTTGCCATGACAGAAACTTTACAGCCACATCAAACACGATTTGATTAGAAAGTTAAAGTAGTGGAAAACAAGGTATTGAAAGCCCTATGAACGACAAAATGCAACATTTGCAAGATGCCATCTGCAACACTTATGAAATACTTCTTTTTCACACATACCACAAAACTCTGAGCCCGCGGCTCCCCCTCACCCCAAAAAATAAAAATAATAACAACATTATGTGAAGTTTTACATCCCATCACCACGATACAATTATGAGGAATGCTACAGTGAAGGGCTCCGCAGATTTCGACAATCTGGTGTTCATGAATGAAAAACGTGGTCGAAATTGGACCTGACATTGGCCTCGATGGACGTGTTCCAGGGATGCCCGAGCAGTGTGCAGTCATGTGACTTACTTCGAGGTGGCAAGCGGCAGCTAGTGCAATATTCGTATTCTCAGAGAAATCTTTGTTGCGACGCACAATTATTTACCAGCTGGTATTATTTATGTTGATAGATGGTAATGCCTCTAGTGGTAATGGTGACTGTTCATTCCCACTCCAGTAATTTTACTGTGTACATTTGTAGCGAATAAATTTTGTATATGTTCTCGATAAGCGGAATCTCTTATAGGAAGGTGTATTATGGGTACTTTCATGTGATACTGGTTAGTCATTTGATGGCTCTGACCGGCATATTGAACGAGAATGGAAATGGTGCTTCTTCGTGTTGAACTGCCAAGAAATTTCGAGCAGGCGCCCCGCCCGATTTCAATGGTTATTTCAAGTTTCTGCCCAGTTCTAGAAAAGCGCCTTAACCCCTTCCTCTGCGCACCCTTATTAACCATCCTGTTCAGGCACTCAGTGTCCCACTCAAATTCCATTCAACCATGTTTAGGCACCCGATCTTCAAGCAGGCTGCAGCACTGTAAATTTTTACCACATAGTGATCGCATCCTAAATGTTACTACACAACATTTATAGTGACCTTCACTTTTCTGCGAGAAAATGCATGGCCTTTTAAAACTGTATTTGCAATTCTAGATATCCATTACGTACATAGTCAGCAAATCTTCAACGTCCGCGTTTGATGCCCGGAACTATTTGGTTTGCATTCATGGCATGTTTCCAACTGTTTGGCTGTGTTGGGTTCTGGAAAGGTCCCCCTTCCTCTTAGCCAGTGCTTTCGATTTGTTGGAAAGTGGGGAGGGGGAGTTTCCACCCTTGTTGAACAGTAGCTGCGGTGGTCGGCTGCTCACTTGAAAATTTTGGGTACAAAAATGCCAGCCACGGCAGTCGTATTTAAATAGAGGCAAAATGCTATGAGGCCCATGAACTAGGCGTGTGCGGTGTGATTTTCATTCATGAACACCAGATTGTCAAAATCTTCATTTAAGACATCGTTTAAACTGCCTAAAATTATCACAAAGTTTTGTATATCAGCTGTAGTTTTGAGTTTTGCGCTCGCTTGCCTCATGACTGCTTCAAGCTTGCGTCCTGGGAACGCCCCTACTGCAACCCTCTTGTCACCTCTTACCCTCTCTTTGATGGCTTCTGTGCATCGATTTAAATTCGAGTCCCCGGCGATTATCACATGCTGTGACTTTTCAGCTGGAGCGTCCTGCACCTGGGGGTTACTTGCACCTGTGACGCCGGCTGCTTTGTGCCCTCCCAGCCCCACCACTACTTCGCTGAAGCTGGGCCTTGCGACAGATGAACCGGCTGAACCTGTTTTTTCCAAACTTGCTTGCTGTTTCTTCTCCGCAGTTCTGGTTGCTGGTTCCCTACTGTTCTCTCCATAGGCCGTTCCTCTGTTTACCTTGGCTAGTGCTTCCTCGGCGGACTTCAGCTTTTTTCCTATAGCCCTCGTTTTTTCTTGCTCTGTCGCCAACGCAGTCTCGAGGTCCGTGATTCTCATCAGCATGTCACTATGGGGAACTATCATTTTCTTCATTTTTTCCTCGACCTCGCATTGCCTACACTTCGCGTCAGCCTCTTCTCCTTGCACTTTTACACTTAAGCCCACTTTAAAACCAACGCCACATCCTGAACACTTCCCACACTTTTTAACCATTTCTTTCCGACACGAATTGTTCTAAGACTTGTCTCACTCGATAATTACAAAACTCGAGCCCTGCCCTTCGAAAAAGAGAAAGTGTAAGCTCTACTACAATGAATTGCGTGTTCAATGTACGTGCACCTCCCGCACCGGGTGGCAAAAGAAAAAGAAAAACAAACAAAAAAAATTCAACACTTACACAAACTAATATTTACCTGGTGACTGACCCCCGAAAAACCGTACAATAAGTGCTACAGGAATTTTAACTGCTGCCCTATAATTATAAAGACAAGCTCAAAACATGCAAAACAACTTATCTGCGCAGTCGATCGGGAGCGCTCAAAAAACACGTTCATCCACCGTGACAGTCCGAACTGAACACGGGCGGTGGCAAGTGCCACCAAGTGTTGGTCGCGCCACCAAGAGTCGGTCGCAAGCGTCACCGTGCGGAGCTTGTTTAAAACTGAAGGCAGGCCAACTCCGCTGGGAGCGCGAGCCATTCCTCAGGCATGAGAACAAAAACAGCTGCACACCCTTTCGCTCCTTCATTTCAAAATGTTCCCGGTCGCTAGCGTCACCTGTGGCGAACGGTGCAGCAATGCAACACTTTGCATAGCCTCCGAAACAGTGGTGCACAGTTGCAGGTCTCGAACAACTCTCGACTGACGCGCCCCTATGGGCCGCAGATGAAAAACGTTTAGCTGGTACCGGCCGCTGCCCACATTCCAAGCAGATAGGCGCAAAGCCAGAGCCACAGCCCACGATAAATACTCAGATGACGAGAGTTTCTTTTTCGTGGACGCTGCCCGGTCACACACAAGACAGTGCACGGTGGCAGTAGTAAACGAGGGGCAATGTGTCGACTGCGTATCTACCATACAGGATGATTTTACAAGCATGGAGGAGGTCGCTATCGCCCTCGGGTTCAGAAACCCAGCGTCAACCTTCGTCCTTACGGACTCAAAGACGGCCTATCGCAACTACCTTAAAGGAAAATCAGTCCTCTTGCACGCAGAATACTTTCACAAGCAGCAGAAGGCCGTACTGAGGGAGACTGGAAACAAGTCATATGGATACCTGGCCACTGTGGAGTTAGAGGCAACAAGCTAGCTCATGCCTCCACCCGAGCTCGCTACCCCCGGGACTCTAACTTCAGTGTAGGGACTCCACCCCTTCCAGATCAGACGGCCCACCGGCACTGTAGTGAACAGGAATGCCCACTACTGCAGCGACATCGACACGTTGGCGTGAGGCACGAGCTAAGACTGCCTGGTTGCTGCTGCGACGCTGCCGGTATACTCGGCCTGCTCTTGCTGCTTCGGTACCGACGCCGCTACCCCTGTTTACCTTGCATTTACATTATATTTTGGTGGAGGTGCTGGGTACGTCAGGCCTAGTAGTATGCGGCGAAGAGGCACAAGTCACTCCGGCGACTTCGTGTTTGGCGGAAGGACCAGTCGACATGTCAAAAATTGCAGAAGGGTCGAGACTGTAAACCCGCCCTGCGCACTCACCCCGAAGCAGTGTTACAGGACATGACAAGAGGTTCGAGATGAGCAGTCTGCTGACGCCGTCATGAACTTCTAGAGGGGCATAAGGTAGCGGCAAACTTTGCGGTGAACGAAAAGGGCAGATGGCGTGAAAAGGGCACTCGACTCGGCGAGCGAGTTGCAAGATACCATGTTAAGGGCGAAAGAGTGCGGCGGTATGATGACGTCTTCAGCAACAAATAGTTTGTCCCCGGTTTCAAGTGCATCAATTAACGGAGCGTCACCAAGCACTTCAAATTCAACCTCTGCGAGAGAGCAGTCGATGACGGCCTTATTAGCGGAAAGAAAGTCCCAACCCAAAATGAGATCATGGGAACAGGAATCTAAAACTAGTAATTCGACGACATAGATGAGGCCATCAATCGCGATTCGAGCAGTACAGGCAGCGGCTGGCGTGACGTGGTCTGCGCTGGCTGTACGAAGTGATATACTTGCTATTGGCGTCATAACTTTTTTGAGCAAGCGGCAGAGTCTGGCACTGATCACTGATACTGCGGCACCAGTGTCGACAAGAGCGAGTGCAGCGACGCCGTCCACATATACGTCAAGAACATTCGTTGGGGAAGAAAGAGGCCTTGGTCTTTTCGCGGGCGACGCAATTCCTGCCTCTGGAACTGTGGCAATCAGTTTTCGCGCTCCGGCGATGAAGGACGACGGCGCATCGAGGATGGCAAGCGGCGTCGAGGTGATGGTGAGCGACGGTTAACTGGAGGGCGGTAGTCGGCGTACGATGACGTCTGGTCAGGAGGCTGAGATCCTGTGAACGATGGGCGCGGCGACACATAAGGGGCAGGTTCGAAGCTCTGGTGGTAGCTCTGGTGGTGGTAGATAGGGACGCGTCGACGGCAGTATCGCGCTATGTGGCCAGGTAGGCCACAGGCAAAGCATATTGGCCGATTGTCGACTGTACGCCATTGTCCACTACTCTGGAGACACCTTCGCTGAGCGAACCGCGGAGTAGGTCATGGTGGCATGGCTGATGTCAGTGACGTAAAAGTCTGAAGAGGTGGTCGAGCGGCCACTTCAGCATAGCTTAGAGGTGCAGTTACCTCGGCACAGGCAATAGGGGTCAGCAACGATGAAGCATCACGGGCAGATGGCAGAGCCGCGCAAACTTGCTCCTGGATGGCCTGGCGAAGGTTTGCTGGAAGAGGTGACTGTGGTTGGCCGACTGTCGATAGCAGCGATAGCTGACGAGCCACTTCAGCACGAACAAACTCCTTGATCTGCGATAGCAGGGACTCAAGGTCAGAGGTGGTGGTTAGGCTTGAGAGTGTGTCATCCGCGACGTTTGGGCGTCGCGTGAGGAGACGCTGTCGTCGGAGCTCGTCGAAACTCTGACACAACTCGATGAACTCAGAGACGGTGACAGGGTTCTTCGAGAACAGCATTTGAAAGGCGTTGTCGGAAATGCCTTTCATGATGTGTCGTACCTTGTCAGTTTCCGCCATCTTCGGGTCGACACGCCGGCAGAGGTCGAGGACGTCCTCGATGTAGCTAGTGAATGTTTCACCAGTTTGTTGGGACCGGCTTCGCAGACGTTGTTCTGCGCGAAGTTTCCGCACACCAGGGCGTCCAAAAACTTCTGTGATGCAGGCTTTGAAGGTCGTCCAAGTGGGGATATCCGCCTCATGGTTTCTATACCATAGCTTGGCAACATCCGTTATGGAGGCGGCACTGTCCAGCCCGGACCGGGGGAGGTGGCACTGTCCATGGGAGGCGCCATGGGAGGCGCCATGGGAGAGACAGTGCCGCCATGGGAGGCGGCACTGTCCAGCCCGGACCGGGGGCACTTCAAGTAATAGTGCACTTGAAGTAGTAAAAGACTATGTCTACTTAGGGCAGGTAATAACCGCAGAGCCGAACCACGAGATTGAAGTAACTAGAAGAATAAGAATGGGGTGGACCACATTCGGCAAGCAGTCTAAAATTATGACAGGTAGATTGCCACTATCCCTCAAGAGGAAGGTATATAACAGATGTATCTTGTCGGTACTTAGCTACAGAGCAGAAATCTGGAGACTTACAAAGAGGGTTCAGCTTAAATTGAGGACGACGCAGCGAGAAATGGAAAGAAAAATGGTAGGTGTAACCTTAAGAGACAAGGAGAGAGCAGAGTGGATTAGGGGACAAACGGCGCTTAAGAATACCATAGTTGAAATAAAGAAGATGAAATGGACATGGGCCGGGCATGTAGCGCGTAGACAGGATAACCGCTGGTCATTAAGGGTAACTAACGGGATTCCCAGAGAAGGGAAGCGGGTTAGGGGGAGACAGAAGGTTAGGTGGGCAGATGAGATTAAGAAGTTTGAGGGTATAAATTGGCAGCAGCAAGCACGAACCAGGTTAACTGGCAGAACATGGGAGAGGCCTTTGTCCTGCAGTGGACGTAGTCAGGCATATGATGATGATGATGATGATGAGCCCAGGGTGAGGTGAGTTTCTGTGAACCTTACCTGCCTTCCAAACCAGTTGCTGCATGCAAGCTTCCCCTGAATGGATGAATCTGTGGTTGAAGAAAGGAAAAATACGCTATCTTTCCTTGCGAGAGCAGGGCTCAGTGGCTTGAAGGAAGGGGGAGGGAGTGGAGAAAAGTGTTTAGAAGAGGAAGGAGGAGGAGGTTTGCGAGAACGTGACGGTCATGGCTGCCAGAGCAGAAAGAGAATAGGGGCCGTTGGCAGGGCAGTCCGAGTCGTACGACTTGGAAATGTGGAGCTGCAACCACGTACGCACATACCTATGGCCATTCCCACAAGAAAAAAATGTGCTAGATCACCTTTCTTAGGCAAGAATACAGAAAATTAGCTAAACGAGAAAACTAAAATAAATAAACAACCGATAATCCAACCACCGATTGTCACCACAGCTTCGGAAGGAAGGAAAAACGTAATCCGTAACCTAGGCACCAGCGGCTACACAGAGGCATTTATTCGCTGAACACTGTGTATAAGAAAAGACATGGGAAACACGACACCATTGGCACCGCAACGACGCCGCATGTCGACCCAACTTGAGCGCAGGTAGCAGCGAAAGGAGCACAAAGGCAGAACACTGCGACACTACTCGCAACATGTTTGCCCTATACCAGTCCCGAAGACACGGTGTAGAGCTCGTTGCGTTTTGTAGTCTTTCTGCATTCCTTGAAGAGCACAAAGAGCGCGAAAGATTGGGTACGAGAAACTTGAGCGTGGAAAACCACTTTGCCATCAATCCTTTTGCAGTGTGGACTGGAAAAGCACAATGATGGGTGAGGGATGACAGGAAGTTCTTACGCGCTTCAATTATGAATATGAATAGAAAAGTGTTTAAATGAGAATGAAAAAAATCTACAAAAACAAGGGCATTGCTATGTTGTGTCGGTACAAGAGAACTGCAGGCCGTTTGGAAAAAGATAGCAGCAATATCTGATAAAGAGACAAATTACAAGCGTGGGCGAATGTATATACCAGCATAGTATCACCGAATTTCAAAATAGCACAGGTATTTACAGCAGCCGATTCATATGGTACTTATTGTATTTGGTGCTATCAGCGCGCATTTGCCTGTCGCGGCATTTGAAATTGCATGTAATGTCAAGTTTCTCTCTTATGTTAATATTTAGAGGCAGTGGAAATAACTTGTTTTTGTATGTTGACAGCTATTTATATATATATATATATATATATATATATATATATATATATATATATATATATACATATATATATATATGAAAGTAGATGCGCTTTAACATAACAACTGTTTATTGTGCCGATATTTTGACGGGAACCTCGTCTTTTTCAAGGCATATTAATACTATTTACACATGTTCCGTGTCTTCTTATAGCCTGTCGAGACAGGAGGGAAGAGGTCAAAAGAAAAGTTAGTAAAGAAAAAAAAGAAAGAAAAGAGAGAGAGAAAAAAAAACAGAAGAAGAAACAGCGAAACGGGAGGAGAAACATTAAATAAAATATAGAAAATCTAGGAGAAGAAGCAAGACCGACACGGCGTAATTAGAAAGGGGCAGCATCTCAACAGAGTAGGGCAGAGGTAGATGAGCAATGTCATCATTGTCAACAATACCTTCCCCGCACCCACTCTTCCCCAAGTGGGCAGTGTGCCGCCATTTTTGTATTTCATCTTTCCGTGTAGTCCGCTGGCGGCTCGTTCCTGTTTGAAGTTTAGGACAAGTTCATGGGGAGGGCTTGAGCGCTTCGAGTGCTTGCTGGTGGCGTCGGGAGGAATGAAAAAGCCGGTGATTAAGGCACCGCCATCGATATTCATTATATGCAATGGCTCCTTGTCAGTGAAGGAACAGAATGTGCGTTAAAGTTAAAGAAAAAAAAAGAACAGGGGGGGGAGACTGTACGACATCCGGGACAGTCACCACACAGTTGCGGCTCACTGGGAAGACATGCGCGCATGTATGAAAAAGTCAACGAAACCACCTAGCTGTCAGCTCCTTATCAGTGAAGGAACAGAATGTGCGTTAAAACTCAAAGCAGAAAAAAAGAAAAGAAAAAAGGGGGGGACCGTACGACATCCGGGCCAACAACGACGGCCAGCTGTACCACAATCAACAGCAATGAGTGGCCAGAATCAACCACCCGCAAGAAAAAATCAGGAGCCAACATTATCAAAGAGCAAGCAGCAACCACCAGCAGCCAACAGCAGGCGTCTACAGGCCAGCTCGTCACGGGAGGCACAACGGGATGGAGCTCCAACCCAAACCAGGTACGACCTCCGGGTACCTTGCGGCTGTATTCGCCGCGTCTGTGCAAAGTGACATACTGGCTGTGCGAGTGGGCAAACACCACCCGTTTCAAATGAACTAGGCCATAGAACGGGTCCAAATTTTCTTAAACTTAGTAAAGTTACTGACAAAGGAATAGGGCACGAACTTCACGTGCAAAGCCTCGAACAATATGTACTGGCGGGTACGGCTCCGAAGGGGCTGCGCTTGTCGCTAACGCCATCGATGCATAACTTTGTCGAAGGAGAAATGAAATGGTGGAACGAAATTCTCGATCACGCCACACAAGAGCTAACTAAGGTCATAATCAAACACCGTAGAAAGACTCTAAACGCACTGACAGACGAGGAGTGGTATTAAGAAATAACTTTTCTCTTTCGGAGTGGGAATCTAAAGAACTCGACGTATTTGAGCACAAAAAAACGGAGGAAATCAAAAAACTTAAGAGGAAGAAATTTGCACGGGACAATATGTCACAAGCTATACCCACTGCTGCTTACAGAAAAAATACCAAACGACCTCACGTTCAAAAAAATTTGCCACCACACCCCAAAGAGCCAAACGTTATTAAACTTTCCGATAAAGAACTTAGCAAAGAAGAAATGAGTATACTATCACGCGGACTTACATTCTGTTCTGGCAACGGAAGGTACGATGAATTCACGCTCCTAAAATACCTAGACAACTTCGCACGAAATTTACGATTGGAGGAATATTTCTTTGATAAACCCGAAAAAGATAACGCACTTTTTCGTGGGGTAATCGGACGGCAATGGACCCCAGACACCAACAGAGATCGACATCTGGATCTCTATATAGACGCGGTTTAATAAGATGTTATACATGCGTACAAGCTGCACAAACCAAGCATGAATAACATACCAAAAAGAGAAAAAGAGGCACTACTCACGTTGAGCAACTGCGAAGATCTCGTCATTAAACCAGCAGACAAAGGAGGCGCGATTGTTGTTCTGAATAGATCGGACTGCATTGAGGAAGTCAAGCGACAACTAAATAACAAACAATTCTACAAACATCTCGACTTTTACCCTACCACGGAGCACAGAATGATGATTGTAACAACCCTAGAGGATCTCACACGTGAAGGCACCGTTGATTCAAAACTTAAAAAGGCACTTATTACGGTACGTTCGGCGCCTGGTCGTTTTTACATGCTGCCGAAGATTCATAAAGAGAATAACCCGGGCAGACCCATTATATCAGGCACGGGAACGTTAACGGAACCCATTTCCAGTTATATTGATTCTTTAATCAAAGACATACCACCCACACATAAGTCCTTCTTGCGTAACACAAACCACTTCCTTCGGGAAATAGCAGACGTGAAAATTCCAGACGGTGAATTTCTCGCAACATTGGATGTTAGCTCACTCTACACAAATATCCCACATGACGATGGTGTAAGGGTGCTTGTTGAATCGAATGGCACACACAACCCTGTCACTTATCCAAGCAAAAAAGTAATTGAAATCTTCACAAGACTTGTACTCAATTTCAACAGCTTTGAATTTAACAACCAATACTACCTTCAAATCAGCGGCACGGCAAGGGGTACAAGAATGGCCCCAAACTACGCTAACATATTCATGCACCACATAGAGTCCAATTTTCTTTCATCTTGTAATATCAAACCATTACTCTATAAACGGTACCTAGATGATATATTCATAATTTGGACACATTCGGAAAACGAGCTCCTCAAATTCATACAGATATTCAACCAGGTACACCCCAGTATTTATTTTACGCACTCCTACTCTAACACTGAAATAAACTTTCTTGATGTACTCATTCGAGTTGACGATGGTGCGTTGGTAACTAGCGTATACAGGAAACCTACGGACAGGCAACAATACCTGCACTTCAAAAGCTGCCACCCGCGACATTGCAAGACCAGCATTCCCTATTCCCAAGCACACAGATTCCGACGAATCTTCTCCCGCACCGAGGACTTCCACAAAAACAGCACACATATGCGCGAAGTACTCCTTAATCAAGAATACCCGCCAGCTATCATCGATGACGCCATCAAAAAAGCTCAAAACCATGAACGCCAGATTCTTCCCAACCACCAGAAAAACGCCGACCAACACCGCAACAAAAACTTGCTATTAACTTTCACGAGCAACCCACCGAACATAAACAAGGTCCTAAGAAAACACTTAAACATATTGGAACAGAGTGTGCGACTATCCAAAATTTTCACTTCTCCTCCTTGTGTTGTATACAGACGGCTGAAAAATATAAAGGATCATTTAATAAATTCACAGATAGGTGTGAAACCTCAAATTGGGTGTCACCCTTGCGGAAAAAGCAGACGCTAGGTATGCAAACACATGCAGACAACGACAGTGGCGAAAAGCACCCACTCGAATTTTAAGCACAGGATAAGAGGTGCACTAAACTGTGACTCAGCCAACGTCATATACCTCCTGGAAAGTGGGTTATGTAACAAGCAATACGTGGGCCAGACAGACACTCCGTTTAGAATTGATTCAACAACCATCGGGCACTTGTACAATCTCTCCCAGGCCTTCCACTTTCAAAACACTGCACATTAAAAGACTACAGCTTCGATGACATCAGGGTTACACTACTAGAAAACAACTATATAACAATCAGAGAACGGGAACAACTGGAATCCTATTTTATCTACAAATTTACCACGACAAATTACGGAATAAATGAACGCCCAGGCACTCTATCAGCGTTATGACCGCTAAAAGACGCAAACGCTTCTCTAATCAGTCCAGTTTCATTACGACAATAATATTACCCGCTAACAAAGCTTTTGACCTATGCATCTGACAACATAGAAATGATTTGCCTCGTCAAGCACAGCTGGAACGCACAGATAAGTGGTCCCGGATGTCGTACGGCCCCCTCTTTTTTTCTTTTCTTTTTTTCTTCTTTAAGTTTTAACGCACATTCTGTTTCTTCACTGACAAGGAGCTGACAGCTAGGTGGTTTCGTTGACTTTTTCATACATGCGCGCATGTCTTCCCAGTGAGCCGCAACTGTGTGGTGACTGTCCCGGATGTCGTACAGTCTCCCCCCCCCCCCCCCTGTTCTTTTTTTTCTTTAACTTTAACGCACATTCTGTTCCTTCACTGACAAGGAGCCATTGCATATAATGAATATAGATGGCGGTGCCTTAATCACCGCCTTTTTCATTCCTCCCGACGCCACCAGCACGCACTCGAAGCGCTCAAGCCCTCCCCATGAACTTGTCCTAAACTTCAAACAGGAACGAGCCGCCAGCGGACTACACGGAAAGATGAAATACAAGAATGGCGGCACACTGCCCACTTGGGGAAGAGTGGGTGCGGGGAAGGTATTGTTGACAATGATGACATTGCTCATCTACCTCTGCCCTACTCTGTTGAGATGCTGCTCCTTTCTAATTACGCCGTGTCGGTCTTGCTTCTTCTCCTAGATTTTCTATATTTTATTCAATGTTTCTCCTCCCGTTTCGCTGTTTCTTTTTATTTTTTCTCTCTCCCTTTTTTCTTTTTTTCTTTTTTCACTTTTCTTTTGACTCCTTTCCTCCTGTCTCGACAGGCTATAAGAAGACACGAAACATGTTTAAATAGTTATATGCCTTGAAAAAGACGGTGTTCCCGTCAGAACGTTGGCACAATAAGCAGTTGTTACATAGAGAAAGAAGAAGACAAGAGAGGACACTCCGTGAAACCTGGCCTCAGGAAGTGCGTCACGATTACGTAACCAACTAGTGCTCTCATCAAACGTCAGAGGGCGCAAGCGCAAAAAAAAACAGTTATAATCAATGCAACGGAATTGTTTTCACAAAATAATAATTATACGCCCAAATTAAGTATGTTCTTTATACATAAAAACAATTTATTCAACACACCTTACGCGATTATTTTTCTTCAGCCGTACTGTCATAAACACCATCCACCCAGCGACAAGCCCATGCATGACTGACAGCGAGAAGCTTTCGTCGCTTTCGTCAACGTCGGCTGCGTCGGCGTTTTCAAGCGTGAGATAACAGGTGAGGCACGTTTTCAAGCGAAGCTTGTTGAATGAGATGTTGTTGGTCTTGTTCGGTCATTTTTTTCAGAAAACGGTTACACCTGTGCGAATAAGACACCATGCAACAAACATAGAAAGATGCACACACACACGTTGCGCTTCGTGTGTGCGAGTTTGTTTCTTACGTGGCGTCTCATTCACGCAGTTGTAACCTTTTTCTGAAGCTTGTAAGGACTGGGAGGTTCGCTAAAAAGAAAGTTTGTGGCTCTATGCGGCGGCTAGACGGGAACATTGTGCAACGTATGCAGTATAGCAAAGGCGGCACGGCGTCAAGCCGAGGCGACGCGTGCTGCGTCTGCCACGGACGCGAGCGTCTGTAAGCTGAGCATAGCTGGGCAGCTAGGTCATAGGCTCGGTGGCTCGGTGCAAAATATTGAGAAGCGTTCGCTGGGCCTCGCATGCTTCACGACACGTTTCCCGAAGGCTCGCAACACGAATAATTCTTGGTGTGCCGGAGGCAAATCTAGACTAGCCAAGTGGCCATCATCTTCGTTTCTTCGCTAGCCTTGTGCCACTAGTGCAAGCTGCCCACAAATTTTTTTGACGTTTCCAATATAATTTTACCGCACAAATTTCAACTACGATTTTTCTTCCCTATGTACTGTGCTGATACTGCGTACGCACGAAGGTGTTCAAAAGTTCCCAGGCCGCGATACCATTGCATTACAAGGAATAGCGGCCTGGAAACTTCTGAAGATCTTTGTACGTAGTCTTGACGTATATATTTGTAAGTCAGAGTTTTATGGGTCAGAGATATATCACTGGTTTTGTATTGTGCATCGATTAGCTAATCATTCAAAGGGGTTTGTTGGTTCCGCAGACCGCTCGCAAGATTGTTCCGACAGCACTGTCCGAGGCACTGAACAAGCTTCACAAGACCCTCTAGGAGATGTCTCCGCCAACAGCTCCACGTCTGAGTGCCCTAGAGAAAATGGTGACTATGCTTTTATTGCAGCTGTTTTTAATGCGCTATTTTATGTTTAGGACATTCTGAGGAACCTATCCTCAAAAGGACACTACGTGTGCACTTACAAAATGTAAGGGTGGGCTCTCAGGGATTTTCATTTTTTTGTGCATTGTCAACATTGTGAATGGTTTGTTTTTAGGTAGTGGAATCGAAAACTTTGCACCACAGAAAGTTGTGCACCTTGGGTCTGAAAGAGCGAGGAAAGTGCTCGTATGGGATTAGTTGTTCTTCGCTTTTACATCCATTTTTTTTGTTTATGGCAGTGCGTTCCTGTGTGCCAGCCACAATGTCTCCATCAATGAAGTACAAGCAAACCATTAAACATCTGCAAGCCAAAGTAGCAGCACAGCGGAAAACTATCAAAAGACTGCGGAGACAGCCTCACCAAACTAACCACTCATTCGTTGCATACATTGTTTTGGTTACCCGCTATGAGGAGTAGGGACACTGTGTATTCGCTTGAAGTGATTTGCATAACCTTAAAAAGAATGTTGGGTATCCTGTCTGTATTTTTGTAGCAAATGCGGGCGAACTGTACACTTTACTGTGGGTCGCTTGGTCACTGTGTCTGCTTTATCTCTCCTGCTCAAGTAATATATCGTTAAAAAAACCGCTTGTTGAAATGTCTTCGAGCGGGTAAGAAACACAGTATGAAGTGGGCACAGTTCACGTTATCACGCTTTTTGTATTTTAGCTTCTCTACAACCTCCTCATCTCGTCCATCAAAATTTTCAAAAGAATACCCAAACTTGTAGCGTTTGATGGGGCTGCCGACGCTGCCATTTTATTTTTATATAGCTTGTGAGTGATAATGCACGATGTAGAGCCTTTGTGAAAAATAATGAGCCAAAGTGGTTTTCTTCTGCTATTTATTAGCCCTGTAATACCGCTCTCGTAACACCAATTAAGGTCCACAATTCTGGATAAGTGATGACTACAATCTATTTTAGCTCGCAAGCGTCACAGCAACACCCAGACGCAAATCACTTGGGATCTTAAGTTTTTGATGATAAGAAGAGCCACAAGACCTGCCAGTGTTGTAGCATAAAGTTTGTCTTTCACGTAGTGAGCAAGCTGCAAAGCCCTACCTTTCTGAGGACAAGCAGGCATCAAGTCTGCTTTTTTTCATTTTGGGCTAGCTGTTCTTAAGCACAGCCAGCACACTGCAGCTTTGCCTTTCTGCTATAATGCCACGTTCCATTTCCCAAGTTTTTGTTATCGTCCCAAAACACCACACGATTCTTAGCGCAAACCGCGCCTGCAGTTTTCTAGAAGGTTCCGGACTGTAGTAGATCATTTCGATAAGATCACGCCCACTGTGCGAACGGTACAGATTGTTCTGGAAGCTACGCCACCGCCAGCGATAACGCTGAAACATTCGACGGCAAGAGTATAAATGCCGACGCGCTTCGCCGCTTGTCAGTTGTTGATCGAAGGCCGACGCTCCGTTCGCCGCTATCAGTCCGAGACTGCTATCTGTGCGAGACTGCTGCTGTAACTGGACTTTCCGTTTACCGGGCACAGGTTCGCCCAAATAAACAGTTAAACCCCAACACGAAGTCTCCTGTCTTCGGCCACGTCACGACCCCGTGACATCTGGTGGAGGTGCTGCTTCGTTCATGTACCGGACGCCCCCGTCAAGCCGTGAACCCAGCCCCCGTCGCGGAGAAGACACCGACGCCAACCAGGAGCAGCGAACAAGCCGCCTACAGCAAGGGCTACCACCGGAGTACGGGCTTCTAGAAGACAAGGCGCGGAAGACCAAGACCATGACTGCAACTGCAGCGACTATGACAACCGCCGCATCCCAGCCCACGATGGTGATGCATCAACCCAGGGAACCACCAATTTTCCATGGGTCATCGTTCGAAGACCCGGAGACCTGGCTGGAAACATACGACCGTGTGGCCGCCCTCAACCACTGGGACAACGAAGAAAAGCTCCGTCGTGTGTACTTCTACCTGGAAGACACCGCAAGAACCTGGCTAGAGAATCATGAGTCCACGCTCCGAACGTGGGATGTCTTCTGCGGCGCATTTCTGCAAACGTTCGCGAGTGTCGCTCGCAAAGAAAGGGCCGCTGCTCAACTAGAGACCCGGGTTCAGCTTCCAAATGAGAAGGTTGGAATTTTCACAGAGGAGATGACCCGCCTATTTCGTCACGCTGACCCAGACATGCCTGAGGAGAAGAAAGTTCGTTTCCTCATGCGAGGGGTCAAACAGGAGCTCTTCGCGGGACTAATGAGAAATCCACCGAACACCGTCCAAGAATTTGTATCCGAGGCGACCACCATCGAAAAAACCCTTGACATGCGCACCAGACAGTATAATCGTCACCTGATTCCAGAATGCGCTGCTGCTCAAACCAGTGACTCTGAAAACCTGCGTGAAACAATCCGAGCGATCGTGCGGGAAGAGCTGCGCAAACTGTTGCCTTCGGCGCACCCTCAAGTGGATTCGATCGCCGACATTGTGCGAGAAGAAGTTCGGCAATCGCTTCAAGTTCCCCACGCACCGCTGCCCGAGCCGGAAGCTATGAGCTACGCCGCTGCACTGCGCCACAACGCTCCGCCCCGTCCACGCCAAAACGCCGCCCCATCGCACTTCCGTCGACAGACGCCACCGCCGCCACCACCCCCACCGACGTCATACCGTTCGCCAGCGGCCCAGCGCAGTGCACCGAGGAAGACTGACGTCTGGCGCACCCCTGACCATCGCCCGCTCTGCTACCACTGCGGCGAGGCCGGACACACATACCGCCGTTGCCAGTACCGACAGATGGGACTGCGTGGCTTCGCCGTCAACGCACCGCGTCCACAGCCAGGAGAACGACCACGTGACATCGCCGACTACCTGACAGGAACTCGGTGGACACCACGAAGCCCTTCGCGTTCCCCGTCGCCCAGCCGCCGCACGTCACCGCACCACCGGCAGTACTCTGGCCCAACGCGCGGCCGGTCTCCTAGCCCGTATCCGGGAAACTAAGGGCAGCAACCGGTGGAGGTGCGGTTGCTGTGCGACGAACTACCGAAGATCCTCCGACGACGACGACGCCGCGACAGAGCTTTCCGAACACAACGCCAAACAGGCAAAGCCCTGACGGTGAAAGCTCACATACCGAAGGTGGCCTGACGACGCAACATGGAAGCAGCGGAACAAGCCGACGCAGCCGTGACCCGACGCCACGCCCTAACTGTAATGCGAGACGGCGAACTAGCGACCTCGACGTTCTTATCGACGGCCACAGTGTGACCGCTCTCGTCGATACTGGAGCCGACTATTCTGTCATCAGTGGGTCGTTCGCCGCGAAGTTAAAGAAAGTTAGGACAGCTTGGAAAGGCCCTGAAATCCGCACAGCCGGAGGTCATCTCGTAACGCCTGCAGGAATCTGCACAGCGAGAGTCACCATTAACGGCCGTATTTATCCTACAGACTTCGTAGTCCTACAGAGTTGCTCGAGAGATGTCATCCTTGGCATGGACTTCTTATGCCTCCATGGTGCTGTCATCAACTTAAAAACAAAGTCGATAACGTTATCCACAGAAGAAGCACTACCGCCACGCACGCCGTCAGGACACCATGCCTTGAATGTGCTGGAAGAACAAGTCACCATTCCGCCTCGCTCAAGCGTCATTATTTCAGTCGGCGCTCCTAAATCACCTGACTTGGAAGGCGTCGTTGAAGGCAGTCAGCATCTGTTGGTCACCCGAAATATTTGCGTCGCAAGAGGAATTGCAGAGCTGCGGGGAGGCAAAGCAACGGTTATGCTCACGAATTTCAGCAATGAGTACAAACATGTGAACAAAGGAACAACGGTCGCATACATCGAAGAAATTGTCGAAGCCACCAGTGCTTTCGCCCTCGCCGATTCTGCGGAACCTGCTCAGAGGAACCAAGCCCCTCCTATAGCTTTCGACGTCAATCCCAGACTTCCGAACGATAAGCAAGAACAGCTCAAGGCCCTGCTCCTGCAATACGAAGATTGCTTTTCGTCGTCATCAAAAATTCGGCAGACCCCAATCACGAAACATCGCATCATAACCGAAGAAAATGCCAGACCACTCCGTCAGAGTCCGCACAGGGTTTCGACGCGAGAACGTGAAGCCATGAAGAGACAAGTTGATAAAATGCTGCGGGATGACATTATCCAGCCGTCCAAGAGTCCATGGGCATCCCCCGTGGTGTTAGTGAAGAAAAAGGATGGAACCCTACGTTTCTGCGTCGATCATCGCCGCCTGAACAAAATCACAAGAAAGGACATGTATCCTCTCCCACGAATAGACGACGCACTTGATCGGCTCCATAACGCCAAGTACTTTTCGTCAATGGACCTTAAGATTGGCTATTGGCAAATCGAAGTCACACGAAAGAGACCGAGAGAAGACGGCGTTTATAACACCGGACGGCCTCTTCGAGTTTAAGGTGATGCCCTTCGGCCTTTGCTCAGCGCCTGCAACTTTTCAACGCGTTATGGATACAGTACTGGCAGGATTGAAGTGGCAGACTTGCCTTGTGTACTTGGACGACGTCGTCGTGTTTTCCTCGAGTTTCGACGAGCATCTTCGGCGCCTTGAAGCTGTACTTCAAGCCATCAAGACTTCCGGACTCACACTGAAGCCAGAAAAGTGCAGATTTGCGTATGAGGAGCTCTTGTTCCTGGGGCACGTTATCAGCAAGTCTGGAGTTCGTCCCGATCCACGGAAAACGGCCGCCATCGCCGACTTCCCGCCGCCCACTGACAAGAAAGCAGTGCGCCGATTTCTGGGCCTGTGTGCCTATTATAGGCGGTTCGTGAAAAATTTCGCCCGCATCGCCGATCCTCTCACTAACCTTACCAAGGCCGACGTGGAGTTTAAGTGGGAAACGCCGCAGGAACACGCTTTCCAGGAGCTAAAACATCGCCTCCAGACGCCTCCGTTACTTGCCCATTTCGACGAACTCGCCGAGACAGAAATACATACTGACGCAAGCAGCATAGGTCTTGGCGCCGTTCTTGTGCAGACGGCTCACGGACTTGAAAGGGTTATTAGTTACGCCAGCCGATCGCTATCCAAAGCAGAAGCAAATTATTCCACAACAGAAAAGGAGTGCCTCGCCATCATCTGGGCTACGTCGAAATTTCGCCCCTACCTCTACGGCAGGCCCTTCAAAGTTGTGAGCGACCACCACGCATTGTGTTGGCTAGCCACCTTGAAGGACCCTTCAGGTCGCCTCGCACGATGGAGCCTGAGACTTCAAGAATATGACATTACTGGCAATTACAAGTCAGGCAAAAAACACTCCGACGCCGACTGTCTCTCTCGTGCGCCTGTCGACCAACCGCTACCCGACGACCCGGATGACGACTACTTCTTAGGAACGATAACTACCGACGACTTCGCTGAACGACAGAGGGCCGACCCGGAATTTAAGGCCCTAATAGAATACCTCGAAGGCAGGAGGTATTCTATTCTATTCCACGCTTCATAGCAGGACCGCCGAAGTCCCGAAGGTATTCAAGCGCGCACTTGCGTCGTTCTTTCTACGAAACGGTCTTCTACAAAAGAAAAACTTTTCACCGCTTCGAGCTAAGTACCTCCTTGTGGTGCCTTCAGCTCTGCGACCAGAACTCCTGCAGGCCCTGCATGACGATCCGACGGCAGGGCACCTCAGTGTTTCTCGCACGCTCGCGAGGATACAAGAGAGGTACTACTGGCCACGTCTTACCACCGACGTCACTCGTTATGTGAGAACATGCCGGGACTGTCAGCGACGCAAGACACCGCCGACAAGGCCAGCGGGACTTCTGCAGCCAATTGATCCACCTTGCCGACCTTTCCAGCAGATTGGTATGGACCTACTGGGGCCGTTCCCGACGTCGGCTTTCGGAAACAAGTGGATCGTGGTAGCTACCGACTACCTCACCCGCTACGCCGAAACAAAAGCCCTGCCAAAAGGCAGTGCATCCGAGGTAGCTAAGTTCTTCGTCGAAAATATCGTCCTACGTCACGGCGCCCCGGAGGTCCTTATCACCGACAGAGGAACGGCATTCACTGCCGACTTAACTCAAGCGATCTTGGCATACAGCCAAACAAACCACCGCCGGACGACAGCGTACCACCCACAGACCAACGGCCTCACCGAGCGGCTTAACAAGACGATCGCCGACATGCTGTCAATGTACGTCGATGTCGAACACAAGACGTGGGACGCCATTCTTCCGTATGTGACCTTCGCATACAACACGGCGGTGCAGGAGACGACGCAGATATCTCCATACAAATTGGTCTATGGAAGGAGCCCGGCAACGACGCTCGATGCCATGTTACCCAACGTCACCGACGAAGAAAACCTCGATGTGAGCGAGTACCTTCAACGAGCCGAAGAAGCCCGACAACTTGCGCATCTCCGTATCAAGAATCAACAGACGACCGACAGCCACCGTTACAACCTTCGACGACGCTTCGTGGAATACCAGCCCGGTGAACGTGTTTGGGTGTGGACGCCGATACGCCGACGTGGACTAAGTGAAAAGCTTCTGGGACGGTACTTCGGACCGTACAAGGTGGTTCGACGTCTCGGCCCACTTGATTACGAGGTTGTCCCCGACGGCATCACGAACTCTCAACGACGCCGATCGCGACCTGAAGTCGTCCATGTCGCGCGCCTCAAGCCGTTTCATGCGCGTTAACAAACTGAACCAGTGTTTTTTGTATTATTGTTTCATGCGCGTTAACAAACTGAACCAGTGTTTTTTGTATTATTGTTGTATCAGAATTTATTCATTGTACTTTCTTGCATTATTATTGTACTTTCATCTTTAGTTAAAGCATCGGGACGATGCCTTTTTTCAGAGGGGGGCAATGCCACGTTCCATTTCCCAAGTTTTTGTTATCGTCCCAAAACACCACACGATTCTTAGCGCAAACCGCGCCTGCAGTTTTCTAGAAGGTTCCGGACTGTAGTAGATCATTTCGATAAGATCACGCCCACTGTGCGAACGGTACAGATTGTTCTGGAAGCTACGCCACCGCCAGCGATAACGCTGGAACATTCGACGGCAAGAGTATAAATGCCGACGCGCTTCGCCGCTTGTCAGTTGTTGATCGAAGGCCGACGCTCCGTTCGCCGCTATCAGTCCGAGACTGCTATCTGTGCGAGACTGCTGCTGTAACTGGACTTTCCGTTTACCGGGCACAGGTTCGCCCAAATAAACAGTTAAACCCCAACACGAAGTCTCCTGTCTTCGGCCACGTCACGACCCCGTGACAATATTGTGTCGTGTGGTTTCTGTGCACTCTTTTTTTCTATGCATTATTTTGGTTAACCCCAGACGTGATTCGCGACTTCATTGCTGTGTATACGTCACTTCTTCCTTCTTCTTCAGCATTGTGCGCTGCGTTTTTGCCCTAGATCCTTACTTACCCATGGGCCCGGTGTGTCATACTTCACCAGCTTCTCGGCTTCTGCCAACTCTAGCGATGTGTGCGTTGTCTGTGTTCTCTCTGTATTTGTTACAATATTTGTTACAATTTATTGGTAAGGCGAGATGCATTTGTCGTCTACTTTTGTCATATTGTGCTTTTTATATTCTCAGACTCTACCTTGCCTTTGAATAAAACATTGCGGATACTCTGTCTCTTTGACTGATATATATGCATTGATCACTTGTTCCAAAAGAACAAGTGATCAACAAGTGAACAAAAGAACAAGAACAAGCGCGATGAATAAAATCGTAGTGAATTATCACTACCTGCATCTCTCTTTATTATGACTTAATCAAAATAAAGCTAAAAAATAAAAATAAAAATTCAAAATTTGCGCCAGTGAAACCGAAACAGGAAGCGCACGCCACTTGCTCTCACCAACCACCAGGTGTGCTAGGGTCGATTGGGCCGCTGGGGTCTACGGGAGTGTCCACTCTTCACCTTTTTTTATTTCTCTATGGTTGTTATGTGAAAGCGCATCTACTTTCATATTTATAACCTTGCGGCAACCGAAGTTATTCTTCTGTATATATATATATATATATATATATATATATATATATATATATATATATATATATATATATATATATATATATTTCTAGGTTGCTTGGCAATTGCAATTCTTTCACATGTGTTTTTTAATGGTGCTCCTTTGACGTTTGTTGTATAAGCTGGACCAAGTCGAATATTGCTCATTTTCAGTCCAAGTGCGTTTGTGTCTGTTTTAGAAATATTTGGCGAGTCTATGAGTCCGAGTAAGTCCACTGGAGGAACGTTTTGATCAGTCTAAGTATGAGTGGGTGTATTTGAGCAAAATATTAGTGGATCCGGCTGACAAAAACATCGGTGAGTCTGAGTCTGAGTGAGTTTAAATAGAGAGAAATTTCGCGTCTCAGTACGAGTGAGTCCAAAGCAAAATATTTTTATATATGCTTATTGAGTTAGTCTGACTGAGTTATATTTATTTTGCCAACCTATGCCGTACGTGGCATCTTTCCGTATTTTGCAGAGTGTAGTCTGAGTGTTCTTTGCGAAATTTACTATAACCTTTCTCGTTTGAATGGCGAACTTGGTTTTCATGTTTCAAGCAAAATCTTTTGTAGCAGGTGTTAAAAGCTGAACAATATTGCTGCTATTTTTCTGTCATACAAGCATCCAGAAATCTTGCCGAAATGTTCTGTTTGCATTTTTTTCAAGTAGCGGCGCAAGGGGTGGGCACGGGGGAGCTGGAACTACCACACCCTCAATTTTCATTCGCCCCCACGGCCCCCCCCCCTCCCAAGAGAGAACATAGTCACAACACAATGGCTAAGTTCCCTGCCTCCCTGCTCACCCTTAAGGAACTCACTTATCATGAGTGCCCCACCAGTAAAGTAATCCTGATGCTGCCCCTCATTTATTCCTTTGTGTTGTTGCGCTATGCATAAATACCTGAGTAAGAAAATGCTTGATTTGGGGAGAGTATATTATGCCTATATTTTTAGGAGACTAAAGTTTTTTTGTGAGAAAAAAATACGGGATTAAGAAAATCGTAATTTGGGTCCACATTGAGACGAAATTTACACCACATGGGGCTCCAAGTGAAAATTAACTTTATACCTCAATCTAGGACAAACAAACAGCCTTATGTGGCAAGTGTTATCACTGGGATATTACACGCCATCTCTCTAAATCTTGGCGCTCGACCATTAGAGATTAACTTTAAAAATTGAGGATCATCTATTTATAGAGCAAGGGATTTTCTCCTGAAATGTCTTGACATACATTTTTCAGTACCGTAAGACGCATGTGAATTGTTTTCGGAAAGCTTGAAGCTTGACTCGTAAAATGTATTGCCAAAAAATCTGCTCTACATTCTCAATAACATTTTCCCTAACTCACTCCAATACTAAAATAAAGAAAAGTTTGTCATTTTGAACACGGGTGTCCTTTTAACATGAAATAATTTTTACAAACCCTTTCATGGGTGTTTATTGCTGCCTTAAGGAAGAGAAATATGGCCCTTATTGGAGATTTTTTCCATTGACAGATAATAGTGACATGAAATAGATTGTATAAACGAATTGTCAAGTAGTTTTTCTGTAGGCAAAAAATAATTTTAAACGTACGTAATGCAAAATAGTGTGGACAGCTGGCGTCAAAGTTTGCTAAAAAAGCTTTTTTTTGCTCATAAGTGGTCGTAAGTTTAACATTGACGTGTTCCAGGTAAAATATACTGAACAGTCGATTTATTAGTGATTTTCATTGCGTACTGACTGAAAGTTTTTGTTTACTTTTTGTTCTACGTGAAAAAATTATTCACTAGTTATCTTCGGCTCATCTAACTTATCTGTGTGCTTGCACGTGTTCACACCATGTAACAAGGAATCCTAGCATGAAATACATGCTGTGTGGAAGCGAGGAGCATTTAAAGAACATACTAAGCTTTGTTCAGACCAAATGAGGTGATTTATTAGTGAGTATTAGCATGGGTCCCTATCAAAATGTCGAAAATCAAGAGGCCGATTTATTAAAAGGTCGAATGTTAAAATGCTTAAAAATTTAAATGCCATAGAATCGAAACACTCGAAACAACGAAAGCACAGGAAATTAAAATGCTGAAAAGGCGTATCGCCGAAAATTTCTTGAACCATGCACACCAATACCCCCGATTCAGAGGGAAATGGACGAAGATGTGGCGGGGTGTGTTACCAAAAAGGAAAACCAATGATTTGTTGCAGTTGTGCTTATGTTTATGTTGTTGACAAGAAAGTGTATTCTATGCTCTATTGGAGGTGCGAGAAGTGAAGAGACTGCAACGCCAGAGTGACTACCGACCTTCCTGTAGAAGGTACTCGCATGACAATTTCGAAAAAAGTGATCTACGACAGCCATGCACTTTCGGCTTATTGCAACCATGAAGAGGAAGCAAGCCAGACTTGAAGACATCGTCAAGGGAGCGACAACCCCACTGCTTACAGAGCAAACTGTTTGCGATAAGCAAGAAATCACTGTGATGTGCGATTGGAGGTGGGAAAGTTTATAGTTTGCTGTTTTTATGAAGGCTTGAGATAAATGTAAAGGGACAACAGGAAATGAAGGTGAATGAGTGTGTTGGCATAACCTCTAATTTAGCTAGATACTTCATCTTCCTGTATAGCTAAGTGACGCAGACATTTTGATATTTCGGCGTTTGGATAGTTAGGTGTTTTGATTTTTTGACGTTTTACATTTTCGGTATCTTGTATAATCGGCTTTTTGATTTTTCGGTGTTCTAAATTTCGGCATTCCGAAAGTTCGTCATTTTGATTTTCGGCATTTCGACTACCACATTATTATAGCTTTAGTCAACAATAAATGCGAAGCCAACCCAGGTGCATTTAAACCACGTGCATTTAAACCTCCACTTACCGGGAAGTGATACCAACCTACAAAAGCAAAAAATCCATAAAGTACGATAAAAGCAAAGTATCCATAAGAAATAAAAAAAAATATTGCATGGCAGAGGAGTCAGAGACATGAACTAACTGAATAGTGTTTGTTATCATGTGTTGGTTTATAATTGCAACATATCCGCCGCTAAGCATACCTTTTTTTTATTTTCGCGGATTCTTTGCTTGATCGTTGCGCTCTATTAATTTATAAATCTTTGGGTGTAATTAACGAAGTGCTTGACACGTCGGTATCCTTTCACAGTGTCACAAGATATCCACGTGGCGCACTCTAAAAGTATTGGCTCGTTGACTAAAGCTAATACTTGCACGGAAATAATTTGAATAAGTACTTAAAGAGCTGGATATGCTGTCTAGACGTTTCTCGCGTCCGCTCAGCTTGCACCTAATGCTACGATTCATTGCCTAAGGTATAAACCGACCACCTTCATATAAACACATGCGAGGAATGGGATCAGTAGAACGCCAATTCAAAGTTGTTTAACTCACTAAAAACAAAAAAAAGCTTTTTTTGAAAAAAAAAACTTACAGTTGGTACACAGGGCAGGCTGCTATCAAATGCGCTGTTAGTATATTTCTATCTGGACACATCAGTGTTAAATTTAGAACCTAATGCGGCGTGCCATTGGCTCAACATCTTTCTGCAGAACACCAGTCTAGATGGTGATGGTCTACAAGTACTTCAATTAGCAGAAGTGGTCTCTTACAGTGTGCTTTACTTTTCCAAGTGTGTCAGGCGTATAGTCTTCTATGCAGCCCCCTTAACATAGGTTTAATTGAAGGACTTATTGAAGAAGAGATCCAAACTAGTTTTATTTTGTACCAGCACCAAATAGCACATCGGCACTACGGCCGCGTGCTCCACATAGCACCACTCAGTTAATAGACAAACGCCATGATGAAAAATAGCAATGGGCAAAGTGCATGGTTTAACCCAACACCCTCAAGACTGGAGGGTTTCGTTACACCGGCCGTACAGACAACAGCATAGAGGCTTTTACTTGCCGTCTTCGCGCTCGCGATGATCAAGAGTTGTGGTGTGCAACATCTGTGCACCGGGCACCAGTGCATAAACTTGGTTTTCAGCAAAAATAAGTTGCTTATTTTGATCAAAATATGCCGGAGGGCAAATGTCTGTTGATCGAATGCTTGGTAGCCTGTGGGAAATCCTGTCACTGCGTCGATATGGCTTACTGTACACCATTCTATAGAAGCGGCAGCGGGGCTTAACTTTCATAAACCATGAAAAAGCGCAGACAGAGAACAAGTGCTCCCACGTGCGAACTTAGTTTAAAAAATATTGGAGCGATTTCCTTTTTTTTCGAGTATCATTTCCAGAAGTCATGCGCGGCGAATAAATATTTGTAGTACTTTAACCCAAATATATGCGAGTAACAACCGCCTCATACCTCGGCTATATAATGAAAATATACTAGAATTACAAGACTTTAAAAAAAAGCTATCACATACACTGCACACCTTTTTATAGTAGATGCATGTTACGTACATCATTGCGACCACTACCAATTCCCTCTCGGAGTGAAACTGTGCGTGCTTATGTGCGTGTGTATGTAGAAGATGTTAAGATCAGCCTCCTTGGTTGGGTGCCGCTTGGACGCGGGGTACGATTGCAGCTGAGCCTACCTTGATTTGTTCCGGATCAACGCTCTCGAGGTGCGCCGAAAGCGGCGACAACACGAACATCATACTTTGAATTATTTAGGGCTGTTGGCCTTCCTCGTCAAAAACTCTTTAGACACGCCTGACTGACTGATGGCCTAGGAAGAGCTGTTTGAAATGGAGGCTGCTTGATTTGTTTGACGTGCCATGAGACGCGCTGAACAATTAGCGGAAAGCTTGGGATTCCTCGTCAGGTATGTTTCCCACACTCTGTGGCGCTTGCCAGTCTTCGATTCTCACAAGCTCTAGCCTGCCTCGCGTTACAGACCCTACTCTGAACATGCGATGCAATGCTATCGCACTGTGATGTGTTGTGCGTATTATTTGCGTATTATTGCACTGTGACCTACGTTATGTTTTTCTCTCGCCGTGTGACGAACTGAACGTGTAACTTCTCTCTTTCCTGGGTTCAAAAGAAGGCAGCGTTTGACTTTCACTCTCTTTCTCCCTCGCCCAATTTTTAAATCTTTATTCGCTGTGCCCGGCGCTCCCTGCTGGGCTGCAGAAATTAGGCGCCTTCTTCTAACTACTACCACCCCCCCCCCCCCATTTTGGCGGACGGAGATGAAGACGGCAATTTCTTCGGACTGCCCTGAACTGAATGGACATGCAGTCTGTCAGTTTACAGTGATCTGCAAGGCGGTTTTCCTGTAAGGTTTGTTTCCCAATGAAAAACTCTCGTTCACAGACTGCTTTTATTTCTCATTTTGAGCACGCTAGTACCAGAAAATGTCCTCTCCAAATTCCAGCGAAGGCATGCGAGCACAACAAGATCTCAAAAAAAAAAGGAATGGCAAAAACGAAATGAGCGAGAAAACTAGCCTGTGAACGAGAGTTCTTGGTTTAAAAAGTAACCTTACAGAAAAGCTGCCTAGCAGATTATTTCAAACTGTCCACTGTTTTCTCCTGCAGATAATTTTAGGAAGACCAGGGCGTAAAGCGCGAGCACCGAGACGCTCTGAACCAGCTCTCAGAAGCTCCCATCACGCTTCCATGATGCTACCATCAACATATAGTATTACGCTACCTTTAGTGCGTAAATAGTGTATATAAACATCTCTCTTATCAGCCCCGGCTACTCTGCTCGACTTCTACCCGAGACTTGGCTAGCTCCTTCGAATACATCACGAGTAAGCAAAAGGGCACGGAGTTGTACAGGCGAAAATGTGCGACATCACATCGCTTTTATTACGTGACATATTCGTTCTCCGCTGCATTCGCCCGCTCGTCTCTGCAGATAACGTTCCATTTTAATAGGACGACACACCATTGATTGCAGTCACGCCATTAAATATCAATTGAGCAGAGGTTGCATTATTTATTTGCAAAAACTTCACCATAAAGTATGGTGAAGTAATTTATTACTTGGCCACCTGAGGAGCTTTCTAACTTGACTTACTTTTTTATCAAGACCTGAATATAAAGTTAAGATTTATTTGGTTAATTCTAAACATTACCTTCGCAACAGAAGTACATCACTACTGTCCGCAACTATTATTCTTCATCTTTCCCTGTGCCGGTAGGTCCGTTCAAGTTACGTAATGAAAACATGTTTGCTGGACAACGTCATATATGACATGTCGCTCAAGCGTCTGTCTCCGCATTATTGACGAATCCAGCCGTCTTTTGTAAACTTTCTGCTGGCAAGTTTTTTTATGTTATTTTGTTCTTTTTAAAACTGGTGGCCTCAGACAAGCTTAATACGCCTCTGCTCACCACTGGATAGCGTTGTTACGCGCGGCCCCTGGGCCGACGGGGAAGAGTGGCGTTCTTTGTTCATCAAACAAGTCACCAAAGGGCTGCCAGCCTGCTGTCCGCCGTGTTTTGTCCATCTTAGCCGGGAAGTGAGGTGGCATTACGACACCATAAGACGTTCGACGAGACGACCACTGTGGTTTCTTGGTGTCACAGGTGCAGTGTGGTAGCCACGCCCCAATCAAAGACGTTGACTTGAGCGAGTGTGAGTGGCACCGTCAGAAATGGTGTGTGTCCCCCGTGATTCAACAGCGCATTCTGGATCCATTCGCTGATTTAGTCAAAACGCACACTTTATAATGAGCCACCCAGCTCATTCGCAAGAGATCTCTCGCCCTGTCTGTACAGAATGTAATAAATCCTCTGTTAAGTTTGCCATCCTACTCCTGAGTGCACATGCGTTTTCTTTTCTGTCTCTCTACACCTCCTTTCTTGCCCCTATTTCTCCACACCCAGTGCTGGGCAGCAAACCGGATGCCAAGATCTGGTTAATCCCCCAGCCTTTCTTTCTCTCTCTTGCTATCTTACTGCCTTGGAATCTTCATTCCGGAAATCTGATGCCTGAAAAGGCCGGTATCAACGGAAGGTAAAGAATAAAACAGATGGTAAATATTTTCTGCAGCACTTTGAGACGCTCCATATGAGTGGTCATCCTCGAAAATTATCAACTTTAACACCGCGGACAGGTGATGATATACCTTGAGTAGGTTCAAGCATGTATTATGCCTCGGCGCTTCTAATCTCCATTAAACTTCTCCCTTTCAATTTCATCCTTCGGGGTTGGCGTAGTTCTTCACCTAACGCACTGCATTCGTGCTGCACTGCTACCATTTCATTTCTTCTGTGTATACGCTCTCTTTCGGGCACGATCATAGGCTGCCAACTTGGACTGATAATGATGCCGTTTTGCATCCATATGAATATTCGAATAGTGCTACGGTGAACTCGCACGCATCAACAAGCTGGACAAGTACATTCAACGTCGTATGACCATAATCCTTGCTAATTACGACATGGAAAACCAGCAAAAATTTATTTATTATTTATTTATTTATTGGTACTGCAATCCCCTGGAGGTATTTTATCAGGTGGGTACAAAAGACGTAAACATCAGCATATAACACCAGGCAAACAGATAGAACAGCCTATCTTATTTCACATAGTAGGCAGCCATATAACACAAAGCAAACAAATAACTATCACTTGCGCTTTACAACGGAAACAAACGTAACAAAATTTTTACCGATGACAGATCACTCTCATTTTAAGAAAGGAAACCAGAACTAGCGCACAAGTAAAATTATTCTCTCTGTTGTTCCAGACCAGTGGCAATGGATGTTAAAGACTGTGTTGTGACTTGATGGTTATTTAAACTATTCCAATCCTGCACAGTTCTGGGGAAAAAAAGAATATTTGAAGCAGTTATTGCGGGCACGAAAGGGAGTTTTTGTACGATCATGGCGTTGTCTGGTGGCGTAACCTGAAGAAAACGAAATAATTTTTCCAATATCTATCTTGTAATGCCCAATAATTATTTAATATAAATATTTTAATTGGAATATGCGGTTTCTTTTTGAAAGTGAAAGTAAGTTAGCTCTTACTAACAGTTCATTTACCGAGGTTAGTCCATAATGTTATATATGAAGCGAACGGCTCTTCTTCGTACTTTTTCGACTTTACGAATGTTAGTTTCAGTAAATGGATCCCAGATCACTGCAGCATAATCAAGTATGGGGAGGACTATCGATTTGTAAGCAAGAACACGGAGAGATGGAGGGGAGAGTTTAAAAGTCCTTCGTAAAAAGAACAGTTTCTGATTAGCCTTGGAAGTTACTATGTCGAGGCGTTTTGTCCAGTTAGGATCATTTGTTATCCATAGCCCAAGAAACTTGTAGGATTGAACCTCGGAAAGAATGGCATTGTTTGTAAAGTATTGAAAATTTAATTTATTTTTCTTATGAGAAATGAACATGTACATTGTTTTTTCAAAACTGATGGACATTTGCCAAGCCTCGCACCAGGAAACAACCCTGTTAAACGACTCTTTTGCAAAACTTGGTCCTTTGAGAATTCTATTTCAGAATAAATAACGCAATCGTCTGCATAGAGCGTTATATTTACAGGTATACCGTTTAATATGTCGTTAATATATAAAATAAATAGAAGGGGACCCAGAACCGACCCTTGGGGGACGCCAGAGTCAATGGAAACCCTGCGAGAGGAATGATTGGTAAAATCTACAAACTGTTCTCTGTTTTTCAAGTAGGCCGATATCCATTTAATAAGTTGATCATTCCCGAGAATTTCTTCTAATTTGTATACAAATTTATTGTGCGAAACCTTGTCAAAAGCTTTTGAAAAATTCATAAAAATTCCATGTTTGTTTTCCATTATTAATTGAAGTAGCGAAGTTGTGTATTGTTGATACCAATTGAGTCGTTGTTTAAAATCCCTTCCTGAATCCATGCTGATGTTGGTTTAAGATACTATGTTCGTCCAGAAAACATGAAATACTATTGTGTATGATGTGTTCCAAAAGTTTACAAACGGTTTAAGTTAGCGAGATGGGGCGATACTTTTTGACACTCTGCTTGTTGGCCAATTTATGGATAGGCTTGACTCTAGCTGTTTTCCAGTCGTCTGGAACCTGGCCCTCAC
The DNA here is from genome assembly GCA_013436015.1 of Rhipicephalus annulatus. Lineage (NCBI taxonomy): Eukaryota > Metazoa > Arthropoda > Arachnida > Ixodida > Ixodidae > Rhipicephalus > Rhipicephalus annulatus. The sequence continues at coordinate 82,123 of WOVY01012954.1, forward strand.
GAAGCGATTTCGTTAAAAGAACATGGAGGTATTTCGACATCCATTCAGCGTATCTCTTTAAGAACGCGTCAGGGATATTGTCCGGTCCAGAGGACTTAGTGATATTAAGGTCCACAAGTATGTTCAATATGCCCTGCTCACTAACAACAATATCGGGCATTCGCGGCGAAACAGTTTCAAAGATCGGTAATACAGAGCTGTCACAAGAAAAAAGCGATTTGAAGTGATCGTTGAAAGCATTTGCAATTCGAGCAATATCGTGCGTAAGAATAGCATCGACATTAAAAACGTCACACTCTTTCGAAGTGGGCGAAATGCTCCTCCAAAATTTCTCGGGGCACGAGGTCAAGTATAATGCGGCAAGGATTCCCCAAAATAACGCTGCTTATCTGTTTGAATTTGAATTTTCAGTTTTACTGAAAGCTTAGCTATTTGTTCTGAATATGCTACGTTCAGACTTCTTTTTTTTTCTTAGACGCTTTATTCGCCTTAACCTTAGTGTTATCTGAGAAATCAACGGATTTTTTCGCTTCGGTTTTTAATTACCAGAGGCACAAATTATTCAATGCATTCTTTGACAATGTTCTTAAACCAGTTCCATAAATTATGTATATCAGTTTCATTATTCGCAAAGTTATCAAAGTTGAATGAAAGGAGATCTATAATAGCAGTATCATCTGCACGATCAAAATTAGGGAAAGATGAACGGGGCAATGTCTTATCGAACACTGTGTTACTTAGAGTAAATAGCACTGCATGATGATCGGAAATTTCCGGATATATCTCAGTCATTGCTTTAGGTGTAATTGCCTGGTTAACGAAGAAAAGGTCTAGGGTTGACTGAGTGCTTCCTTGAATTCTTGTGTAGCCTTCAACTAGCTGAAGGAGGTCAAAAATGTAGCAAATATCAAGCATAGCTTCACCCGAAGGGTCGCACTGCTTCAGGACAAATTTTTTCCAATCTACATTAGGTAAATTATAATAACCTGTCAACATAATCCAGTCATCATGCTTAATATTCAGCTTCAAATAGTTTTTCCATTCATTCAGTACGTCAACAGGAGCGTTTGGGGGCATATAAACACCTCCTTTAATGTAACGGACATCGTTGTGGTAAGCCTTACAAAAAATACTTTGTACTCCTGGCACATCAGCCATTCTACATATTATAAGGTTATCCTTGAAAAGTACACAAACGCCGCCGCCTTTACTAGCCTGGTCATTTCTGTATGCGCTGTAGCTAGACGGAACAAATTCACTATCAAAAACCGAGTCGCTTAGCCACGTTTCCGTTAAGACAGCAATAGCAGGATCACGAGAAAGTATTAATGCCTCTAATTCAGTGGCCTTATTAAGAACGCTCCTACAATTTACATTTAGTATTCTTAGTGCACCGTAGTGCTTTTTTTGTGTCAATTAGATTTTTTTTTCAGCCGATAGCATCACTCATTTCCTTCGTCCCATGCAAACAAGACGTCATCGAGCTTAAGCTTATCATACACTAGCTTTGTATTACAGCCACGCAGCCTTTCCTCCTCTGAACTTTTCCACAATTGCTTCCGCATTTCTTGAACTCGTTTGGAAAAGTCTTCAGACAGGGACAATGTGCTTCCATTTAATGTAAATACACTCGACAAAACGTTAGTTTTTTCCCGGTAATCAAAAAATTTTATGATCACAGGTCGTGTCCCGGCCTTTGTTTTTTCGCCAAACCTGTGACATCTTTCAATGCCTGTTACCGTTATTTCCAACTTCTGCTGAAAAATATCTTGCTCTATTTTAGCTTTCAGGTCCTCATACTTCTCGTCAGGGGGCTCCTCTAACCCGTAAATAATTAAGTTATTTCTGCGGCTTCTATTTTCAAGGTCATCTACTTTGTCAATTAGTGTTGATACCTGCTCTTCAAGCTTTGATGCTGATACCTTCATATTCTTAACGTCGGTAGACATACTGCTAAATTCATTCAATTTTTGTTCGAGGCTGTCTATACGATCTGCTAAACCTGAAATTCCTTTTTCAATCTTTACTTGAGATTTCTGAACGCGTTCAACGACACAAGTAAGCTTCTTTTGTCCTTCCAACAGTTCCTTCAACATATAATCGTTAGGAGGCCCTGGGTTTGATTCAATATCCCCACATGCCAAGAGATCCCTTGATAACAGAACAACACTGTTAAGAAGGCAATGAACACACAGTGGGCAGGGCAGCAGCACTAAGAATCGGTCATCACTACGTATACGATAAGCAAGATGGTGATGACTAACCTGAAGCACAAAGCAAAAAGGATTGCTCGGCATGTTGCCCGTTGTGCTGCAGCCATGCCCACCGGGGAACGACGGAACCGGAAGAACTTTTATAGCCCTTGAATACGGCACGTGATGTGACGTCACAGTCGTAGATAGCCACGCTGGCACACTGAAGCCACGCTGTTCAACCGTGTCACACGTGTTGTTCTTGACATCCGCCATCCATTGCAGAGCAGGCCCCGGTCCGTGTTGTGCGCATGTCCTTTGGAGATAGTCTGGTGCAAGATGTATACCCAGAAAAACCTGAAGCACAAAGCAAAAAGGATTGCTCAGCATGTTGCCCGTTGTGCGGCCGCCATGGCCACTGGCAAACGTTGGAACCAGGGGAGCTTTAATAGCCCTTGAATACGGCACGTGATGTGACGTCACAGTCGTAGATAGCCACGCTGGCACGATGAAGCGAAGTTCAACCGTGTCACACGTGTTGTTCTTGACATCCGCCGTTTATTGCAGAGCAGGCCCCAGTCCGTGTTGTGCGAGTGTCCTTTGGAGATAGTCTGGTGCCAGATGAAGACCTAGAAAAAACTGAAGCACAAAGCAAAAAGGATTGCTCAGCATGTCGCCCGTTGTGGTGCACCCTTGCCCATGCAAATTGATTTTAAGCCTAAGATGGCAGTGTCTATGCTTTACTGTAACTGTTACAATTAATTTTTGTCAATACTCCTCTTTCTACCCCCCCCCGCACACACACGCACACCAGAGCTATAAGCGTCCAAGAAGGAAGAGGGGCTGTTTACGGTAGCGCGCCTGTCATTTCTTCTCTAAATGTTTCGGTGTGAGGGGGTCTGTCGGAGCAGCGAGGATATAATGTACGACAGGAATCAAAGGTGAACATTCGACATAAGTGTGTCTGCTTTGGATAGAAACTGAAGGAACGAGAACTCCAACCAAAATATATTTAATAAAAAAAACCCGATGTTTTGAAGCTGGCCCGGCTTCTTCCTCAGGGGTAAGAGATTGGCTTCAAAATGTCGTTTTTTATATGTTTTGATTGGACTTTTTTATTACTTCAATGCACGAATAGAAGTGGAAATGGGGGTAGAGGAAAGGGTTGCCCCAGTAACTTTTGCAATACTTAATTAGGCAAAATATCTTCTTTTTTCATCTTGCTGTGTAATCTCCTAGCCTTCCAATGACTCTCGGTTAAGCTTTGCTTTGTGCTCGGTAGCTCAAGGTGTGGTGAGTTTCCGCGAACCTTACCTACCTTCCAAACCAGTTACTGCATGCACGCTTCCCCTGAATGGATGAATCTGTGGTTGAAAAAAGGAAAAATACGCTATCTTTCCTTGCGAGAGCAGGGGTCAGTGGCTTGAAGGGAGGGGGGGGGGGAGTGGGGAAAAGAGTTTAGAGGTAGGAAGGAGGAGAAGATTTGGAAGAACGTGACGGCCATGGCTGCCAGAGCAGAAAGAGGGGCCCTTGGCAGGGCAGTCCTAGTCGTACGACTTGGAAATGTGGAGCTGCAACCATGTACGCACATACCTATTGCCATTCCCACAAGAAAAAAAATGTCCTAGATCGCCTTTCTTGGGCAAGAATACAGAAAACTAGCTAAACGAGAAAACTAAAATAAATAAACAACCGATAATCCAACCACGGTTTGTCACCACAGCTGCGGAAGGAAGAAAAAACCTAATCCGTGACCTCGGCACCAGCGGCTACACAGAGGCATTTATTCACAGAACACTGTGTGTAAGAAAAGGCACGGGAAACACGACACCAATGGCGCCACAACGACGCCGCATGTCGACCCAACTTGAGCATAGGGAACAGCGAACGGAGCAAAATGTCAGAACACTGCGACAGCACTCGCAACATGTTTGCCCCATACCAGTCCCGAAGGCACGGTTTAGAGCTCGTTGCGTTTTGTAGTTTTTCTGCATTCCTTGAACAGCACAAACAGCGTGAAAGATTGGGTGCGAGAAACTTGAGCGTGAACAACGATTTTGCCATCAATCCTTTTGCAGTGGGGACTGGAAAAACACAATGATGGGTGAGGGATGACAGGAAGTTCTTACGCGCTTCAAAGATGACTATGAATTGAAAAGTGTTTAAATGGGAATGAAAAAAAATCTACAAAAACACGGGCGTTGCTATGTTGTGTCGGTACAACAGAACTGCAGGCCTGTTGGAAAAAGATGGCAGCAATATTTCATGAAGAGACTCGAGAATTAAAAGCCTCTATGATTGCCGAGAGGTAAAAGAATTCTCCGACCACGTTTCAGCTTGAATAAATTTATTTTCGCAAGTGATGAAGGATCACGTACGGAATGAACGGTGCGTTTCTGCCTCCTTCCTTCTTAAAAGATGGCCGCGATAATTTTCATGGTAAACCTACATTTCGCAGCCGCTGTTTATTTCGTAGCAAACGACATGACAAAAGCCCATGTCTTGTCAGTCTGTGTCAGTCTGTGTCATCGTACATTTTAACAAAACTTGAAATCCAGCCAGATGCCGCATTCCTATCGGAAAATTTTTAGCGCAAACTAATGCTTCCTAATGCTTCCGTTCACAGGCACCCATCCTGTCTCTCTCGTTCTTCTTAACGTCTTGTTTAGCGCTCACAACTTTCCCAATTGCTACATTTATTCAAGAAAAAACTGAAGTGGCATCTGAGGGCAAGAGCAGTTCAACGCAATAGAAAGAGAGAACGCGTGCTTGATTGCTCACAAATCGTGCTGATTTCTCGTCTTTGAAGCCACAATATTAATGAATCTGGAGCTTAGCACTTATTCTCCGTTGATTAGGTACATAATCATAGATCAAGCTCAATGTAGATTCCGATGTCACGTAATAAAGGTGTCCTGGAGTGGCACATGTGTCAGAACAAGCTGCAGAACCCATTTCTATGCCTTTGTACCGTCATGCTCGTTTAATACGAACGTTTGTAGATTGGATTACAGAAACAAAATTAAAAGACCGAGATATATTTAATTCCTTCGTTCGTTAGTAACGCACTTCGTTTTGTATTTTTCTGTTCTCTTGGAGCAGATCACGTGAGTTTTGTAGCATGAATTAACATAAAGTGCTCTTTCTATTTCACCACAGTCAGCAAACGGTGTACTCTACAAACGCATCACCTCCATTAAACTTCGTGCCAGCACAATGCATACAATTCTCAATTACATCGCCAAAAAAAATACGGGTTTCATGGAAAGAATTTCCCAATGCTTCGTTATATATTCAAACGTCAAATTTAAAAACAGCACCACCATGAACGGGATTAACTCCATGGCCCAATTTCACTGCAAAAAGCTCTCGAATAACTGCGCCTTCCAATAATGGAAAATACATTGCATGAGGTTTTAGAGGTGTGGTGACATCATTAGTTCCGGTTACATTGTTTTAGCGTACAATTAGCTGTTTAAACACGTTTACTATGCTTTCTAATGTTAATAATTCACCTCATCGGTCATTTAGTGACGGTCATTTCTTTTCCACATCCTTAAATGAGAGTTATGAATAGTTGATATCCAAGTATTTTTTAAATATATATGACTGGTGTTTATCAAAGAACCTAGAATGAGTTCCGGGGAGGAAGAGATATGAACAGTTTTATCATTTGAAAAATAAAGTTTTCGGCTTTACAAACCGGAACGTCAATACGAGAACAAAGGACGCCATAGTAGGAGGTTTTAAGTAATCGGAATCATGGGTCGGCAAAATAAATGGAGCCTACATAGGCTCGCTCAGTAAATGTGCTTTTATCTTAGGACTCAATATAGGGCCCAGCCTATAGTCGGTATTTTGGTCATATATATAGGTGACCAAATACATTTTTCTCTCCAAAACAATTTCGCAATAGACTGCTTTCGATGTGGTAAATCATCTGGACATTTTTCGAATACACCTGAGGTAGCCACCAAAACGCCTTGGACGTTTGGCATGGATTGACTGATCAAACTATCACTGAAACTATCACTGACGATACCTATCACTTTTCGTCTCCACTGTCTCTTTCCAAGTTCATGTTCTTTCTTCCTCTTCCTTGACATTCAACTTCACATAATTTTAACAAATCCGCATTGTATTGGTTCTATAGAAGATAATAGTTTGTGGTATATGCATCTTAAATAAAACTTGGCCGTGCACTTACGCCCCATCTCACTGTTTTGTATCAATCATTTCACCGTTCTTATCTCACCATATTGCCACGTGGTTGCGACGGCAAAGAATGTGGTACTTGGGCTGCTCAAGACCACACTTTTTATTGCGTGATTATGTGCCTAGAAAAGTACAAAGTACTATAAATTCACGGTTTACGCAGATAGCGGTAATCAGAGCATTGGTTGTCGGTAATATGATCTGCGCAAAGGTACGTCGCCATATATACCCGTGGCATCGAACATCATCCATATTGTAGGTGTCTCAAGCTTATCAGAACAATCTAAAATTATCTAGAATTTTGCCAAGCGTTCTTTGCGCAAGGCAATTGATTAATATGTGTTGTTTAACGTTTCAAACCCAGCACATTATGATGAGAGATGCGCAAGTGGAGGACTCCAGAAATTATGACAACCTGGGGTTCTTTAACATGCACCCAAATCTGTACACATGGGCCTACAGCATTTTCGCCTCTATCGAAAGTGCAGCCGCCACAGGCAGGATTCGATCGCGCGACCTGCGGGTCAGCAGCCGAGTACCTTAGCTACTGAACCCCAATGGCGGTGCCTTTACGCAAGACAGTGACATAAAAATACAAGCGAAGTGGCAGTATAAGAATGTTGCGATAACATTTCAGCAGATGCGACAGGTTCTACTGTGCATGCTATTTTCATACAGAACCGTCAGTGAGTAACCACGCGCTGCTAGGTGGATCGACGTCTTTGGGTACTTCGAGTAGGCTAAGTTTCTACCTTAAACATATGGCGTGACGACAGCATTGAGGTTGACTGTAAATTTTAGCGAAAAAGTGCACGCTTCGGTTGAGTGATATGAATAATATTAAGAAGATGTTGTGTATTCCTCAAAAGTTGAGATTATCAATGGTCGAGCAAACCTTCACTATCACGTGCTGAATGAAAGGAATATATCTATGTAATGTTTACAGCCAGCCTACAGACCGCAACCACAACTGACGGTGTGGGCCGACATCACTCCTGTAAGTCTATATATTAGGGTTGTATCTGTTACAGTAAAAAGTAACTAAATACGTTACTCGTTACTCTAATAAAAAAGGGAACGTTTCACCGCCCTGCGTTACATATATACATAAAAACGTTAACGCATTACCATTACCGTCACTGAAAAACAAACATAACGAAAGTTACCTCTCCCGTAGCTCCGGAATCATCAGTTTTAATCAAAGTGTCTTTGCTGCAGAAACCCACAATGAGAATTTTTAAATTTCAAATTTATGTTTCACACATACTAACCCAAGCAAGGATTACACTCAATGTTCAATTAACGAGAATTAGTTGTACAAATGTGCTGAACCTTAGCAATGTTATATAGAGGCTTAATCACGCCTGCCCATGCGATGGCTTCTGACTCTGCAGTGATTCAGGGTGAAACCATTTTTTTTTCATTGGACCACTACACACAAAAGGAAGTTCCATAGTATACGGTATTCACAAGGAAGCTATCATTGAACTCTCAAGAAATTTACAACAATCGACCTTTTATTGATCCTTCAGCACCTTCAATAAAGCATGTCGAAATCGGTACTGTTGGTCCTAGCAACCAAAATGGCCCGCCGTGCGCCAGTAGGCAATCACGGAGGCCTACGGAGGCCTGCATTGGTGCCTTTTTATTGAGGAGGGGGGTATTGGGAGATGTCGAGGGGAGGAGGGGGGACACTTGCAAGTTTGTGACACCAGATGTGGCTTGCAGACGCATAAGTCTAGAAAAATCACGAAGGGGGACACACATCTTGCAGTAGCAGCCATTTTGTTTTAATATTTCGCTGGTTTTATTTTTGTTTACATAAGAATTAAAATCATGCCCAGAAATCAAATTGACAAACGAACGTAGGTTCCGAGCACTCGTAATTGCATTGTTCTATTGAGTCTTTTCCGGAACCAGTCGAGAGTGGCAGTTGCGATTTCAATTGTCTCACACACCTGATGGGTATTGAGCACGTGTACATGCTACAAAAAAGCATTAAAAAGTTGAATGTTTTATACATACTTATCAAGCATTCTTACTTGTGACGTTTTTATGAGAAATTTTGATGGGGCCCACTTGCAAGGGGTGTCCCCTTCCCCTGACCAAGTACAAAGGGGTCGGGGAGTCAACGTTCTCTGCAGGCGTGGTCAACGGGCGTCAAGGTCGTGACCAGTATGGACTGTGTATCTGAGCAAATATTGCATTTGTTCTCATCTGCACATATGGCCATCGACAGGTTTTTGTCTTGGGGGTAAACAAACCCTTCTTTCTACTTGCATCATGGCTGAGGGAGGGGGTCGTGTTGGTGTCGCTAGAGTGGGTAGCAAGGGCTGGTGCGGCTTGAAGGGGTCAAGTGCCCCTTTTCCACCACCCGCCTCGCCCACGCACATGTCTACACTTCATTCATTGAACACTGCGGTGCGGACTAGTTGACTAAATCTGCAGATTTGTTTTCTTCCGCATCTTATAACGCTACATACAACATTCTCATATTGTGAAAAGTAGGTATTTCGATTCGGTTGAAGGAAAGTAACATTCAAGGCATGACAGATACTCAAAAGAGCGGCTTCCTGCAATCGCAATAAGAAAACTCGTAGCAGAGGTGCTTCTTTTTTCGTGCAGCGTACAATGTAAAAGTGAGATCTGATTCGGAAAAAGCGAACTGAGTGACGTGCGTCGGTGCTTGCTCAATGTTCAATGAAAGAAGGTTTCTTGAAGTATGACGTAGCCAACAACAGAAACAAACTGCTGCATCCTAAATTTAAAAAGAAAACAAGCAAAGTGATGCACATTCGTGGTAGAACATGGACATAGATTGAAATACGCATATTTCATTATGAAAGCGAAATAAAAACTATTTTACAAAACGCTTTGCATTCATCGGGATGTCGACACATCTGTGTAGTGTCATCAGTGCTATTTGGATGAATATCTCTGAATTTCAGCTAATTCAGTAACCTGTGACAGAAGAACCTTTTGAATTTTTAATTTAGGTTTTTACATGGTTCTGTGGCTTCCGATTGTTGAGAACGTGGTTGCCAGCCTCTGTTAGAGAAAACAGAAGTTATTGCAGCTCACCTTTACGATAGCACCAGGATTATCATTAAACTTGCATGAACAGCTAAAGGAAGCGGTTGACATTAAACCTTCGATGTTCCTATCTGTTAAAGAACTGGCTTACCAGTATTCATCGTCATGTGCTATTTTGACTTCGTTTTTTACAGTTTGTTTCAGTGCACTTTCACTTGTTATGTTTGCTTACCATGAGCATGTTATTATTTTGAATGTTGGCTATATATTGTACGTTGTATAATATTTCAGTTGGAAGCCTGTGCTTGTCTTCGTGTCACTGGTGTTGCTTTACCTGCAGTTGTGCTGACTATTTTGAAATCTCTGCACAGATGCTTTGTATGCGTGCTGAAATCGACACAGCGAAAAAACAAGGACGCAGGCAGAACAAATACAAACCACTGCGCCATCTCGCAACTAACCTTATGAGAAAGCGCACCATTAGAAGGAAACCGATAGTATAAACTCCCCTGATCTGTTGGACCACAATCACAAAGTTTAATCCTCATAAGGCTAGCATTCTGCAGAAATATGATGTGGAGGAGGGGGTGAAATCATTAAGTAATGTATATTAAACGGCCTTTTTACCGCATCTTCTATATGTCACAATTCTGAGAGAGATTTGTCATTAAAATTTGAGAGAGATGATGAAACCGACAATCAGAATGGTTAAAGTATTGATGCTGATTGCAAAACAACAAACATTTACTTCATCGGGATGTTCTGGCTGCATGGGGTGCTTGTGGAACAAAAGCTTGAGACCAATTACATCTGTGTGATTTGCCTGAACACATTATCAAGGGCAACAAGCAAGAAATAAGTGCGAGTGCTATTTAGAAAAAATGACTAAACTTTCTTTCTTGTTAAAAACAAAACAGCTGCTGAAGTTCTGAACATGCTCCCTAGATGCCTTGCGAAATTTAGCAGCGACAAAAAAAAGAAATGTTTGTATTCTTCTGCAGAGACGATCCTCATGGTCGATCGCAAGGCCTCGTCAGCAGGGTAAGAATATCGGCTTCAGAGTGTTTTGTGCAGGCTTGGTCACTCAAGAAAGGTCAGCGAGACCCGTTTTTCAGAATTTTTATTTAATCTGCAACCAGTACCGAGTGTTGTTCTCACGTGATAACAATGGGACAAAAAAAATTGAGGCTGATTTGCAACAGTGGTGCAAAGCCTCAAAGAAATGATACTGATCAAACTTCCTTGTTTTGTGTTATTAGTCTTTTTTTCTTCCTCTTTTTATTTTTATCTGTTATTTCTGCCTTCTTTCCTACAATATATTTTTGTCTCTATTTTAGATTCCATTCTGTTTCTCTCTTCAACCTTTCTCCCTCACTTTTTGATTCTGTCCCTTCCTCATTCTTCCTCTGCGACACCTTCTCCCTCCCAAGTTTTTTTTCTGTTCCTCACTCTCGCTTATCTTTCCAACCCCCTTGCACTCTGTACTATGAAAAGCTGATAAATTTTGCCCGTGTGCCTGGATAGCCAAGTGGTTGTTTTCAGATTTTCAGTACATAGATTTGAAAGCCGTCTCGTTGAGATTTTTTTTTTTGCCATCATTTCATTCTCTTTGCACTAATTCTCTAGTCCACAGGTCTTAATGCATCCCATGCCGGACGTATCGGCGCATGTGTTCTGGGAGCGAAGCACGGCACGACAAAGCTGAAAAAGAAGCCAAAAAGAGCATGTGCCCGTTTCTGGTGATAGGTATTTCTGTTTTTCCATCACAAACCAATGCTCTGCTTAAAGAGCTCCACTATTACTATATTAAAAAGCTTGTCACATGCCCAATCTTTTACTATGTTCTAAATCATCTTCCAATTTATTCTTAAGTGTGTGTGCACCATCTGAGAATCAAAGCATTTTTTGGCGAAATAAAGGTATTTCGACTGTTTCGATCTATCCATCTATCTAGCTGCCTGCGTCTGGGTACTCGGGTGATCCTCTCCTTTACTAGTACGAACCAAAACTGGCATATAAGAGTATCAGTGTAAGACAAACATGATTGACGCCTCATAGCTTGAATGACATAAAATACCTGTCGCGTAAATCATGAAACCTTTTCCCATACACATCTGGTGCATACCCATGACCCATAAAGTTTGGGCGTGTCCCACAGGTCGTAAGCCCACAGTGAGGCTTTATTCTCAAGTATCGCTAAAACAGACATTGCAAATCTTACCATGATAACTTTAAAAAAGCTTACGTCAAAAAAAAATCTGCCGCCTGTTTCAGTGACAATGCCGGAAAGTACAATATTTCAAGACCATACAGAATAAAAATCACAGTTAAAGCCAAAAGTGAACCCAGTCATTCTGTGAAGTAGCCAATTTTTCTACCCCAGAGCCACACGACTGCTTAAAGTTGCGTCCACCACAGTTGATCAGGGGTTAAGGTACTCGCCTGCCAACCGGAAAATCGCGAGTTTGATCCCGGCCACGGCAGTCACATCTCTACAACTTGTTACAATGCAACAAGCGAGTACGCCTACGAAGAGTTTTTACTATTTACAAAGTGTTCGCCACAACGAGCTGGTTCAGGCAGAAACCCGGCAAGCACGAACCACATGAACGTTGTCTTCTTTCACACTGGCACATAGCTGGCACCGCTATGCTCCGGTACATGGTATTTGCTTTGCAAGAGGGTGCTTAAGATATGTAATCAGTGCCTTACTTCGTCTCAATTCTGAAAGCTTGATTACCACGTGTATTCAATTGTAAAGGAATGATATGTGCCTCATTTTTATCGTGTTTCACATTGCTGCAGGGAGCAGGAGAAGGTGCATTGTCATTTATACTATGGTATACACTGTATTCTATTTCAGATAGATTTGTTGTATAGTGTCTATGAAGTGGTCTCCAATGCACTTAAAAAACACTCGTACATTTAAAGCCTCACATGTTGGGTGCCTTGTCAAGAACTGCATTCTTGCTATGGCAAAGGGGCTAAAAAAGCATGTGTTTCTGGAAAAAACCATGAAGTGGCTTGTAACGAGCCTCTAACCAATGTGTCTTATTTCATATGATTACCATGTTTTACAAATCACCGGCTGTTGCCTTCTTGCTGAAAAAGTTTGAGGCAATTAAGAATTTTGTAATTTGTTCACAGTATGTGTGAAAATGTTGGATTCGTTGATCTCTTACCTGTCAGTATCAAAGTATAATGTGACACTTTTGTGTGCCTTAAGATAAACTTATGTTCTTAATTCTGTCTCCCGTGTGGTTTTGTCGATGCCACACATGCATGTATAGTTCATGTACAGTTTTAGCCATGTTTTATGCAATGCAACAAATAAAAACGAACTTTCTGCTGTACAGTAAATGTTCGATGAAGGAATCTCTGTGCGAATTACAACACAGGTGACCAATCGCTAGCGGTGCGTTTTCCATGTTATACAGCATTATGTGGTTGCATCAACAAAAAAAAAACAGATAAAAGCCAGTTTCAAGGTAACACACAATACTGCATGAATGCCCTGCTGAGTATAATTATTTTCTATTGGTATAACTATTTTCTGCTGTCATTTTTTATTATGGGTCTATGCTGAGCATCTTCTGATACACACTGGGGCAAAAACATCCTGCGTCTTCAGCTTCAATCAAGCTTTTTTTTACAGCACTGCCTGTTCTACGAAAATTACGTACAGTAGCCTGTGTCAAGATGGGACTGGGCTGCATTTGCCAAGACTGAATTATGCCATGCAGTTTCTTTATGAGAAAGAAATCAAACAACAACATAAATATTTTAAAACGGTAAGTTGGGCCAGTTGGTTAGGATTCATCGTGAACTTAGTTACAGCGTTACACCAGAAAAAATACAGGACAGGGAAGGAGCAAAAGAGGAAGAAAAGTAGGCGCTGACTCACAACTGTTGTTGTGAGTCAGTGCCATCTTTCTTTCTCTTTTCACCATAAGAACAAGTACAGTGCATGCGTAAAAAAAGCTGTGTATTCAACTCCATTATCGTATGTTAGGGAGTTTCACCTATGCTGTTTGTCAATGTTTCACCTATGCTGTCCTCGATGTAGCTATTTCCTCTTGTTATCATCTATATACCAGTAATTCTTTAGCGTGTGTCTATGCCAAGCATTCTTATGACTCATAACAGAGGCATCATCAAGTTAGGACAATGTTTGTTAGGTCACGTGAATCAAGTGTCTCAATTATTAGGCTGCATTTGCATAGAATCTATTTAGTCATGAATTTATGGTCAAAACTATATAAAGAAAAGATGTGGTGAAACTCACAGACACAGCATGTGTGTCCCATTGCCTTATCTCTATCTCATCAACAGCGCTGTTATTTCCTTCTAAAAAAAGTAGTATTCAATACTTCACTTGCATGCACTGTGCATGTGCCACCAAGAACATTCTAAACAAGTGCTTCACAAAAACTCTGGAAGTCATTCATTTCAAAGCCAATTACATCTGTTACGAATAAGTATCCCACTTTGGCCAGACTGTACATTATGAAAGCACATGCCAGTATTTGTTTATATGTACATGAAGGTGGACAGAAAGAATTGTCTTTTAAATGCTTGGTATTTAATTGGCAAAAAAATTCAATTTATACATTTCAGAAATAGTCAGATTCGCAGATAACTACAGTAGTACTGTTTAGTTTTAATACTGCAGATGACTTCAAGTGACTTCACATATCTCTTAACGTATGTGCACATACATGTGCATCATCACTGCACAACAAAAGTTGTTGCAGTTGGTGAATCAGGGAACCAAGAGTTTGTATTAATTGCCACTACATAAACTGCATGCTTATATATATTGGGTTCTCTCGAAAGAACCCAAGATGCACTTTGCACCCGGAAATATTGTTGCAAAATGAACTTGTACTGCAAATGAAGCAAGTTGTGCGAGGAATACGTACAGGCGATATAAAAGCATGATGTAAAAACAATGTGACAATCACAACTGTATTAGTTAAAACAGCCGAGTTTATTTATTCATTTACCCTCAAGGTCTATAGACATTACAGAGGGGAGTGGGTAGGGAGAAACAGTAAAAATTACAACACAACGCAAGAAAAAAGAAGAGAACAATAGTTGTACAGTCAGCATGTTTCTGGTCTTACAATGTTAGCTATTGCATTCTTGAAAAGGTTGTAATCTCGAATGGTTGCTGTCGGGTTTGAAAGGCCATTCCATTCCTTCGATGTAGGTGGCATGAAGGAGGGCGAAAAAAAGTTAGTTCTACACAAAGGAATGCCGGCTTTGAAGGCGATCCAGACGTTGTGAAATGTGATGAGGACGAATTATGAATTCGTGATGTAAGTAGGCATGGTGGTAGAGCTTGTGAAAAAGATATAAGCGGAAAAGCTTATGTGGTGATGCAAGAGATGGTAGACTAGGGCCTGCTTTCATGGAACATATGCTTGCGTAGCGATTGTATTTACATGCAATGAAATGAGCCGAGTTCTGAACCGTTTCTAGTGACTGTATTAAATTGACATGTGAGGGATCCCATATATTTGCTGCTAGTTTTGTGGAACTAGGAAGAAGAAGAAGTTGTCACAGAGAACAGCCTCTGCTTCGAGCTCTGTGAGTTTACTTATTCTTCTGCCAAGATTTTTCAATAATCGACACACTTCGGAGGGGCGTTCCCCCTTAGAATGGGGGATCAAAACCCCATCCAGCAACCGGGACCGGGCCGACCACATCATGGTGCGTCTGACACAAGTTCTCACCCTGGCCCAAGCGTGGTTCACGTTGACAATTCTGATGACTCCTTCGTTGAAGATATGGCTTCGGACAGCGACTACGTGGTCGTACCAAGCCGACGACTGAAGAGGAAAATCAGTCGGACATCGCTGACTGGCCGGCAAGCGCAGACAAAGGCGAGTAGCATGCGGTCGTACACTAGTTCGTATGTGCCGACGTCGAAGACAGACATCTTGAACTCTCTAAATAGGCAGACCCTGTCAGAGTACTTTGAGCTTATCGCTCCAGGGAAAGTCGTAGAAATACGCATAAATACCCAAAAGAACATACTGTCCGTGGAGGTCACTACGAAGGCCTTATTGGACACTCTAAAAGCGATTGTTCGATTAGGAAACATTCCGGTCCGCGCATTCTCCGCGTACGACGAAGAAATGACAACAGGGGTTATATACGATGTGGATGAGGAGATAACAGACTCCAGTCTCGAGAAACTGCTGTCATCGTCGGCTCCCATGCTTGGCTTCCACCGCTTTGGACGCACGCGATGTGTTAAAGTAGTGTTTCAGTCGAAGACATTATTCACACATGTAAAAGTTGGGTACGTGAGGCACTCATTATGTCCTTACGTACCAAAACCTCTGCAATGTCATAAATGCATAAAATTTGGGCACGTTAGTGCAGTTTGCAAGAGTGCAGTAACCTGCAAGCATTGCGGTGGCCTGTATGATGGTGATAACTGCAATGCTGTGGCCAAATGCCCAAACTGCTCAGGCGCCCACGACGCAACATCAAAGGAATGTTCCGAAATGAGAAATGAAATTAGTATCCTGAAGAAGATGGTTCGAGACCACTCCACTCACAGAGAAGCTGCAAGGGCTGTATGGCGCCGTAAACATCGTTCGTGACATCGATGCAAACGAAGCAGCAGTGCTCATAGTTTATCAAATTCGACACACAAAACCGTGCCCTCACCACCTCCTAGGCTACTTTTGTCGGCCAGAAAGGAGGATACAGATGCTCAAATGCCAATACACTCCACGCAAGTACAATGTAACCAATCATTGGCTCTCCCCATGTCGGAGACTCAGTGGCCTTCACTACCGTCAAGAGCTACAATAGCGCCATCATCACATAGTGCCCCTACCCCAATGGAGAAAACAAGAAAATGGACAATGCAAATGTCAAGGCTATGCTTAAAAAATTGATGGGTTTGATGCGTATGATTCTCAGCAGCCTAAACACTCCCGCTGCTAAGGCTGCCGTGCAGCTGCTGAGGTTTTGGAGCCTCTTCTACTGGTTCTTCAGTAAGTGAACATGGCACCGATGTTCGAGGAACGCATGCGCCAGTCGCTTGTTATGCAATGGAATGCTTGTGGCCTACGTGGTCGTCTGTCAGACTTCAGACCATGGGTTTTTAAATATCAATTTCCTATTATCGTTATATGTGAACCGAATATGGTTTCAACTTTTCGTATATCTGGATATATCCAGATTTGGTCCCGCAGTGATCAACGTACGAGCAAAGTTCTCGTTTGTATACGCCGTGATTTGACGTTCTTGAGACATGAAGTCGCGTCGCATACCAGCAATGATTACGTGAGCCTGACTATAACACATTAAAAGCGGACATTCTCCGTAATAGGAGGATACATACACCTAAGCGCACAGATGGACTGCTTCCACCTGGGGACCTTTCTTCAAGCAGCACAGAGGCCACACATTGTGATCGGCGATTTTAATTTTTCTTTATTCTTTATTCATACATATCCCCGCTTTGCCAGAGGCGTTACAGCAGGGGGGTTACAAAGTTGAAAAAAATACATCTTCATTAACACTGCACACTTGCTCAGATGTCAAACAATTCCATTCGTTAATAGTTTTAACAAAAAACGAGTTTGAATACAGGTTCGTCCTGGCCCGGCACGGCTTTATTTTGTGTATGTGGTCTGTACGTTGAGATATGTAATCTGGTCTTTTTAAGTAAGTGTCGCTGTCTAGTCCCGTTTTTTTATGAAATATCTGGTATAAAAGCTTCAAACGCAATTTTTTGCGACGGGACGACAGTAACTCCCAGTTTAACTCCTTTTTCATTTCGGTACAACTCTGCTTTTGTCCGTACCGACCCAAAACAAACCTGGCTGCTCTGTTTTGTATTTTTTCTAATTTATTTATCAAACCTGTTTGTGTTGGGTCCCAAAGAGTACAGGCATACTCCAAGATTGGACGAATACAAGTGAGGTAGGCCGTGCTTCTAAGGTTAGGATCTGCACATCTCAAATTCCTTTGAATATAATTCAACGCTATCGCGGCTTTGGAAACCACATAATCCACATGTGCATTCCAGGAACAATCATGCGACAGCAATACACCCAAATATTTGTACGAGTATTTTTTATCTAATTTATTTCCTCCTAGACAAAAATTTGCATCAAATATTTTTTTCTTCTTTGTAAAACACACATGAACGCACTTATTTGTGTTTAACTTCATTTGCCACTTAAGGCACCATTGATGAATACGTGCAAGATCAGCCTGCAATTCAAGGACATCATGTTCTTTCTGAATTTTTCTGTAGACTACGCAATCATCAGCAAAGAGCCGTATACTTGAGCTTATATCTTTGTTAATGTCATTTATAAAAATTATGAATAGCAGAGGCCCCAATACAGATCCCTGGGGGACGCCCGACGTGACCTCTAGAAATTCCGACTTAGTACCATTCAGGACAACACATTGGCGGCGTTGTGACAGGTAATTCTCTATCCAATTAAAAATTTTTTCATCTATATTAAATATTCGTAATTTTTCGAGGAGCAGAGGATGCGAAACAGTGTCGAAAGCTTTACTGAAGTCTAAAAAGATGCAGTCTGTTTGCCCACCTAGATCAATTTCAGATACTAGATCGTTGTAGAACTCGAGAAGCTGGGTCGTACAGGAAAAGCCCTTACGAAAACCGTGTTGAGTCTTTGTTAACAAATCGTAATCTAATAAATGCTTCATTAGAGCCTTATATATTACATGTTCAATGATTTTACATGATATCGAGGTAAGCGAAATAGGTCTATAATTCGTGACGTCTTTTTTAGGACCTCCTTTGTGGATCGGGACTACATTTGCCACTTTCCAGTCTTGTGGCAACTGGCCAGTACTTAGTGATTTTTCAAAGATCAGGTAAAGGTAGAGCGAAATGGGGTTAACGCACTGTTTTAAAACTCTTGGAGAGACACCATCAGGGCCGATAGCTTTACTGTCGTCGAGATTCCTGAGCAAGGCCTCAATACCGCTGACACTAATTTCAAGAGGTTCCATGAGAGGAACACTGCTACTTGGCAAGGGTGAGCTCAATGCAGATTTAGGAAGAAAAACGGATTGGAAGTAGTTATTTAGGCACGTGGCTTTATCCGTATCATTGGAAAGAGTGCGTCCATCGAAAATAAGTTCATTTATTCCAACCGGATCAGACCCACATCCCTTTAGATATTGCCAGAAAGGTTTAGGATTTGTACTCATATTTTCATTCAATCGTTTAAAAAAATGCTGCTTTGCATTTACTGATTCTTCTTTATATTCACGTGTTAGCTCCTGTAGCTTCTTATAATGAACTTTACCTTTCATTTTTTTGTATTTTTTGAATACCCGTCTTCGTTTCTTAATTAGTTTCAGGATACTGTAAGTCACCCACGGTTTTTTACGTTTCTTAAGCTTAGCCGAATCCATACTTGGTATGTACTGCTCTGAGAGTTCGAGTATCTTATTTTTAAATGTGTTCCACAAATACTCTACACTGTGTTCCTCTACCAAGCATTCAAATACAGGCAAATAATCAAGAAGCCTTGCGGAAATTGACGGATAGTCGCCTTTATCAAAAAAGAACAACTTTCTTCTGATACTCTTCGTGATTTTTTGAATTTTTGTTGTAACACCTGCTACTACAACCTGATGGTCACTAATGCCTGGAATGATGTCAACGTTACTTACTAAATTAGGGGAGTTACAAAAGAGAAGATCAAGGGTATGCTTAAGTCTTGTGGGTTCTAAAACGTACTGTATCAACCCAAAAGTGTCAACAATGTTCTTCATTTCTAGGTTATTACGGCTGGCATGCAGCACCTCGCATGAGTGACTTCGCCATTTTAGATCGGGTAAATTAAAATCACCTGCTAATAATATCGTACGGTCAGACGCCTGTGAAACGATGTCACCTAATAATTGCAAAATACTGGAGTTCGCGGCGGGCGGTCGATAAAACGTCCCAGCTACAAAAGAAAAATTGTTACTGACTGTAACAGTACTCCAGACAGATTCGACAGCGTCATTACCGATATCAAGATTAGTGGATGAAAGGGACGAGTGAACTAACAAGAAAACACCACCCCCATGACTCGGCCTATCTTTACGGTAGGCAGTATAATTGTTAGGAAACACTTCATGATCAGAGATGGATGGGTTGAGCCAAGATTCTGTACCGAACACGACATCGGCCTTCACGGTATCAAGCAAGCCAGCGAATTCGTCTATTTTGTTTATTACACTTCGGCAATTCACTACTGCAATAATTAAATCACGATGAACGCAGATGGTACAATTTTCCTGTCATCGTTTAGACAAGGCAACGACTTCTTCCTTTTCATCATCCCAAGTAATTGCTCTGCCGTTTATAATCAGTTTATCGGCTTTTAGCTTAACCAGGTTTTTCTTATCCGCCCTTTTCGCTTTACCATATTCCCAAAGCTTCTTTCGTACAGTGCGCGTTTCGAATGAATAATCCTGCTCAATGCTGTACTGTGTACCTTTCAAATTCTTGGCTTTTTTAAGGACGACCTCTTTTTCCTTATCAGATGAAAAGTTCACAATAATTGGCCTTTTTTTCCGTTCATTAAAACGACCTACGCGATGTGCCCTTTGAACTGATGTCAGTTCGTATCCGAGTTGGGCAGTGCAGATGCCCTTAACGAGGGCCTCAGACTGTTCCCAAGTTTCATGCTGGTCATTATCGTCTATCCCGTAAAACACAAGGTTCATTCTACGGCTTCTGTTTTCGAGGTCGATATTTTTCTTTTGAAGAATTCGCATCTGATGAGTTAGATTCTTTATTACAGTGGCTTGCTCATGTACCAATTTCATGACGCTTTCTATATGGCCCTCGGTCATCTCTAGCTTGCTCTTTATTTCAACTATGTTAGTATCACTGTTAGTTATCCTAGTATCAATATTTTCTAACTTACTCATAATAGTATCCTGCAACTTCTTCAAATAATCCATTTCACCTTTATCGAAAGGCCCAGGATTGAGCTCAATGTCTCCAGAAAGTAGTAGAAGAAGAGCAACATATAGCACTCGGTTCACAATAAAGCGAAAACGCTTCCCATTAACTCCAGTGCACACTCGCACCGTGGTGCTCGCGACACATGCCTTTGTGGGAGGAGCCGGCAACGCTAAAAGTGCTTTAGGAATTTCAAGCATACGAACAGCACTAACCTGCAAGAGCAGAAGTGTTTTGAGCTTCATGTCGGCAAGCGTGCCGGCTCCAATTCCCACGCAGCCAAGGTGTCGCGCAAATATATACGCCAGTTCTGGGTCACATGATGTTCCACACATGCAGCGACTGTCGCCGTCGTAATCGCTCACGCAAGCGGCCCAACAAGGATCGCAGCACTCCTCGTCCAGCGATGAAGATGCTCGAGCTGATGACGCTTTGCGTGATGTATCCGCAGATGGGATGGCAGAACACACGTGTACCGTATGCCCGCCGAACGGCTGATGCGCAGTTTCCGTCCAAAAGACCGCAAAAACCTGCAAGAGCAGAAGTGTTTTGAGCTTCATGTCGGCAAGCGTGCCGGCTCCAATTCCCATGCACATCATCTTCTAGTTAGCATTACAACGAATTATCGCGGGAAGGATTTAGCCAATTTTATATGCAAGTGTGGACTAAGCGTACTCAACGACGGATCACCTACATTTGTTCGTGGCACGTCCTACAGCAGCTGCCTCGACCTCTGTTTCGTTTCCAGAAGCCTTCTGTCTTCCACATGTTGGTGCACAGATTTGGACACTCGCGGCAGTGGCCACCTTCCAACCTATGTTCAGTTCAGGTGGTTTCGCCGCACGCACACACGCTACATCCGTCAAACCGACTGGACACTGTTCAAGGCATCTGTCAAGTCTGGCTGTGAGCACACGACTCATCCATCCGAGGTAGAGAACATCATTGCTTCTTTACTGCGTGACACAACCAAACAGGTTAACCTACCGATGCAGAGATCAGCAGTTGACTCCCAATACGAGGCCCTTCGTGCAATCTGTCGCCGTGCCGAACGCCGATACAGACACACGAAGTCGCCCTCGGACCTTTCCGCCTGTCGTCGAGCTCAACGACATGTTCTTCGGCATCTTGACAAGATTGACAGGCAACGTTGGAGAAATTTCTGTGGGTCTCTGGACACCAGGCCACCTCTATCTAAGATCTGGCGGGTGGTACGAAGTTTGCAGACAACTCCCCAACAACGTCAACCATTTCAAGCTGTTGCCCTACATCAGGGATGGTCAGAAGTTTAGATAGCCAGTGACTGCTGTAGCCTCATTGTGGACACCACTGATGGTCTTGCCACTAATGAGCCTCTTACTACCATTGCGCCTCCATCGTCTGACGAGCGCCTTGATGTACGTTTTACAATACATGAGCTTGACGCTGCGATTTCTGCCTCCCGCCGATCATCGGCACCAGGACCTGACGGAATCACGTATGCTGCACTGAACCATTTTGATACAGAAGGACGACGTATCCTGTTATCTCATTATAACACCTCATGGGAGTCAGGAGAAGTGCCAGCTAATTGTAAATGCAGTCGCATTATTGCATTGCTGAAGCCGGGGAAGTGTCCTTATGCACTTTCCTCCTACAAACCAATCGCGTTAGCCAGCTGCGTTGGAAAAGTGATGGAAAGAATGGTACTGGCACAATTAGAGTGGTTTCTAGAGAGCAACAACTCCTTTCCTGCATTTATGAACGGCTTCAGAAGAGGACGATCTGCTATTGATGGTGTGGTCAACTTGATCACCAGTGTTGAAGAGGAAAGAAGCCGATGCAGACTAGTGGCGGCGGTCTTAGACATTAAGGGTGCCTACAATAATGTGCTGCATTATGCGATTCTTGACGCACTGGAAGATTTCGACATCAGTGGACGACTGAACGGTTGGATCTTTAGCTACCTTTGGGACCGCACCATTTACATGACGACCAGTAACGGAGACACCGATCAATATAGGGTTCATCGTGGTGTTCCCTAAGGAGGAGTTCTCAGCCCGATCCTATTCAATGTCACAATGATCGGCCTAGCAGCACAACTTCCCAGCACGGTGAAGATCACTGCATAAGCTGATGACATATGCATATGGGCATCCAGAACTACCCGTCCACAATTGCGAGCTCGACTACAGCGTGCAGTGACGATCACATACAAATATCTACGATGTCAGGGGCTCACTCTTTCAATCGACAAATGCGCAGTGCTTGCGTTCACGCGCAAGCATATGTCGCAATACCCGATAATTAATAATGGGACAGCGATACCTGCTGTAACGAACCACAAGTTCTTTGGCGTTGTCGTACACAGAGATCTATCGTGGACGAGGCATGTCGCAGTACTTAAATTTAAATTGAAGAGCTTTGCTCTCGTTCTTCGCCACGTAGCAGGAGCAATATGGGGCCCATAAGAATCATCGCTACTTCAATTGTACAATGCTCTATTTGTGGGATACATTCGATACAGCATGCCGGTGCTCTCCAATATGACATCTAGTTGTGTGAAGACACTAGAGAGTATTCAAGCTCATTGCTTACAAAGATGCTTGTGCCTACCCCACTGTACTTCAACAAATGGGACAATCGCAGAGGCTCGGGCTTGTCCCATCAGTGTATACATGCTCTGCGAGCCACTTAGAGTTCACCTCCGATTACTGAGCAGACACAGACAGCACCCACTTTCAGTAGTACCCGCCACTCACCCAGATAGCAGTTTTTCAAGAGTAATATCGCGGCATGAAAATATTATACCATGAAGGTTTTCTCCGCCAAATGCCCCTGCAGTGCCTCTATGGGTCTTGCCTAAACCACCTGTCTCTTTTACGATACCTGGAATTTATTTTTATTTTTATTATTTACAGATACTGCTGTCTCGATACACGAGACATAGCAGGAGTGGGTACATTAGGAAAAGGAACGGACATACATTAAGCAATACCAAAGAAACATACAAAGAATTTAACACATATTACAAAATATGGTTAGGCAGTTCTTTCAAAAACAATTCAATTGGTTTTTCGCGTAGGGAACCATCTAGGTTGTTCCAAATCTCAACAACGGCTGGAAAAAAAGAATACTTAAAGCAATTTACAAATGGCTGGAAGGGAACAATGTTGAGTGGGTGAGAACGGCGCGTGACTCGTTGTGCTGAATCACAAAAAGTAATTGGTGCTTCAATGCAACTGCGGCTGTGTACAATGTTATGTAGCAGAGTGATACGGTCAAGTGTGCGTCGGAAAGCAAGGGGTTCTAACGACAATGAGCTTGCGTGAGATGAGGGAGAAAAATTGCGGTCATACCGGCCAAATATAAATCGTATTACGAAGAAGTTGCTCATTCCTTTTGTTGGCCTCAGACAACTGACCCTATATCACATTTATACAACGTACAGTGATTCTCTGCGCGTGTACACCGACGGATCCACCACGCTAAACACCTCCGCCGCAGCCTTTGTCATCCCAGACATGGATATTGCTCGACGGTTCAAAGTGGACCATAAAACCACATCAACTGCCGCAGAGCTTGTCGCTATCTGGGAGGCAATAAGGTTTATTTTCGGAGAGCAACCTCGAGCCTGGACGATTTTCTGTGATTCCAAACGCGCTTTGCAAACCAATAATTGCATCATGAAGCAAGGGACGTATTACAGCTTGGCAATAGAAATCACAGAACGTATTCAGGTTGCTTCAACAAATGGTCATCTTATAACTTTCCAGTGGATTACAGCTCATTGCGGCGTGATGGGAAACAAAGAGGCAGGCGCTGAAGCTAAAAATGCCTTAAGCAGTGGCCCTGAAGTACGCAATGCGTTTTCAGGAGCTGACACAAACGCCCTGCTTCGCTGCGTGATGTGGAGCTACACACTTCAACACTGGACCAAACCGGAACGGCGACACCAGCGACTACACAAATGGGACCTGAAAATGAGGTTCCGCATGCCTCCTAAATTGAAACGGCAACTCACAAGTATGATCCACCGCATTCGTCTTGATGTAGCGTACACCAGACGTTACGCACATATCATTGGTCGCAATGACACCAGTCCTAATTGTGAACACTGTGATGTGCCAGAAACACTTGAACACATATTTTGTGTCTGCCCAGCATACGCACGTGAA
The DNA here is from genome assembly GCA_013436015.1 of Rhipicephalus annulatus. NCBI lineage: Eukaryota > Metazoa > Arthropoda > Arachnida > Ixodida > Ixodidae > Rhipicephalus > Rhipicephalus annulatus. The sequence continues at coordinate 106,695 of WOVY01012954.1, forward strand.
CGACAAACACTGATTTCTTCTACTGAACTATATCGCAGTAGATCATTAACTGATGAGACCATCTTGGGCCCTTGGCCAGACACCAACAGTGCGACTGCGGTCACAAGAGCAGTTATAACCTTTTTGGAAACAACTGGACTATGTGCGCGGCTATAAAATGTGTATCAGCTAGAACGAACACTACATAGTCACCTCTTTATCTCACCATTGAAATCCATTATTCTTTATTTTCTCTTTCCCTTCCCCCAGTGTAGAGTAGCCGGCTAGAGCAAGCTATCGCTCAGGCCGAGCTCTCTGCCTTTCTGTAAATAAACTTACCTCCTCCCTCCTAGTTTTGTGCGAATTAGTGTTTTGTATAGGAGAAATTTTAGTGTGGAAGGGACTTTTGAAAAGTTATGGCGTAGGTACTCGAGCATGCGGTTGGCGTTGTTAATTACATAGGTGATATGAACGTTCCAGGTTAGGTTATTTGTGATGTGCGCACCAGGGTATTTGTAAGAGGGTACATTTTCTAACGGGTTATTACCTAGGTAGTACACAGGTGATGTAGTAGGAGACCCAGTGACGCGCGTGAGTTTACATTTATTTGGGTTTAATTCCATCAATCGATTGTTTGCACCATTGTGAAATTGCATCAGGATCTGACTGAAGACTATGTGAGTCGTTAGTGCATGTTACTTCTCGGAAGATCACGCAGTCGTCAGCAAGGAGGTGAATGTTGCTAGTAACATTAGAGTGTAGATCAATAATGTAGATTAAAAAGAGGAGTGGACCAAGAACTGAGCCTTGTGGCACACCAGAGCACACAGCCACTCAGATTCTTTGTCGTAAGCGCTGACGAATGGGAAATGGTTAGTTAAAAAACATTCAATCCAGGTTAAGAGCTGTGAATATAGATTAAGGGACTAGAGTTTAAGCAAGAGAAGTTTGTGACATACTTTATCTTAAGCTTTGCTGAAATAAAAAAAATATGCAATCTGCCTGTGATGAACGATCGAGAATATTGTTTAATTTCTGCGTAAATATTGCCAGTTGTGTTTCGCAAGAATATTATTTACGAAAGCCATGTTGGGATGGTATAAAAAAAGAATTCGTCTCGAGGAAGTTGGCTAGATGTGATTACAAAATGTGCTCAAGAATCTTACACAGAATACTAGTAAGCGAAATTGGACGATAGTTAGGTGGGGAATGCTTGTTACCAAATTTATGAAACGGAACAACCTTACCATCCTTCCAGTGTGATGGCAGAGAACCTTCGGTGAGGGACTGCTGAAAAATCATGGATATAAAGACAAAAGAATAACAAAGTGTGCCCACCAAGAACTTGGGAGTAATTAAGTCACCGCCTGGGGCTGAAGATGTATTTAACAATGTTAAAGCATTTTTTACACCATAATAATCAATTGTTAGCGGCAACATTGCAGGGTAATACAGGCACCCCATTTGTGGTGATGGGCATTGTGCAATGGAAGTGAAGTCTTGTGAAAAGTCACCATTAAGCAAGCAAACACATTCTGCATCTGGGATAGAATCACCGTTATACACCAACAGTAAAACATTATCAGCATTAGCTTTTATCCCCTGCCAAAACTTTTCGATATTAGTTGTGGGCATGTTTGGCAGGTTATTGCGGAAAAAGTTACCTTTGGCACTTTTTATTGCTCGTTATAGTCTACTGAGGCTTTCTTTTAGTCTTGCCAACGGGCGCGATTTGTGGATCGTTCAGCAGACCGATACAGGCACTTTTTTCTATTTGACTAACGTTTTAGGTGAACGTTGTACCACGGAGCGTCTGGGTTAACTGTGATAGTGTGAACGGGTATGTACTTAGATGTAAGATCAATGACTTTTGATAAGAACATGCCCCAGTTAATTATTTTATGACTTAAGTTTTCTGGTTTATTTTCCCGGTAGGTACGTACGTTAGATAATTTTATGGTGAGTGTGACAGCTGGTGTGCAAGCTCTCATAGAACTGCCTGGAAAGCAAGCGCTCGCTCGTCGAAAGGGCGTCTGCTATGCAAGAAGAAGGCAGGTGCCACCACATTCATAAAGGTAATGTAAAGAGGACTGCGTGGGAGCACTGTGAAGAGAGTGTGGCACGCTCTCGCTATAATTGTTGGGTTTCAATGATAGGTAGTATCAGTTGCTGCCCAGTTAATTAACACATGGTTTCGTAAGAGTGCGCCGCAGTATGCAGTTCATAATTGGGGGAAAACGTTTTGTACCCTGCTGCAATACAACCCAGGGTATAAGATGTGAGAAAAACGTTTTCCTGTTTTGTGCAACAAAATATGGTGATCTTCTAGTAAAGAGGAGGCGAGCAGTCCTCATGAAGAATCAGATCCTTCATTCAACTGATTTTACCAGCAAAAAAACATTTCAAGCTCAAACGCATGTGCATTGTGTGAACAACACACTACAATGAACACGACCAGAGGAACATGCCGCAAAGGAAGACATTGTCAAGGGACACTGTGCCGGCAAAGATCCCTACCTGGCATACCCGACTAATGTAAAAAAAACATTGCATTAAATGCCAAGCTGCTAAGTGCAGTGAAGTAATTGGTTTCTGCTGAGGTTTTTAATAAAGTGTCGCTTCCGCGCCTCTCTAGGTATACATGTATTTGACTGTCTTAGTTAACCATAGTTTTGTTTCACTGCAGTCTGTGCAGCTTATGTGATGTGACGTACTCTGCTGTGGTGCCTCATGCATGCTCACATAAGCAACGGCACAATTGGCAAAGTTAGAAAATATATTTGAAACTGAAATTGCTTGAGTATGTGAGTAGCGTGAGTTCAGCTAAACCACTGCTCCTGCGAGGATGTACAGGCACTATTTTACAACTCAAGACGACACAAACCACTGCATCACAGGCCCTTACAAAATTAAGTGTGGGTACCGTAGCCTGCAGTTGTCCACGTACGTAAATAACACTTTCAGTGTTGACAGAGTACACGTCTAGAATACGGAAACTATATTCTAATATTCAATTCAAAAACAAAATCAAAATAAACCCCAGCTTTGACTCTCCCTATAGCTTCATTGTGCTACAGAACAAAACCATCCCTCTGGTGGGGAATACATGTTGCATGTGCCTATTATACAAATGTGTATGTTGATTTTTCAGGCATTTTCATGGGCTGGTGTGCTCACATAAGTATCTGTGCATGACAGCTGTGCCTGTGGTGACAGCCTACTTTCGTTGCTACTTTCACAGCATGAGCAGATGATCGCAAGAACTTCGACAAAGGGAAAAAATGCCAACAAACCCATTTTATTGCCCTCAATGGTTCAGCTGGGCTTTCTTTATATACACATATGGCAAGCCAGCGAGACCCTGGTGCACAGCTCACTACGTATTGTGCCATCTATTGCAGAAAAAGCACAGCCTTATTGATTTTCCTACCCAATCTGGAGACCAGTTCGTACACTTCTTACTTTTCCACTTGGCATGTTGGCAACATTGCAGAACTCCTCGCATGCAATCCGGTCACCGCAGCTCCCACAAAATCATGTAGATCAACAGCGCCTGTGGTCGCTCCATTGAAGCTGAAATGCCAAACAACACTGCACGTAAGCAAATTGTGTGAGGTCCTTGGCATGTGTTTGGACAGAACCACATCAGCAGGAAGTTAGGCAGTCTACAGAACATCTATCAAAATTATGGCACTTTATATGTCATGTGCTGACGCAGTTGCCAACTGAAGCATTACCAAAAAGTATTTTCTTGAAGAAAAAGAAGTGATTTTGCTATTATCATTGTTCAACGCTGTAAACAGCAATGGTTTGCGCCAATGCCTTTTGGCAAATACCCATGTGCCTGACTTGTGAAATGAGCGGCGCTGCATTTTTTACATCTACTTTCTACTTTCTCACCTAGTTTAGGAGTCTGAAAAGTTGCACATTACTAACATGTATTGTGGGAGTGTTTTCGAAATCTCGTCGCTGTTGGAAAGAGAGCAAACACCGTGTACTCAATGAATGTTCATCGTGGACGTTATATTTTTTTCTTGCTATCAGAACTTCATTCTTCAGGGCTTCGTTATGGAAGGGTTCAACTATAAATGTGCTACTCTGTGTTCCAGCTGCTGGGGTGCCTGCTACGTGCAGCCATCAAGCAAGCAAGGAAGCAAGCAAGCAAGCAAGCAAGCAAGCAAGCAAGCAAGGACCTTGAGGCAAGCCATAATGGAGCATTACAGCAGCAGCACCAGAGAGAAAAGGACCACAAGAAGCTTCGATTCCAGCGCAGTGATCAGTCAGAAGGGCTGGCACAGTATTGGAATAATGTAACTAATTCCCCAGCTCTGGGCACAGACCCTACGCCTGTTGCAGTCACTGCATCTCCATGCAAGGAAATGTGGTCGGACGTTGCACGAAAGTCTGATTCTGCTACCATACAATGTCACAGTGCGATGTCAGTGACACCTAAGGTCACAGAGACACTGCTCATGGGTACCCTTTACTGCCAATAACTACAGTGGCAAGCACTAGGGCTCCAGCTGAGATGTTTTCGCTCAAGTAAAACGGCACCCTGTGCGTGCTCCTGCACTTGTCGGTGGTGTGTGGATGCAGCACAAAGTGAAGAAGACTGGGCGTACTGCCGTGCCACTGCGCTCTGCTGCTTTTGAGCAGAGCCCATCTTGTGAGTGTGGGCCACCTGACGCCTGCACTGTAACATCCACGGTGAGCCCCAGTCAGAAGGTGTGGTTCTGCGCAAGGGCAGCAGTGCGGCTGACACCAGCGCTTCCACACCTCGTGGTGATCGCCATGTAGAACAGGAGGTTAGAGTCGAAAATAAGAAAAGAAAGGGCGCTATAACAAGAAACCAGTTCTCCTGCTCTTGTCAGTGGGCAAGTGTGCACCAGAAAGTGACGAAGACTGGGCGTACTGCCATGCCACTGTGCTCTGCTGCTTTTGAGCAGAGCC
>WOVY01012955.1:0-385000 GCA_013436015.1 Rhipicephalus annulatus
ATCTTGAAGGGACGTTGGCCGTGAACAAAAATGAAAACTTATTATGCGGAATAGTATCAACTACGTTTTACTGTACTCTTTTAACTGCACGCTCATACAATGTCTTTTAACAATGTTTTAAGTGTAGCACAGCCGCATGCCTACATCGTGGTGGAATATAGCATACCTTATGTTATATATACAGGCAGTGTGCGTCTGCCTCTTTTCAGGTCCCGTGCTTTTGCTGGATTTTTTTCGAGTAAAAAGGACCCACTGGCCCAGATATTGACTTTTCTGCCACTTTAGTGTGGTTTGGGGTCATGTTTCCCACGATGTAGCAGAAGTTCCTCCACTCCCGTTGCCGATCGAACTGTTAGATTTATCGCTCATCATGTGCGTGCGCAGAGTTTCTCTTCAAGCGGGGGATTTTTCGTGGCAGCACTCCCCCCCTCCCCTTCCCTATTATGTCAATTTGTGGAGCAATCTTGGTGCCCCTCCCCCTCCTTCTCAGGTTCTAGGAAAGCGCCACCCCCCTCCCCAGCGATCGCCTGCGTTACTCGCGGAGAACGCTATCTGGCACTGTGAATCTATGTTGTGTTACATCTCTTGACCCACGCGGAAACGTACAGAATGTAAGAGGCTGAATCACCGCCTTTGACACTTAATTGCGTTGACTCTACTGGCGTTTTGGGAGAGGGACATCCACTCTTCTCTCCCTTTCTCTCCCTCCTTCTTTAGCCCCTCACAAAGTGAGCTAACCCACTAAGAATGCATGTGAGCGGTTAATTTTCGGCAAGCGACCATGCCTGAGCAGTCGCACAACCTGCGAATTTTGATCTTTCGTGCCCCAAAAAAAGTTGAAATAAATAAAAATATAACACTTGTAAAAAGATTAAATATAATTCTAGTTGATGATGGCATGGGATAGAAAGGAAAATGGGATTACCTTGAGTGAAGAAAAAGCTCACTTCGCACCATGAATAGGCAATTAAAACTTGATTAAAAGGGCCGCTTGTACCCTGAAAACACAGCAAAGTGTCTATGGGTTGTGTTGCTTCTTCTTCCTCTTTTCTACTAACTTTCTTTTACTCTTCTCCCCACTCCCCATCCCTGTGAGCTCTGTGGCGGTGTCGCTCACTGAAGCAGACAATAACGGGGCTCACTTTTCTCTTCCTTTCTCTATCTTAAGAACCACTCGCAGTAAGGTGGGACAGCAAAGTGACGTTTGGTGGGTGCGCAGCACGAAAGTGTTGGGCTAGGAAGAATCATACGACATGTAATACTTGATTGGGATTTATTAATGGTCTCGTTAGATCGAGGACTGCCTCTTGGTTTGCTGCTCATAAAGCTTGAAAGACGGAGTCTTCGGGTTTAAAAAGGGTACAACAATACACAACAGTATACTGTACTGTATCCTTCGTCTCAGCTGAAGGTATACAAGGGCCAGCGTGATTTCACTCGCTGCGCCAGTGCGTAGCGTGCGCAATGCGTGCGCCGCACCCTCCACTATGGCGGCGGCGCTCGCTGTCTCAGCGTGACAGCGTGGCTTGACCGCAGCGCAGGCATAGCGCTTTACGCCACGCGAGTCAGATACGTAGCATGCACACTCATGACGGGACTCGCACTGCACCCTTTTTCCTTCCTTGTAGGTTTACAAGGATTCGTATGAGACATATAAATCCTTCAAACCTACGGTGGCAGAACGCCGAGTGTTTGAGTTCCATGGTTTTTTGTGAATAATTTTCATTTCGCCTGTCAAGCGCGGTCTCCTGCAGGTGTGCGATGGAGGTAGAGTCCTACGGAAGACTACCGGACACCAGAATAACCACGGGTGTTGCTTCCAGGAAGCGCTACAGCTCCGAGAGTGGCACTGACAGTGATGACACCGAACCCTACAACGTCAGCAGTGATGAATCAGGGGACCACAACTTCGAGCTCGTCAGAAACCACAAGGGAAAGAGACTATTTCGAGCACGTCACACAATTCGAGTGAGCTCACCATGCGATCTTCGTGGAATACTGAAGTACTAACTATCCTTTTCATGCCAGTTCTCGCTGTAGTGACAACATGAGACGCCTTAACCGGCAAGCCGTGTCTGTACAGCTAGAGGCACTGGTGCCGAATGAAGTAAAGGAAGCAAGAGTGAATAGCCACAAGGACATCCTAGCGATTGACGTCAATCATGCGACTGCGCTTGACAGATTGCGTGAAGTAACGCACCTTAATTGGATGAAAGTCCGCTCTCATATACCGCTGGGCAAAGAAGTGAGCACTGGGGTGATATATGATGTTGCCGAAGCCATTACCAACTCAGACCTACATGTCTTGATTTGGCTGGCTTCGGAAGATGCCATTATTACAAGTATATGTCGTATCGCGACATCACGATGCGTAAGGATTGAATTTCAGGGCGAATCAACTTTCATCACACGTAAAATTGGGCACTTCCGACACGCAGTTCGCCCTTTTATACCAAAACCACTTCAGTGCTGGAATTGCATGAAGTTAGCTCACGTAAGTGGTGTGTGCACAAACTCTACTATCTGTCCCCGATGCACTGGGCACCACAACAAGGACACGTGCCAGGCCACGACTCTGAAGTGCTCAAACTGCAATGGGCCACATGATGCCTCTTCGAAGGACTGTCCTTTTATTCGAAAGGAGCTAACATTACTGAAGAAAAGGGCGGGAGATGACATCTCATACCGAGAAGCAGCTGCATCCATTATGCGATGACGGTCCCGTCGCCGGCACTGCACCAAAGTCTCCAAAACCTCGTCGCCTCGTGAGGCACGTCCGAAACCACCTCCACCTCCCCCACTCTGGCCAAGCGCTGTCGGTTCCAAGAACAAAGACACTTCTGCTAGCAGTGGAGCTGACGCTTCATCCTTATTACCGAGTCAGAACGCAGCCGTTTGAAAGGAAAACGATGCCTCTGGCAGCAATGCAGGTGACGCTTGGCCCGAACTCCCAAAGATACATGCGCCTGATGAGAGTAACCAGACTTCGACAGAGAGGGACACTACATCGGTGCCTCATAACTAAACGGACGAAGGACAACTTGTCGAGCACCCTGGTCAGCGCTATGCGCGGGCTGCTGAGCAAGATGCAGACACCGACAGCTCAAAGCGGGTTGCAACTGCTTGACACCATGACTCCAGTTCTCGCAAGCCTTCGGAAGTCTGCTGCTTGAGAACGCAAGCGGCACCATCATGGCTTCACCATCGGCAAGATTTCGGGTGCATGGAACCACGCATACAAGTTAATGCAACGAATGTGCTCAATTGATTAAGACACGGATGTGACTCACTGTCTGTGATGTTAAGCACATAACTGCCGTTTTGTCGATGGCATGAGTGACACTTCTCTCTCTCTCTCTTTCTCTCTCTCTCCAACTTTTATTCCATTTACCCTCTCCCCAGTGCAAGGTAGCCTACCAGACTCACCCATGATTAACCTCCCTGCCTTTCTTTCATCCTTATTCTCTCTCTTTCTCTTCAAACCTGCAAGCTCCAAATTTTAGCGCCGCATCAGGCGCAACGTGGGACTCGTTCTCTGGATTTCGTGCCGACCTGTTGTGCCCCGCGATCTCCCACGACAGCGCAGCTCTGGCCTACGCCATCTCCTGACGCCGATAAGAGCTCTCGCTGAGTGGTGCCCCGTCCTCGGACTCCTGCGACCGTGTCCATCTTTCCTATCTTCTTACTTCCGTCTGTGGCTGTCCCTGCGCCATGCTCTCTCATTTCCCCTCTCTCTATCTCTATACCTTTGAATCCTATCATTTTAATCTCTCCTTACCCCCTTCCCTAATGAGCCACTGTTGAGGTGTCGCACTAAGATGCAGACAGTTACGGGGCTCACTTTTTTCTTCTTTTCTCTCTTTTAAGAATCCCGTAAGAGAAGCGTAACGTGGCGTGTACATTTTCCGATGCAAAGCTATAACGAACACAAGATATACCATACTCATAAGCTTTGGCGGGTAAGCTCGTTAAAAAAAGAAAGCAACGAAATATTAAGCCAGCTTCGCGATTGTGGTACCAAGCCTGAAAGAAGTGCCACTCTCTATGAGTTTATCTCTCTTGCTTTTGTCTTTCTCCGCTCGGCGGCTGACCCGAAGGTCGCGGGTTCGATCCCGGCCGCGACATTTCGATGGAGGCGGAATGATAGAAGAAGCCCGTGTAGTGTGCCATGTCAGTACACGTTTTCAGAGCCCTACACTTACAGCGTATCTCGTGATCATATCGCGATTTTGGGACGTGAAACTACAGATAATATTATTACTTTTTATCTTTCTTTCTATATCGTCTTTCCTCTCCCTTTTGTTTCTGTCTTTATTTCTCTCTATTTCTGTCTTTTCCTTTCTTTTTTTACATTCTAGCATTTACTCAACTCTTTTCCTTTTCTCCTCCTCCCACTCACTCCCTTTCCCGACCCCTTGCTCACGTGCCCTTGCTTTACAGTCAAACCCACTTATAACAATACTTCTGTGTCACGAACATTTCATTTTTATAACTGATAATTACTATAATGAGTTGTACGAAAAAAAGTGAAATACGAGAATAACAGGCTATTGTGAGGAAACTATAATATCTTATGGGATATAACAACATACGTCGCTGATAAAGATGGCAAATCAGCCGAATTTTCGGACGCACTCGAAAATTTGGATGCTTTCACGGGGTGGCCACAAGCCACGTAGAGCCAATGTATGATAACGGCTATAGAGTTTCGGATGCCGAAACACTTCTAAAAGCTCTCTTTTTTTTATCATACCGTGAGTCCGAGAATTTAACAGTAGCCACCACCGCTCCCGTACCGTGGGGGATTTTTAAGGTTAGCTTTGCTGCAACGCGAAAACGCTATGCGGCATAGCGTATCACGAATCTGAAGGAACGCTGGGGTTGCGGGCAGAGGTTTAGCAGCTCGAATGTCTCGTTTTCTTCTTTTTATTCGAAGATTTCGCATTCCACTACCTTTCGGCACGAACACCCAACCACCAGATTTGATTTTTACAACCGACAACGCAGCATGTGGGCATTGCTGTAAGCGAGTTATGCCTTGGAAAACATAGAAAAAGATGATAGTGCAGCATCTTAATATTATAACCAATATATTGTTAAAAGCAATATCGTTATAAGTGAGTTCGACTGTATTATACAATACAAGGCTATACAAAGCTCCTTCAGCGTGCCTGAACAGCCTGGTCACCTTAGGAAGCTCGCCTACGCATCGTGAGTACGCAAGGGCGAATCCCGCCTCGCCAAAAAAATTTTCTCGCACAGAAATTTTTTAAAATCAGTTCTTAGCAAACTTAGGCGACGTTGAGCGTATCTATCTATCTATCTATCTATCTATCTATCTATCTATCTATCTATCTATCTATCTATCTATCTATCTATCTATCTATCTATCTATCTATCTATCTATCTATCTATCATCTATCTATCTATCTATCCGCCTGCGACTTTTAGCTCTCCTGGCCGTTTAGATATTGGTAACGATACCAAACTTCGTATGGCATAACATGACTGCATTAAGAACGTAATTGACCAGTCGTTACATAAAAACCATGACATGTATGTCATGATGGTCATGATTTACACTTCATAATCTTGCAGCTCTTGCGGTGGTTTCGTTCACATGACATGTTGCAAAACAGGTATGGTGTGGCATGATTGCATGGCGAACACAAGCGACAGACCCTAACATAAAAATCATGACATGCGTCTCATGTAACAACGTGACTACATGCCACGCTCATGATGCGCTCACGGTCGTTTCGCTAGCGTCACATATACCAAGTTTGGTATTGGAGTACGTGAATCGATGACGAAGGTATGTGACTGGTGCGAACATGATAATCATGAAATGCCCGTCATGTAACAACATGACTACATGCCACGCTCATGATTCGCTCACGGTTTTTTCGCTAGCGTCACATTACCAAATTTGGTATTAGAGTACGCGAGTCTATGACGAAGGTATGTGACTGGTGCAAACATGATAATCATGAGATGCCTGTCGTGTAACAACATGCTACATGCTACGCTCACGATGCGCTGGCGGCCGTTTCGCTAGCTTCACCTATACCAAATTTATTATTACGGGACGTGAATGGATGATGAGTGTATGATACGGGTGCAAACATGATAAACATGAGATGCGTGTCATTGACTACATGCTACGCTCATGATGACCGTTTCGCTAGCTTCACATGTACCAAACTCGGTATTATGCGACGCGAACGGACGACATAGGTAAATGACACATCCACACATGATAATCACTACGTGCATGTCATGTAACAACAGGACCACATGCAACATGGATGATGCGCTCGCAGCCATTTCGCTAGCTTCACATATGCCATATTTGGTATTACGTGATGCCAATGAATGACGAAAGTATGTGACTGGTGAAAACATAATAATCATGAGATGCGTGTCATGTGAAAACATGAGTACATGTCGCAGTCAAGGCGCCAACACATTTCGACGTGACGCGGTGCGCATGCTCGCCGGCGTGACACCGGCGTTCATTTCGTCGCGTCACGCCGGCGTTGCCACGCGAGGAGCCGGTCCTGCAATATACTCGCAGGCGCGCGCCGCGCTGCGCTGCTTTCACGCATGCGCGTTTCAGCGCGTCCGGCGTCCCTCCATCACGAAAGGAGGGAGCACATCGGTGCGAAACGCAGCACGTTGCATTTCGCGCCATTTGCCGTCGGGCCGCGCCGACGGACGCTGGTCGCGCCTGGCGTCAGAATATAGAGTGCTCGCGTTTTAGTTACGCCCTGGATTTTACCCTCCCCCTCCGGTACGGAGGCAAACGCCTTTGGCGGCCGCCCCTTGCGATCGCAGCAATGCTATGGTGGCTAGAATCACCATAGCAATGCTCTCTCCTGTGATGTCACGTGACAGAGCGGTACGGTAATGTCACGTGACTGAGCGGTACGGAGGCGAGCGGTCTCACGCGGCGTTCGGTCGCAACACGCAGCAAGACGCATGACCTCCGGGATATTGCACTGGCAGGAAGCTCCCAATTGAAAAGAGAGTGACGTTCCAGGCATAGTTCTTCTAGGAGGCGTTGGCCCAGCGTGCGCACGCGTCAACGCTACACTGGAGTATATTGGGCCCTTTATGATGCGCTCGCGGTCGTTTTGCTTGCTCTACATATACCAAATTTGTTGTTACGTGACGTCAATGGATGAGGATATATATTACCGGTGCAAACATAATAACCCTGACACGCGTGTCATGTAAGAACATGACAACATACCACGCTCATGGCGTGCTCGCGACCGTTTCGCTAGCCCCACATAAACTAAATTTGGTATCACGTGACGTGAACATATGACAAAAGTAAACGACACATCCAAACATAATAATCGTGACAAATGATGCCGTATATGACAAGTCATATACGGCATCATTTACCTCCACCTCGTAACGATGGGCTGATTTTAAAGTGACATATGAAAACATTTCTCATTCGTGCTTCACATATCATCAATTCCCACTGTACGTGGGATCTGCCTTTTTTTTCTATTTCTTCCCTTTTGTTATCTCTTTCTTCCAACCTCTTTCTTTTTTTTTCTTTCATTCTCTCTGCACCAGTTCTGTCACCACCCATGTTTGGAAGCGAGGCACAGGAGGAAGAAGAGGACATAGCAAGTGCGTGCTTCTTCATGACAATGATAGTTTTAATGATTTAACACATAAACGTTTTACACGTAATGTCTTACCCATTAACGAACAACACGGAACGACGGCATACAGGTCCGAGCAGCTCCACCACAGATTAAAATAATTAGGCGCCGTTCGCGTAAAGATTGTGGTGTTACTTAATTACAGCTTTCGAAACCCCGCCGCGGTGATTTGGTGGGTGTGGCGCCTGACGCGATGGTTGTGTGGGCACATCTTGACGGAGGCTGAAACGGCTCCGTCAAAAAGACCCATGAGGCAGAGCAGCGCAGAAAACGGGATGAAAAAAAAAACAAAAAACTCGTGCAAAGGACCCACGTGTTTGTATATAAGGCGCACTTAATAGAAGCCCGTGGTGGTCTGAATTTAAGGAGCCCTCTACTATACAGCATTTCTCACAATAATATATATCGTGGTTTTGGGGCGCGAAACCACGAAAATTATTATTATATTTACAGCAAACAACGTCTACCGGTAAGTGACTTGTGACGCGGATCAGGGCATTGAGTGGCAGTTTAAATTTCGCGACTCATTTGTGTCTCGCAAGAATTGCACTCATAGAGTGTCTGCGCACGTTATAAGCCCCGTAAAACACTTCCTCTAAGAATAAATAATTATATAGACTTCTGAAAGAATATACTAATTAGCTTAAGCCTATATACTCAATGCTTCTCAATGGTGTCACTTAATTTTAAAAGCGTGTGGAGCTTCCCTTTTTGTCCTTTCAACAAATATGCCACATTACCTGCCTTCTTTTTTTAACTGAAAAAGGAACTCTGGTATTACCCGAAACAAAAAAAATTGTCCTCTTTTGTGCTTTTTTTCTTTTTTTTACAGCGAGCATATTATTTACCGCCTGCAGTATTGGGCAGCCTGGTAAATATTTGCAGCAACCAACGCTGCGCTCTAATTACCCCGACGACGAGCCTGGACCGGGTGCCCATGCCTGGCATGAATAATGTCTTTACACGTATAGCTGCCCCAAAAGCTTTTTTTTCATACTCATAGTTCCTGTACTTTCTGCGTCTTTCCGCGCGCGAGAGCGAACAGATGAGCAGCGGGAAAGCACACATTCAGCGTAGAAACTAAGTGGACCGGCAGGTGGCAGCAAGGCTTGCAATTAATTAGCGCACCCGCATCAATAAAGAAAATACGGGTGCGCTCCTGTACCATTGAACAAACATAACCACGATCACGTACATTGAAAAAAAAAACGCGATAGTGGATCTGTATATTACACAAGCTTGTGTCACGTCAGGAAACTCGACCACCTATATGCGTGGATTCGGGCACACGATGTCGGTTACTGCCGGACTGCACTATCTGCATGTTCGCTACTTGCAAGCTACCTGTCATTCATTATCGCCAAATTACGAGGGTCTACGTGTCATAGTCGCGTTATCATTATATAATGGAAGGCGTAGTACAGTGCCGGATTATAGTGTGTCTGCGTGTGTGTGTGTGTGTGTGTGTGTGTGTGTGTGTGTGTGTGTGTGTGTGTGTGTGTGTGTGTGTGTGTGTGTGTGTGTGTGAGATAGAGAGAGAGAGAGAGAGAAAGAGAAGTGTATTCCCAAATCTGTTTATTCGTTGACGTTTCGATCGGAGACCAATCTTCATCAAGTCTTGATGAATAGTGGTCTCCGATGGAAACGTAGACTAATAAACTGTTTCGGACAAGCGTACACATTTTTCCTAATTTTCTACGGCAACCGAATACAGTGTTTTCATAATCGACGTGATGTATATATATATCAAATGGGGACACAAGAAATAGGTGGACACCGTTTGTCACTGCACTGTGTTATGGGACGTGAGTGTTAAAACAGTAAACACAATACATGCGTGCACGCATGCAGCACATCCTCCATTCTTTGTGTTAGAAACGGAACACCGAATCGCGGTGCACCTGCACGTCATAATATTATTGTACGTACATGTATGTGGAGCCCGCGATTCTGCTGACAAAGAAATGTACATTATAACTGAGATCTTTTTCAGAGGCAACGTACATATAGAACGCATCGCGTTCTTAATATATAATTCAGGAAAACACATTTATCCCTTGTCAGAAGAATTGCGGGCTATATATACACTTTCGTTCCTTTTTATGGTAGTTTTGGCGCTTTCCATAATGAAACATATTCGTCGCGTGTTTGCAACAATTCTTTGAAAAAGACAAAAAAAAATAGTGCGTTCGTGTTATTTATTTCATTCCCCTTCTGTGTCCTCCATTTTTTTTTTCATCGCTGTGTCGTGATATATGGTTCGCGCCACACATATCTTGCCGTGTGTGACGTTTCAACATAACGATCTATACACAGGTGACCGAGTTGGTGGTTTTTGCAGGGTGAATATTATCTCGCGAGAAGCAAAATACTTTATGAGCCTCGGTGCATTGTTCGCTTTTAAAAGGGTCTTTAAATGCGTGTATACTCTATACGTATATTGCACTACATAGGGAAAATATATATTGCGTACGTCGTCTTATAATGTGCGCGAGCTGAAATCGAGTCGATATTTTTACTTTAACGTGGAACCACTTTCTCGCATTCCAGGAAATTTTATAATCCCGCCAGTTCACGCACAGTATACAGGTATGTGTTAGATGGTCGGTCATTTTACTGTCTTTTTTCTTGTTTTTTTTTTGGCGGCTGCAACATTGATGGGAAAGCTACGCAGCGTGCTGACAGTTTTTTTTTTCTTCTTTTTTTGCAGCGAAGCTGCGTATGACTAGGACATTTGTAACTTCGCCAACTTTCTCAAGAGTGAAGTGTTATCACGAACGACCTCTCACCCCGGGCACGCAGACAGCCAACCGGGCGAAACTGTTCACGTGACTGATTGATTTGATTGATTGATTTGTGGGGTTTAACGTCCCAAAACCACCATATGATTATGAGAGACGCCGTAGTGGAGGGCTCCGGAAATTTCGACCACCTGGGGTTCTTTAACGTGCACCCAAATCTGAGCACACGGGCCTACAACATTTCCGCCTCCATCGGAAATGCAGCCGGGATTCAAACCCGCGACCTGCGGGTCAGCAGCCGAGTACCTTAGCCACTAGACCACCGCGGCGGGGCCTGTTCACGCGACTGTGACTGCGGCTGTGCTTTGAAATCATGCGCACCTCGCGAGTATACTCAGCACTGGTTCGCTTGAAAAGAAAGCAAGAAAGACAAATGAAGTAATAAATAATTAATTAGAATGTAAGTGATAAACTAAATAAACACGTAAGTGAAGAATAAACAAATGCATGAATGAATAAATTAATATAATTCACCAAAATAAATCAGCAGGCTACACAGCTACGCTGGTCATCCGCTTTCGCCTGTGGAAAGGCTCGTGAATCTACGAACAGTGCCGTTGTTCTACGACGCGTAAACAGAAATGACCGTCACCACGAGCCAGCCGGCACACGTTCTTTCCGTCTTCTTCTTCGTCGTCGCCGTATATCCTTCATATTCTGCTTCGCTCTCAAAACACGCGTGCCAAAATCTACGGCGCTGGGTGCAATAACCTGATGGGCCAGATAACGAGTATACAGACAGAGGAAAAGGAAGAGATCGATTGAAGAAGAAAGCAGTTTTTGGTGATAAGGATATCTTGTCGAGGCGGGATTCAAATCCACGATACCACGATTCGAAAGGGTTCTTGGCCACTACTCGCGGATATATCTAGACACGCTGGTAGAGCGTATAGTGTAGTGCGGAAAGGTGGAAAAGGAATGGGAGGCCGAGTAAGAGAGATGTGGGGATGAAGAGAATGAGGGGAGAAAGTGAAGCATCGGTAAAGTGAAAAGTTGGGCGAGTCGGTTTTGGTATGCATTATATAGCGCGTGGTCTGTCTTTCTTTCCCCTTGTGTGCCGTATTTTTTACACCCCTCTGTTTATTATGAAGTGAGGCATGTTAGAGAAAGAATGAGAAAGAGAGTAATAGAGAAAGAAAGACAGAAAAGAAGAAACAGAGGAGGAGGAACAACGAAGAGAGAATGAAAGAAAAATTGTGAGAGATGCAAAAAAAAAAGGACGCAAGACAGACAATTGAGTGAAAGAAGAGGAAGAAATAAGATAGAGCGAGAAAGAAAATGAAGTATGTGGGAAAAAGAGACTTATATAAAGATAAATAAACGCAGTAAAAACACAGACAAGCAGAGATAGAGATAAAAAAACAGAGGGAAAACTAAAGAGAAAGCAGGCCACGCGCCCAGCTTTGCACTCCCTTCAGACTTGGCACCACTTGGAAAATGACATAGCTTTTTTCCCCCTTCTTTTAAAACAGCGGCTCTGTTTCACCTCGAGCTCGTTCCAGGGCGTTGAGGACATTTCTGTAGAGCAATGACGTCACCAGGCGTTGCCCCATAGCAGCGTGTTGTATAGGAAGGAAAGGAGAAGGAGGAGAGGTGTGACGAAGAGAAATAACAAAAAAGGAAATAAAATGTCATTGTGGAGCGGTATTTGAACACGGATATCCGCGATTCGAGGGTCGTAACCATGCTGGCAGGGATGACAGCAGAAAAAAGCATTTATGAGAAGCATATATGATTGCGTTGCTATGGGCGAGAGAACGAGGGGAGAATAGGAAGTGAGAATAAGAGAGTAAAAAGGGTAAATTAATTCATAAATAAATAAATAGAAACGCAGAGAGGGGAAAAAAGCGGGCCAAAAGTATAGACCAGTAACCCCCCTGCTATAACGCCTTAGGCCAATGCGGGCTAATTTCTGAATAAAGAATAAAACAGAGAGACAAAGAAAGAAATAGATAGAAACAAAAATTGAAAGGAAGTTTTGCATTAGCAAGGGTATGGTGCAGGAAACTGAGGGTTATAGAAGGAAGAAATATAGGAGGGAGGGAAATGTGTAAAAATAAGTACAGATGAAATATATGAGAACGAAGGTGTAAAAAGAGATAAACAAAGAGGAGAAAGCATGAAAAAAGAAAGAGGATGAAGAAAGACGAAGAACTCGGTCTTCGTCTGCCAGGCGACGGCGCTTCCCTGTCAGCTCCACCGTTTTACTCACATTTCACATGGGCGGAACTGGTTTTAATTTATTTCCCTTGAATGCTCCCATTTTTCATCTCTGCTTAACCTTCCTGCCTTTTTCCTTTTGCTTTCGCTGCCTCGTCTCCGCCAGTAAAAAAAGAAAGAAAGAAAGATGATATAAGACTGCACTATCAACGATCTTACCAGACGTAAACTTTAGTTATCTTTGTAAGATATCTTCTGTAATTAGTTATTTGTTCAGTCTCAAACCACATTCTTTAGTTCATTTCTTTTCTCGCATGCTGTTTCTGAATGAACTGAATGAACGTATACAACTGTATGTTCAGCGCTCGTCCTGTCGGTTTCCTTCCATTGCAATCCCGTCATTCAGCTTTATTACATCCTCATCTATTTGAGCGCTTTCAAGATTAGAGTACACACGAGCGTTAAGGGACACTTCATTGCACGAAGGCTCGTCGCTTTCTTTTGTACACACTCAGAGGTTCAACCTCCCCCTCCCCCCCTTGCCCACTCCACCTCCTTTACCGGCCCTGGGTGCTCTAATATTACTGTAAAGCTAGCTCTTTATTGCGCTTTCGGCTGAGCGACCCACCGGTGGCGCTGGAAACATCGCGAGCAACAAAGCTTGCGATAACGGAGACAACCGAAACAAATAAAAAAGAGAGACAAACGCAAGCATGATGAACGAAAACGAAAGGTATACGATTTACTACCCCTGCAGATGTTGGGAGGCTTGGGGGTGGTATAGAAAGATAAGAAGGTAATATAGAGCGGTCATTGTACTGTGAAGACCGCGGCTGCGATTCTCGTGTCTGCTTTGCGGGCGCAAGTGGTCTCCACGCAATGGCTGTAATGGAGCCTCACAATTGTTAGGCGTTGTGCGTGTTTATTCTAGCAATATCTATTAGCTGCATCACGTGCAGAAATCGTGCAACCGGGAATGAGGCTGCAGGAGCTATAGCGTTTCAACCGTATACGAGTTGCTGCCGGGACGAAGATGAATGTGCTTATAGTGCTTAGAATTATAGTCACCCTACTGTGGTTGTCGAAACGATTTCTACGTCATTTCAAGCCGCCATTTTTTTTCTGAAATTCTACCCCGCCCCGCCACGATGGTCTAGTGGCTAAGGTACTCGGCTGCTGACCCGCGGGTCGTGGGATCAAATCCGGCTGTGGCGGCTGCATTTCCGATGGAGGCGGAAATGGTGTAGGCCCGTGTACTCAGATTTGGGGTGCACGTTAAAGAACCCCGGGTGGTCGAAATTTCCGGAGCCCTCCACTACGGCGGTCTCTCATAATCATATGGTGGTTTTGGGACGTTAAACCCCACTAATCAATCAATCTGAAATTCTACCCCGTTTGGAGTTTTAGTGTTCACTCAAATTTAGCACTCAAATTTCAGAACGATTTCTACGTCATTTCAAGTCGCCATTTCCCCCTGAAATTCTATTCCGTTTGGAGTTTCAGTTTTCACTGAAGTTTAGCACACAAATTTCAGAACGCGCGAAACAGCAAAGGAGGCAGCCATAAATGATATGCGTGTCCGTGAGAACTCGCTTTCAGCAATATTCAACAGCAAACTTGAAAGCATGTTAGAAGTTATGCAGGGTATACGGTATGCGAATAATGTTCACGCTTACTTACTTTTTTTCAGATGGTAAACGTTGATATTGTAAACGCGGTAACTAGGATATGCGTCGACGTCACGCATTCAAAAAGTTCGCCTTGACGTCATAAGTCTTAACGGTGACTACTCGTTAATGGTTAATCTCTTCAGCTGATGCAGCACAGTGGTTACGGCCGCTCAGCTTCTGAATCCTGAGGTCGCGGGTTCGATTGCAGCCGCGGTGGCCGCAAGTCAAAGAAGGCGAAACGCTACAGGCCAGTGCTTAGGTTCATGTTACAGAACCCCAGGTGGTCGAAATTCTCCCCAGACCTCCACTAATGGGAGACCAGCGCTGGATAGGTTGGATGGGTGCATATGGCTATGCCTTTTAGGATCGGGTGGCGGGTCACGCCATCTAGCCATAAAGTTAAGTACTATCACTACACGTTGAAGGATTGCTTTTCACTCGCGCCTTGATTGTAGCCACCAATCTGTTAGCGTCCTCCTGGTGGCACGCCGAAAAAAAAAAAAAACCCCTGGCGGAGAGTCGCGATACAACTGAGCCGCTCGCGCCCAGACGACCAGCCGCAGTGCACCTCGGTGAAATCATACGCGTTCACCGCTGCTGTGCTTTATTTTGGGACAATCGTGTCGTGGTTTTAGCACGCGCAACTACATAAGTTAACTGGCTCATGTTCTTTGTGGTTAATAGGCATATATAGACTACATCGATACGATGCTGAGAAGAAGAAGAGGAAACCTTATGTTAAGGGCTCCAAGTCCATGGCCCCACTGAAGTTCCTGGCTTTGCATACCGAGTTGAAATTACAGCATTACTCAGTGACTCATAGGTGTTTCTGTGGTAATCCCCTCTGATATATACGCCATTTCTACGTAGTTGTTTCATTCTTTAGTTCATTAAAAAGTAACATTGCTATAGGTCGTCAAAATAGCTCTCACCAGCATGCTTGAAATGTCAGAAATGTAGTGAGATAGATGTATCATCCAGTGTTTCTTCAAGTTAGAAAACGTACGTGGTATAATTGGAACGGGACTCATTTCGTGAATATGAACGATGGTGGGCTAACATTGAGACGAGGGTCTTCAGTTTGGCTGCCACAACTTTGGACGTGTGCTAATGCTCACTGTTAACTGCTCCAACATAGTCGCATTTACTTCGCTGACAGAATGCTAATATTTACATTGGTGCCAATTGAACCGACATGCTCCCGGAAGATTATCAGGAACTGGACTATATTTTCGGCAGGTATTCGCATATCATCAAGGATCAGTTAGTAGACGGCTAGCTTGTCACAAGCTGACAAACTTGTTAGCTTCTTGAGCGGCTACTGAGTGGCTGAAATTTAATGGCAAAATTTTAACTCTTCAAACGAGGGGGAGGGGGGCAGCCTTTAGGTGTGCTCTAAGATGGACAGTTGTACAGCAATGTTTCTGACACTTCAGGGTGACTGTCCTGGTAGACTTTTCCTGACAAGAACATGCTTATGCCTCTGCAACTAGACGGCTAGCTTGTCACAAGCTAACAAACTTGTTAGCTTGTTGAGTGGCTACTGAGTGGCTGAAATTTAATGGCAAAATTTTAACTCTTCAAACGAGGGGGAGGGGGGGCAACCTTTAGGTGTGCTCTAAGATGGACAGTTGTACAGCAATGTTTGTGACACTTCAGGGTGACTGCCCTGGTAGACTTTTCCTGACAATAAACACGCTTATGCCTCTCCAACGTCATGCTCCACCTGAAATTGAAGCTAATTTTAAAAATCAGACACAGCTAAAATTTTAACCTTTGCTGCATGAGGCATCAAGCTTTCATATGGTTCCACGTTTATTATTAAATTGTGAGCGACCATTGACAAAGCCAAAAACTTCTTAGCACACTTGTACATTCAAAGGAGGTAGAAGAGTTAACTTCGTGTGTTTCAATAAATCGCCTTGGAATCTTTCACGTCACAAAGACGTGTCCGACAAACTTCACAGCAGGCCGTCCTCTCGGAAGTGTGGTTTCCGCACCACGACGTTGTGATTTCCCTTCCTTACGTCAACATAACTCTAATTGTTACGCAATGTTGCACTGTAGTTACGCGTTACGAATATTTTAGTAGAAAATACGAACACTGTCATAAAAAACTTCCGCGTTCTGCACTTTTACCGTGAAAAAAATGGACACTTTTCCTGTGCTCCAAATGTTCTTTCTCGAAATGTTCCCGCTTTCGAGGGCTTCACTAAAACGCGCTGAAACACGCACTCGCGCAGCATATCGCTCCGAAACCCGCGACGCCCCTTTCCGCCACCCCCGATAAACACGGCTCTCGGAGTGCAAAGTTTTTTACAGCGCGCGAAACAATTATCCCGCCCTGGTGGCTCGGAGCAGCTGTAAAATCTGCGCTCTCGCGCTTTTCCGCGTGAGTGGCGCGTGCATATTGCGTTTGTGTATGCGTATACGTGCACGCATGCGCTACACGCGAAAAACAAGAGCGAGAGATCCATTCTTTCTACCCCGACTCTTGTGGGGTCGGGAAAAACCGGCGGGTTTTCTTTCTCTCATTTTTTTTTCTTCGCCTACGGTCGTGGTCGAGGAGACCACCACCACCACGTCGAGCGAACCCGTCACGACTACAACAAAGATGTATTCATCCTCGCCCCCCGCGCAGCCGCACTCGAGAAAGAGCGCACGGCCATTTAGCGGGGGGGGGCTCCGAACAACCGCGCCGGACACACCGCCGCAGCTGCCACGCCTAATTGCGAAGGCGAGGGGCTACGCCACCACGCCATTGCCCTTCCCTTCTCGCCGGGACGACGCCGTTTCCTGCGCAGATAAACGGCTTCGGATGCTACAGGGGGTAGAAGGGGGGGGGACTTCTCGTCTCCGGAAGAGCCATTCTCTCCGAGTCTCTGCACTCTGTGGCGGTCGGGCATTTAGCGAGAGGGCAGAGCAAACGAGGCTGACAGAAGTCGCCGGCGTCTGGTGCGGACTGCTTTGTTGCGACAGACGACCGCAAAGGAGAGGGTTGCAGCGGCCGAGGGTAAAAAAAAGGGGGGACCAGAGAAATGCAGATCTCTGGTCGGGCGCGGACTCGGGGACTAATTTTTTCGGTGGAGTCGTTCATTGAGGCAGTGACGCATGCTTGCCCGAGGGCACCCTCAACGCACCCTTTACTTTAGATCGAAGCATTGAGCGCGATTGTAATCTCCCAGTTGGGCTCGGAAAAAACGCGAGCCTTAATTATACGCCGTGAAGAAGAAACGCGACCGTCGAACGCATTAGCCTCTCGCCCTCTTGCACCTAACTCCATTAGAGGCTTTGTCCCAGAATCGCGTGGTCATTCTTCATAAATGAAACGAGGGATATTAAAGGATCATTAAGAAATGTAAATTGACAATCAAGCCACGAGGGAATCCGTTCGGATAGCTCATGAACGAAATCTTAATTTTCCGAAATATTCGTCCTGGTCCGGAGATCGAACCTGGGACCAACGCCTTATCGGGACGGTCGCCCTACCAGGAAGCGCGAGGCGCGAATTCGTCGACAAATCGAAGCACGTGGACACATATTCGCAATTATGGAAGAATTCCACTGTGACAGCGTATAGAGAACAGCAAAGTAACGTTTGAGCTCACAAAAAGTCCACGACGTCCTCTCCGCTTTACCGAGGCCGTAAGATCTTGCTACTTTTCATGCGCCATGAACGTGCAGCTGCGTCCCACACAAACACTAGCGAGGCAAGGAGCGAAAGACGCGCGGACAGGTGGCGACAACACAATTGGCAATTTCACTTGGGAACAAATGGAAATCGTTACCTATTGTGCTTTCATTTGGAATCCAGATGTGTTTCCGCACGTTCACTGTTTCAATCCCCCCTTTTTTTGTTTGCTTTGTTCGGCTTGACGGACGTCTTCAATCACGGCCTGCCTAAGTGACCCACACCCCTGGACGCCCTCATCTACGTACTCGCGGGGGAGCTAAGGGTTGCCCCCGTAGCGCGGTAAAGGGGAAGCCTCGTTGTCCGGGGACCGTTCCGCATGTGGAACAAATTTGGGCACCGCTTAGCGTGTCGAAAGGGCAAAAAGGCCCTCGTTGTGTTTAGCTGGACCCCACCCCCTGCTTACCGCCCAGTACGTACGGGCGTTCAATGCTTCCTGGATCTCCTCCCTCCTGGGGTATTTTGTAGGAAACCCATTGAAAAGCGAACACCTTTAGTCGGCTAAGGAAGTGACCAACACAGGGGCTTTTGACATAGCGAGCGAATTCTGAACGTTCCGTTTGGCACTGTTAAGTACTTACAGGAATGGAGTCAAGGACGTTTTAGAAATATGGATCTCGCAGTCAGGGAACGACGAGACTTGTACAGCAACGCAAAGTGAGTACAAAGGGTACCAAGTGGCGCCTGGGCTATCGTGTCCTCTATCTCGCATCCCGCAGGCAACCTGCTCGGACACATCATTGAGGGAGAAAAAAAGAAGTAACATTACCTTTAACCTCTACTTTATACTGTTGTGAGTGTTTCACGTCAGCCTTGTCTTCGCTACATGTTATTTTTTACCTTTACCTCCACAAATATACATGGACCAGGAAGATGCGTGCACGAATTCGTCAGATTTTCGCTGCAGGCCTTCGTTCTAGTTGACCATCGTCGTGGCGACGCTGTACGCAGGTAGTGATTTTCACAGCGAATTGTGGGGACTTCGTGTAAGGATGAAACATTTACACAGTCGAGCCCGCATATATCGAACGTACACATAACAATTTATTGTGTTCGCCTGGCAGTCGTAAAATCTCCTTGAATATATTTTCGATACATAAAAAATACCTGATATGTCAAACTACACAGAGAACGACCGCGTGGTCTCCTCAAGATTCGATATATTCGGGTCGCGACGCGGTTTGTGGCACGCCAGTGCCGATCTTGTTCGGATCGTTTAACTTTCCGAGTATACTCTGTCGTTTCTGACCGCAGGGAAGTTTACTCTGCGGCATACTTTGGCGTTTCTGACCGCGGGGAAGTTCATTCTGCGACATTAAACGAACCGTAAGAGTGACGCGCAAACAGTGTCCCCGCCATTTTCAGCTCCAAGAACTCTCCACAGCACATATGGGCTGTGCAGAAAGGGCAAGAGTAAGAGCTGAGCCATCGGCCCTTTCACATGGACGTCCCTTTGGCACTGCTCTACAGTAAATGCCCAACAAATCAATAAATGTCCAACACAAGTGCTCCATAGCGAAAATTTGCGCGCACCACACGACGACACAGCGACTAAAGGCCACAAGGTCTAGCGCAGTCCTTGTGTACTTTTGTCGTTGTGTCTCCGTGTTGTGTGCGTAAAGCCAAACCGACCAAACCAACTAAACTAGCTCGCTCTTCCTTAATATGTGCCCCAGTTGACGCGTATCTGTGGTAGCCGGAAGCGTACGCACAGGGGTGCCGCCCCCCTCCCCCCTTTCCCCGAGTAATTTGAAAAGGGCGCGAAGTCTTGGCCGTATACTTGTACTTATAGTCGGTCCTCTTTCGCAATGAAAGTCGGGCCTGTCCCGTGATGTTATGTGCTGTCTACTGGGAACGCAGGTTCTTGAAAACGATGATGGCAGAGGACCCCCTGTTGTTGCACCCCAAGAACAGCTTCATGCTAAAATTATGCGCGTGCAAACGGGGACACAATAAGGAAGACACGTTGACTGACAACTCAAGAGGCGTACGGTGGCGAAAAAAAAGACAATAGGTTTTCTGGCAAGCCCAGGTAGAACAGGCGAACCCATCAATCTATATGCACACGTCGTGAGGTCTGTATACGTGAAAGATAACTGCTAAAGCTTTTCATTATTTTTTTATGCACGCACGCTATCTATTTTCGATATGTCATGCGTCTGTACAAAACCGAGAATTCGTCGAATTTCTGGGAGCACTTACATTCTCTACAATGTAAAATATATTGAAAGGTGAGCCTCCGGTTAGCGATCTCTTATATGTCCCAATAATCGCTGGTTAACACAGCGGCCTGTATGTCCTGTGTACAAAAGCGACTGCAACTGAAAGGAACCTAATAAATACACCTGTAACAGTGAATTTGCTGGCGTGTTTTATGAAACAAATGGTGCAGTCCGCGCCTCTTGTCTATTATTCACTCATGCTTTTTCTGCTCAGCGGCACTGATTTTACCTGCAGCTTGATTGATTGATATGTGTGGTTTAACGTCCGAAAATCACCGTGATTATTAGAGGCGCCGTAAGTGGAGGACTCCGGAAATTTCGGCAACACGGGTTCTTTAACGTGCACCCAAGGAGGAGGAGGAGGAAAATTTAGGCGGAAAGACAGGGAGGTTAGCCAGTTCTTAGACCGGCTGGCTACCCTGTGCTGGGGAAAGGGGGTGAGGGGAATGAAAGATGTTAAAAGAAATGCTGCGAAGAGAAGGAGAAATTAAAAAAAAACTGCGACAGAGGAAAGGCAACATCAAAAAGTATAAGACACTAAAGTCTGTCTCTGAGGCCAGTTGTCCGCAAAAAGCGCAGCAAAGCTTTCAAAGCCTTTTGGGCTGAGGATGGGCTTGGCCAATGACCCAGAATCTTTTGTTCCGACAAAGGCCGATTGTCTAGTCTATCCAGAGCTGCAGTGAGTTCTTGTCCTTTGCACGTTGAAATAGGTGCACTCACACAGAAGGTGCGCGATGGTTTCTTCGCAACTGCAGTAAGTGCATGTAGGAGAGATGGCCATCCCGATGAGATAAGAGTATGCGTTCGTGAAGGCCACTCCAAGCCACAGGCGGCATAGAAGAGTCTCCTCAGCTCGAGATATCCTTGGGGGAAGACGAAGCTGCAGATCGGGATCCAAGTTATGCAGGCGCGCGTTTGTGAAGTCTGTCGAGTTCCACTGTACCAGTGTGAGGTCACGTGCAAGCGAAACGAAGTCTTGTAGCTGCGTCGGTTCTTGAGAACGGGATGGCTGTGTATTGGGTACCATCGTGTGCAGATCTAGCGGCCTCATCTGCGCGGGTCATTGCCATATATACCGCAATGACCTGGTATCCACTGATACACAACGCTGTGCTGTTTTTCGGTTGCTTGGTGATGAAGAAGCCTTATTTCAGCTACTAACTGTTCATTAGGTCCATGGCGAAAGGGTGATATAAGACATTGAAGAGATGCCTTCGAGTCCGAGAAGATCGACCAAATTCCCGAAGGTTCTTTCACTATAAACTCCAGAGCTGCACGAATGGCTGCAAGTTCTGCAGCTGTCGACGACGTCAAATGCGATGTCATGAATTTAATTGTGATGTTCCTCGCGGGAATGACCACCGCCCCTGCAGAGCTTACTGAAGGACACCGAGCCATCCGTGTAAATGTGAAGGCGTCCGTTGTGCTTCTCTTGCAGGAAAAGTAATGTGGCCTGTTTCAGGGCTAGATGCGACGAGTTTTTCTTATTTTGGATGCCAGGAATTGTAAGATGGGGCTTTGAGTGGGTGTAGGCACCATAATGGTATCGGCGGCTGTGCTGCATGCGTGAAGTGCAATGGAAGCACTGCGCAATGCTGAGCTACAGTTGCGCTGAACGCTGAGTGGGCCTGGAAGTTCGAAGTGAGGCTAGGTGATGAGATGGAAGCCGAGCGAAATGTCTTATGTGCATTCTCAAAGCGTCTACGCGGATGTATGCGTTGACTGGATAATCACGCGCAATCATGACTGTCGCTGCTGTAGATGCGCATCTCGGGAGACCAAGGCATATCCTCAGGGCTTGGGGCTTGGATCGACTGGAGGACGCGCAAGTTTGTTCTTCCGATCCCGCAAAGCACGGGTAAGCTGTATCGCATATAACCGAGGAACAAAAACAGTGTAGAGTTGGAGCATTGCTGTGTACCGATGCACCCCACGTTTTTCCAGCAAGAAACCTCAGTACGTGGGTGATCATGGTGAGTTTAGTTTTCATGTGGGCGATGTGAGGGCTCCAGGAGAGGTCGCGATCCAACTATGACTCCGAGGAATCGGTGGGTCTTCACGTAGTTGATCGTGTGTCCGTTGATTTTAATAACATATGGGCTCATAGCCTTATGCGTGAATGCTATAAGCGAGCATTTCTCTGATGACAGCTCTAGTCCCCGTTCTTCCAGGTACTTTTGTCGCTATTTTTGCCGCTCTCTGAAGCCGGGCACGCAAATGAAGGCGTGTTACGCCTGACGCCAGATGCAGATGTCATCTGCATATATTGATAGATGGACAGATTTTGGAAGTGCATCAACCAGGTCGAGTAGCGCTAGATTGAAAAAGTGTGGGGCTAAGAACGCCGCCTTGAGGCACGCCTCGACGGTTGCAATGGTGCGTTGTTTGTGCCACTCTCCGTCTGTACAAAGAAAGTCTGCCTTTCAGATAGCTGTGGATCCATTGGTAAACCCGACCCCCTAATCCAACAATTTTCCATGACATCCAGAATGGCTTCATGTGATACGTTATCGTATGCACCTTTCACGTCCAAGAACAACGCCGCGGATAATAAACGTTGCAGTCTTTTCTGATGCTGAACAGATGAGACCAGGTCTATAACGTTATCAATTGCGGACCTCCCCACGCCGAAAGCCCGTCATAGCATGAGAGTATACCTCGTGGCGCTCCAGGTACCACTCTAGACGAGTCCAAGTCATCCTCTCCATCACTTTCCCGAGACAGCTGGTAAGCGCGATGGGGCGATAAAGAGGTCAAGTGCAGAGGAGATTTTCCTGGTTTAAAGCACAGGGACGAGGCGGCTGGATTTCCATGAATGAGGGATAAGTCCGCTGCTCCACGAGTCGTTGTACACGGATAGAAAGGGCCCGTCGAGCTGCTTCTCCGAGGGTTGCAAAGAGCCATGTACGTGATCCCCATCCGGACCAGGCGATGAAGATCGTTTGCATGCCGTCAAGGCCCGCTTGTAGTTCCTCTAGAGAGAAAAAGGTGTCCATTCTTGAATCTCTGGAAACTGGAGCGTTTTCTAGGTGGCGCGTGGGTGCACGTGGACGCATACCGGCAACTTTCATGCAGAAATCTTCTGCTACTTCAATTTCGGTGCGTCCTTGGTGGAGAGAAAGACACTTGAAGGGGCGATGTTGATGTGGCGATGTTCGTAGGCCACGGACAATCCTCCATGTCTGCGTCAAAGGCTTGTGTGGATCCAAAGATTCGCACAGATGTTCCAGCGAAAGATTTGAAGTGAAATGATTCGCCGCTGAATTTTTTTCTGTAGGCGCCTTGCCTCCCTCAGTCGTGAATGGACTTAGTGCGCCTATATCTTCGTTCTGCGCGACGACGGATCGCTCTGAGCCGTTCCAATTCCGCTTGATATTGACATAATCATGAAGTATGTTGAATATGATAGGGTCGCTTCTTGAGTAGCACCTCTAATCATATTCTCGAGGGTGTCAGAAGAGGCGTTTTATTTCTTGACACAGTTTTTCCGTCAGTGACCTGACTTTGTCCAGTCGATGCGAGTCGAAGTGTCGTAGTTTGGCGATTTTTCCAGGCCCTTGATCTTCAAATAAGTTGGTATGTGGTCGCTTCCATGAGTTTCATAGTCTGCGAACCACTTGACCTTTCCATTTAGGCTTCGTGACACAAATGTCAAGTCAGGCAGCTGCTGTATGTCGTTCCCCGTAGAAAACGTTGGGCTTCCGTCGTTTACACAAAGCAGCTGCTGCTCCAGAGCAAAGGAGAATACTTGCCTTCCGCGACTGTCTGTCTTCTGACTTCCCCATAGTGGGTGGTGAGCGTTGAAATCTCGGTGATGATCCATGGTCCAGGTGTGGCTGTTAAACAGTGCACGTAGTCTTTCAGGTTCAAAACGGTTCGAAGGTGATATATATGCACCTACGAGCGTGAAATTGAGGTCTCTACGTTAACTGTCAAGCAGACCTACTGGTTGTTCATCGTGAGGTGCTACACGGTGCTCGATATAGGTAAGGTCCACATCTGATATATACAATGACTTTACTCTGTTCGTTGCAGTAGCGGACTTGAAGGCTTCGTATCTGGATAGTCGTATTGCATGGTGTAAGCCTGGCTCACAGATGACAATAATTGGAAACTGGTTTTTGAACACAAATTGTCGTATATCAGAAATGCGGGCTTGAGGCCTCGGGCATTCCACTGAAATATCGAAGCTTCTTTGACCTCTTTACGAAAGGCTTGCAGAGGCGGAGCCATGGTGGCCTTTCCAGACTTGATAGCACCGGCTTTCAGCGCGTCAACTAACTGAAGTGCACTCTTTGCAGCCGGACTGTCAATGCTAGTGAGGAGCATACGAATGGTATTCATAAGGGCCTTTTACCATGGCTACGATTTCTTTGTCGCGACTATCACCGCATTCTCGTTCCGAAGTGATTGTAGACGAGCGATGTGGTGGCTCAGACGGTGCGTCTATCGTTGGCAGCACTGGCCATGCTTCAGGCGAGCCGGTGATGCTCTTGTCTTGCTTGGAGGATTTGTTGTCGGTGTGTCTGGACGCTTGAGGTGGTATGCCGGTGGTCGTTTTGGTGAGGTTCAATCCTTGCTTCAGCACTGGGTCTCCTCAGGGGCCTCCGGCGACGAGACCGCCGGCGTCGTACTTGGGCAGCGGCCCTCCCTGTGAGTTGAGCCATCCCAGACCATTTGCCTCAACACTTGCATTTCCTTTTCATGATTGGGCAATCTTTCGGACGATGCTTCGTGAGGGCCATGACAGTTTCGACATTTTCGAAGTTCTGCCTGGCAAGCGTCTGCGCTATGTGATTCTGAGCATAGCGAGCACACAGCCAGGTTTGTACAAACAGCACTGACATGCCCCAATCTATAACATTTCCGGCATTGAAGGGGCTTCGGTACGAAGGGTCGCACTGTGTGTCGAAATGTCCGACCTTGACTTGCGATGGAAGGCTGTCACCCTTGAACACGAGCTTCACGCAGCGTGATTTGCCAAGGCGACGAGCTTGCAGTATAGTAGGTTCTGCAGACACCGGTTTGATGAGAGCAGCAAAGTCACTTTCGCTGATGGAAAATGTCGACGTCGTAAATGACGCCTGCCGTAGAGTCGCGGCCATCAGGTATATATGAGCGAACATTGATGTTATCCAACATCTTGACGTTGCTCAGCACTTCAATGTGCTTCGTTGAGTGACGTCTACGGCGAGGATATTCTTACGGCCATTGATCCGCACGTCCGCGATCTCTCCCTGAGCGAGTTCCTCAAGAAACCTAGACGTGACTTGACGATTGAGCCGGTTGAGACTATGAGCCGCATCGACCGGCACAAACAGAATTGTGTATGTCGTGGGCTCTCGCGTCATCGTCACATTCTTACTTGTTGTTGGAGATGGCATCACTAGTCTTCTTTTTCGCTGCCGCCTTGTCACGGGCACAAAGTCGCCTTCATCGGAGCTTTCGTCGCTGGCCGTAGAGTAAATCAGCGTGTCTTCGCTGTCGGCATCACTCGGGTGGCCCGTACGCTTTCTCGTGGTAGCTGCGGACGACGTCGATGGTTGCGGTGGAAGCCCAGGCGAATCCACGTCCATCGTCCGCAGTCACTAGAACGGTTGTCTTCCACAGAGTCGCAGAAAAACTTTGAAAAATTACAGACAGTGGACAGCAGTGTTCTACGCCAGAATCACTTCGTCGTCGTCTCCCAACGTGCACCCAAATCTGAACGTGCACCCAAATCTGAGCACATGGGCCTACAGCATTTTCGCTTCCATCGAAAATGCAGCCGCCGCCATCGGGATTCGATCCCGCGACCTGCGGATCAGCAGCCGAGTACATTAGCCACAAGAGACCACTGCGGTGCGACTTATTCAGCTTATTGGCGACCGTAAAAGCAACACTAACGCATGTTCGCATGTCCAGTTTTTTTAGAGTGAATACTACCTGAGCTCTCTCAGGCAGGAAAAATTACACAAGCAAAATTGAAGAAGTTTGGGGGGTTTGAGTCCTCCACTCGCCCCCTTGGTTAAGCCCATGGCTCTGTTATCATATGAACAGTTTATCCCTGAAAGCTCAGGATCAAAGGTATATGCCGCTGTGAGTAGCTTTTCCTCGCTTCACCCTCGTTTCTGCAATCCATTGTGAAACTTGTTTTCTTTCAAATTCATCAAGGAAGGGTGCTTAGGGGGAGAGTTAAAGTCGCCCCCCCCCCTTCCATCGCACCCCTCTTTTTTGCAGAATTATGTGCACACCTATGGTGGAAGGTGCAGGAAGAAGTCCGCGTTTAAAATCCAGAGATGACGTAATAAGCGTGACATTCTGCGTATATGCGCTGTCTTGTTTTCGCTTTTTTCCTTCGCTTGACAAATCCTTGCGCTCTGTTCTATTTTCTACGTGTCAGATTAATTTGTACCGCGCGGTTCACTTACTCGGTCTCTTTAGTAATACAGAAGAGGCCCTATTAGATGACGCTTGTTAATTTTTATTGCGGCACAGCTAAACTGACTCTTGAACCCCCACAACTAAGTGGATTCTCTTCTGCATGGTGAGATATATGGTCAACTCCGTATAGGTCATGTGCGCCACAGACGGAACCTTTCGATGAAAACAGTTCAGTTAAGTTTGTACAAGCCGCAGCTATCATTAATTATTACATACCTTCACGTAAGCAATATTATATAGACAGAAGCGCCAGAAAAACTCCGCAAAGTGCTAGATGCATTTTTCATAGAAAAAAAATAAATAAGGATCACTGTGTAAGCACCCCTTCGCTATCTCTGTTCCAAGGTGAATCCCAGTTTATCGGTTATATGGGCTGTGGGAGGATAAATGTATGTATTGATAGTGTATGCTGGTGGCATTCTATGATGTAAATGTGCGCATGTGTCCCATGTATATATCCAAGCCTTCGTGCTACGAATATATCAGTTGAAAGTGAGCACTGTGCATGTTTGATGCCTGGATTTGTTTGTGCGGGAATGAGTCGTCTGTTTGCGCTCAAATTAGTTTTTTGAACTGTAGTAAGTAGCGTGCTGAAACTGCCAGAAAGCTCTTCAGCCTTTGAAATGTTTTGGAATGCGACTGTTCACTGCGTGAGAATATATATGTTTCATCACCAATTGACCACCAATTGAATATAAATATTCAATGGTGTTCCATCACCAATTCATCAAAGACCTATAATGGTAATCACACTACTGCCGAAGCATTTCATCTTTTAGGTGTCACAAAACATGCTGACTTTCGATAAAAATGGTTCTGCTTATATAAGGCTACAAGCCGCAGCTGCCAGTAATTGTTACTTATCTTCCCGGGGAGAAAGGCTGCGGTGCTAAAACTGCCAGAAAGTTTTTCGTCCTCTGAATTCGTTCTTGTGTCCCCTCTCTCTCTGCATAAGTCAACAACAGAAAAACCGCATTGGGAGACTTGTGCAACGGAGTAACTAATCCAGGCATGGCGGGCGTCCGATACATTCAATCTAGATGATAGCGCTGCCTGCATGTGCTTATGTTGTATACAGCAAACAATGTGCTGAAGGATTATGCAGTATACAACACCACTGCTTGACAGTAACACACCCGCAGTTTATTTAATGTTCTCATAAGGTAAGGATGGCCTCTCGCTATTTTCGGGTAGCAGGTGTAAAAAGAACAACAAAAAAATGGCTTCTGTAGGGTGTATATACTCCTTTTTGTAATGAAAGGAGTAATCCAAACATAGAAGGCGTAATTCCCGGTAGTAATTCCGCGTATCTATAATTAGTAAAGCCACAAGGTAGGCTATAGCTTGTGGTTGTGTGCATACTAATTGTGCGCTAGGCAGATACTGCATACGTAAGTGCACAACACTAACGCATACAAGCGACGAGGATGACGACCTCATCCCTATATGTACAAGATATGAATTTTTGACTAATAGCTTCATGACGGGCTAGCTGCCGAGCTTATCGTCATTTGTATTCGTTGGCGTTGTGTCTTTAACGCACAGTAACTACATAACGCGGAATTAACACGAATATGGGTTAGCCAGAGAGAATGTTCAGCACCCCCCCCCCCCTTTTTTTTTTGCGCCTTCTCTAACCCACCGGAAAATTTTACTTCGCACGTATAGGCAAGCGCAGGGTTTTCCATTAGGTGTGTGTGGAGGTGAGGGGGGGGGGGCAGTGTTGTTGAATTGAGTGATGTTTACCACGCCCTACCCCCACCACCCCTTTTTTTTCAACCTCCTCCCACAGAAGCTTTTACGATCAGCACGCAGTGCAAAGGCGTGGTATTAACGGTGGAGAGGGAGAGGGGCTGACCTTTTCTGTGGCCGTAATATGTGTTTGTATACACATATATACACGCACGAACACACACACACACAAAAAGGTCGTACTAATGATCCTCCTCTCCCTGCTCATCCAAACTCATTCAGTGCCCCCGTCTCCGTTTCGAGAAAACATCCTACATAGCTACGCCCCTGTCTGGGCGTAGTCGGGCGGGGTGGTTGAAGAGTTGCAGTCCCCACTACACCCCCCCCCCCCCGAAAATTTTTAATTTTGCTTGAGTACATATACACGCACACACATAAACGCACATGCACGAACATACATACAGCATGGTTGAACACCCTGGCCTACCACCCCCTCTCGCGCGAAGAAAATTCTGGCTGCGGTCCTGCTAGCTACGCCCCCTGGGTTCTGTTATCCCATGCGCAGCCCGCAATCCACGATCCCGTGCGCATGAGATCCGAGATCGGCTGCCATCGCATCTCCGCTACTGCGCACACTACGGCGACCAAACATGGAGAAGAATATGTGTGGCGTCTTTACACACACGGTGTATTCTTCTCGTACAAGGAAGAAAAAAAATTCGATTAAATCCTGCGAGTCCCTTCACTTAAACGAGGTGGCTGCACACAAGACCAGTTTTTTTTTTTTCTCCCGCGAGGTAATATCCAATTAACGCGGAGGATGGCCCAGCGCGTCACTTTTCTTCGAGAAGCCGGATATGCAGCGGGATCGGCCGCCTCGGGCAACTCCGGACCTCCGGCAGGTCCGCGTGACTGGAGGGAACGAGACAGCCTTCACTGTTGACCCCCCTCCCGCACACCCAGAGAAGCGTCGAAGCCCAAGAATGCCCGAGCGTATATATAGCTCCCGATAGGGCCCCGATTTTCAGCGATTGTTCCCGGCTTGGAGCGATGACACGCAATTTCCGCCATATTTCTCGCCGCCCGGCCGGGAAGGTCAAGCACACCCGCACACGCTACGCTCCTGCTATTCTTGTTCATTATCACAACGTAAACTGCTATGAGATCACAACAAGAGCCATTTCTTTTTTCTTTCGCTTCTGCAGTTTCCATCACCGCCGCCAGTGTGTACGTTATACTTATTGAACACAACAGTGAGAAAAAAAAATCTCGGCAATCGAGTGGGATTTGAACCCAAGCCCACTGCGTTCTGCCTGGAGCTTTCGTAAAATAAAATTGACCGATCTATCCTCGGTCCATTCATGATATATAAAATAACATGGCGTTCATGTTACGTTTGCAGTGTTCAAATATACGTCAGCAAATAACGATCTGCTCTGGAAAGAGGGGAAGGGGATTCATTCATTCATTCATTCATTCATTCATTCATTCATTCATTCATTCATTCATTCATAGATAACAGTGGATAGTCACCTTCGCTGAAGGACATGTACCTTTAAGTAGAAATGGTAGATTAAAATGGAACGTTTTTCTCTTGCCCTATGTACACCAACAATTAAAAAGATACAAAAAAGCTGTCACATAGGCGTGTACAGCCAATTCGATCAGCTCTTTTCTTTTTCGTCGCACGTCTGATATGCCGAGAGTGACACCTCCGGATTCTGACTCGCCCGAACGGTTCATATCAGGTGAGAAAGCGTGCGCTTCGCATTCCTAGCAGTTTCCCGAACGCGGCCGATATATTCCATTTTCGTTCGACGTACAAGAAATATCCACAGGACTTGGCACCAACGCAACTCAAAAAAATGTCGATCACAATACATTCGGGCCTATCTCCCACGCGAAGTTCGTGCCTCCGGACGATAAACGGGGCACATCTCGTGTACAAGTCCATGTAGATACATCTCTGACTGTATATTTTGGACCTTTTCGCGACGGACGCTGTCTTCTAGATAGTTGAACGCGTACCTTTTTCTCTTTACTTCACCAACGCCGCTGCCCAGAGAGTGCAGCTCACGCGAGAGATGCGTGGGTCCCCGCTGCAACGCGCGCTCTTCTATTTCGTTATATTGTCTTGCGCGCGCAAAATGAAGATAAATGGGCGCCGATCGAGCAACAGCGTCGGCCGATCTGTTGCGAGCGTATCTTTTCGCCGCCGCCGAAGCGAAGACGATTCGTCCGCCGCCCATTTTTCTTTTCCCGACTAGGGGCTCTCGCATCTCTCTATATATGCCCTACTCTCTCTCTCTCTCTTTCTTTCTCTTTCTCCCCCATTTCCCCGGGTCCGCTTCCGATAGCCGCGTTCCTCTCCTCGCTGAAACGGCACAAAAAAAGCACATATCTCCCGTTCCGCGCTCGAAATATCTGCGACTGCAACTTACCGAAGGAGGCTCATTAAAGGGTAACGAACCGGCAAAGCGGAAGCGACGACGTGTTCGTTATACGGACGATATTCGTTATAGAAGTATACAGATAGAGAAGAACGTCGCCGCACGCGAACCTCGACGGTCACGGGAGCGCACTCCATGCCAAAGACGTCCATTCGATTAGCCTGATCTTCCTGACGTATCAGTCTTTTTTCTATCCTGTGTCTCTCTCTCTTACTATATATATATATATATAGATATATATATATATATAGATAATATATATATATATATATATATATATATATATATATATATATATATATATATATATATATATATATATATATATATATATATATATATGGGAAAGAAGTGTATAACTAAGGGCTCGTTCTTCCGTGTTCCGTGTTTTGATACTATATTAATGAGATCTAACAGACAATAATGCCAACGAATGTATAGGAAAAGTTATTAGAACCAATGTAATCTAAATAAGAGGAAAGAAACGTGCGTGAAAAAATAACTTGTCGTGAATAACGCGTTCGATGCTCTAGCCACTGAGCTATGAGCCGTGATACTACTGAGCTATGAGCCGTGATGCTTACTACTACTACATATACATTCCTTACTATTACTGTTAGAAATTAATACAGCTGTCGCGTGTGCTTGACAGTGCTATGTGTGTGAAAACGTTATCGCTGGTTTTCCTTCTTTCTTTTGCTTTTTTGTTTAGTTGTTTTATGGAAGAGAGCTATAACTTTTCATTAACTTGAGCACCGTTGGAAATCAACAAACCACCACTTGACGTAGTAATGCGGTGCATATAAAGAAAAACGAAAGATGTGTGGGGTCAGCGGTGAGCTGTATCTATAGGCGGTTTCAAGATTTCAAGCGTTGTGCCCCAAAAACACTTCCTGTGACCTCATTTACCAGCTTGTAACGTCAAAACTGAAAGGACGTTTTCACGTTTTTTCATGGGTAAAGAAAGTATCTAATTAGTTTTTCAGATAAAGAGAACGCTTGTAAGGTTCAAGGGAATGTGTTATAATTTTATGTAGCTCAAGAAAACATTTATTCGAGTATCTTTTGCCAAATGCCGAAAGGAAAGTGTAGAAAATCAGCGAACTATTTTCTAACGCTCTTCTTGACCACCTACGCTATTCGGGCACATCGGTGGACGAAACCGGAAGTCATCAAGCGTCTGTGTTTGTAACTAGTGAAAGGGTCGATAGGGATAACATATCAGTTCATCGATGATGATATAGAATATGTGTTTAGAAATAATGGAAGCAATTTACTTCGCGAGATTTGTATAACGCATTATGCAGTCGCTCTGGAAGCGGAAACCAAGAAACAAACTGAGAGTTGGCGTGCTCAGAAGGAATTAGAGTACAGGATGTATACTCTTCATGTGGTACTAACTGAAAGCTGTCAGTGTTTACTTCCCCTATAAACGCTTGAGTTACGACAGTGCTGTGCGAACCTATTAATTCGCTTCGCAAGAAAGGAAGGGAATTAAGAGGTTCGCACAGGCTGTGCTTACACGAGGTGATGACAAATCTCCGGCTCGCCCAATCATGGATCTTGGTGAAAGCGGCGTCTTTGCGAGTTATATGATTGACACACCTTTTGGCGTAGCCAAAAAATGGCACCCCCCCCCCCCCCAGCCTGCCTGATTTTCTTTTTTTTATTTTTTTCGCCATGGCAAACAAACAACGAAATGACTCTGCACCACATCCGCCTGTCCGGCCCACACTTCAGATCAAGAGGGTGCACAGTCCCCTGCCCCCGAAAAAGATTTCTGCCTGTGAATTTTTTTTTGTACGGATTCACCACCTTTCCGGCGTACAAGTCAGTCCTGCGTGGTGTCGCATGCGTCGCTTCTCAGCGATCCGAAGCACCAACTGCACTTAACTATTTGTCGAAGTGTATAAGCACGTTGAGTGAAGATTTGGCACAACGTATCACGTGCCTGGTCAGCGAATAATTCTCGGAAGATACGCAGTTGCGTGCAGGGCAAGATGCAGAAAAGAAACGAATACGAGAACAATCGTAAGTACGTAAATATAACTTAATCGTCAAGTGTCGTTTTGCTAGTTTATATCAGATGAAAGGTTATATATGGCAAAGCAAAATTTGCAGTGCTGTGAGAATCTATTATGCTCCCACAATAGGCATGCTATATATATATATATATATATATATATATATATATATATATATATATATATATATTATAGATATATATATATAGATATATATATCTATATATATATATATATATATATATATATATATATATTATATATTACCCTTTGTGATAAGACATCGTGATTCCACGCGAGCCACAGCGATAAAAGGGAGAATATAAAATACCGAAAAATAAACAGATCATTACGAAATACAGATTTCGTAACGATTCGTTTCATTCTCCATTCTCTTCCGTCCTCTTGCTTTCTGCCTGAAATCTTGGAAGATCTAAGTGTTGGAGCTGTAGGTGATACGCACGTATACGCACTGAAAATTTAACATCACTGAAGAAACTTTGTTAAATTACTTTATCTACATACGTTAAAAAAAAAACGAAGAAATAGCTCCATGGACTCCACCTGAAAGAGTGAAGGACTTGAGCAGAGTAAGATTCTCAGACCGTAAGATTTTTTTCTTCTTGATAGGAAGCGGTATTACACATGAGGATGCTTGAAAAATAAAATGTTTGCTTGTTGCGTTTCTATATTACTGTTACGCTGTTTGTTTATTAGACAAGCGCCTTCACCTGCGTTTCTCTCACGTCCTTTCCATTTGGCCGTCTCTTCATGCCGCATTTGCGAAGCAACTAAGCCATGTACATAGTCTTTGTTTAGTTTACCGTATAACTTTCGCGCAACAACGGAATCTTGTTGGGGTTATAACGTGCATCACGTGTCTGAAATTTACTGATTTTTTTATAGCGCGCCCTCGTTTCTCTGCAACGTGCGCCTGCGTGCGTCCTTAATGGTCACAGAAAAGTTTTCTCTTTTTTTTTAAATGAGCGACCCAGTTCATTTTGATCAGACACAAGAGACAAAAGAATGCGCAAGAAAGTTTGTGAGGTGGGACGACTGCCCATTAGATATGCCCGAATCGTATAAAAATCCATAGACGACAACTATGATGTAGGTTCACAAAGGAAAAGTAGCTGCACGGAACAAGATGAGTATGCGTGGCCCCACTGTTAAACTCGGTTCAGTTTCACGATTTTATCCACTGCTTGAACTACACATGAAATAGAAGCATTGGATCCCACTGTAAATCAAATAGAGTGAGTAAACGCACCGGAAGGTTACAAAATGTCAAAACTAAAAACAATGTAACTACAATGGAGCTGAAATATAGTGAGCAAAGAAAGGGTGACTCGATTAAAAAAAGAAAAAAATGATTTACAGTCCGTAAACGTTCAGCATGTAGTTTTTCTTTCATCTGCAAAGTGCCACTGGATGCCAGAGAAAATTAGAGAGCGCGAACAAACTCTGCACAAGGTTATACAATGTCAGAGCTAAGAACGAAGTGCTACACTGGAGTGCGAAGTGAACAAATAAAGAGTAACTCGATTTTAAAAACTGCATCCAGCCCATAAACTTTCAGCATTTTGATTTTCGTCCATCCGAAAAGTGCCAAGAACTCGTTACTTGAGTTCAGAAATTCATTGTCGCACGCCTTGTTTAGTTTTACTTTGATTTGCATATGTAATAACACAGGCGCGCGGCTAAACGTTCCCACTCCTTGTGCTACTTCCGCACCGCATGAAATTTGCATCAATTACCACGTTTTCTTTCTTTGTTTTTCGAAGAGGGGGCCATACATCTACTGCGGAGCGATTCGATCGGTGAGCGGTTATATATACACTCGCCCCCGAGTCCCACGAATGCCTATTTCCGTAAATGAGAACAAGCGCGATCCGAGGCTGGACAATCGGCCGCGTTCCCGACGCGCGGTTTGCAGCGCCGCGAAGCTGGTCCGAGTGAAACAACTCGGCTTATGCATTCCAACCCCCTGACCGACCCCCTGGCCCTCACCGCAGCCTCTCCCAAATCCCATCATGAGGTCACCAAGGTGAGAGGGCGGATGTAGTCCAGTTCCGGGCAGTCGGTGGTCGAATGCAAACCCCGCAGGCGCTATATTACATAGCTACAGATAATTGAACCAACGTCCACCCAACGACCAAGCACGGCGAAGAAGTTTTGGATTGCCGCGGACAAACGTGCGTATATTGGGCGCTGCATGCCATAGCGCGCGCCGCGGCGGCATAGCGGACCGCGGCGTCTGTGCGGAATGCGCGGCTGCGCATGCGCCGTCTATCGGCTTGCGCGCGGGTCATTCCCCGCCGGCGGCGGCGTTGGAGTGTTTATTGTCGGGTGGGACTGTGCTGGAGGCGGCCGTTGTGTACACTAAAGCGTGCGGCGATAGCGGATACACGCCGATCCAAATGGTGAGTACAAACTCGGAGCCCCAACTCGGTGCGCATGAAGCCAGAGGTGCGCAGCGGCGCTGCAGGCCAGCGTTGGTCTGCTTCTTCCGCGACCTCGTCACAATGGCGGCGTTTCTTGTTCGGGACTAGGCGTGCGGACCAGAGGAGAAGCGAGCGCTCGGCCACGGCATGCACGCTCTCGACGTCCGGTTTCCTCGTAGCTCCGAAGTATGTGTTAGCGCCTTTCACGGCGCTAGGAGTGGATGGTTTATGGCGTCTTGTGCGATAGGAGCGCGTCGAGCAACTCGTGTGGGTTCCCACTTCAACTTTTGATTGGCGAGTTTTGGGTGTCACTTGGCTTCTCAAAGAACTCATTTTGGTTCTCTGCCTTTCGTACCGAAGCGTGAGTGGGTGTCTTCACTCCCTACTTCCCGGATTGCGACCGATCGCTATTGCGGTAAAATTTGGCTCCAGAAAGTCGGAAAATCGGAAAGCATGGTAGTAACGGTCCCAGATGAGATCTCCGTATGCACGCGCTGCACGTAACTGGGCGCAACGATTTTACTGCGGAATGAAACACGATTGTTGCGCTTTAGTGTTGTGGTTAGCGTCTACCAATGCGCCGAAAGTGTTAAAAGCGTCCGCGCGTGATATCGCTATGAGGCCACGAAGCTTTTGATCGGTGTTTTTGGTTTCGTCGATCGGTTGTTCGCATGTGATCGCGAGTCGGGAACAAAGATTGAGCGAATCCCCGAAAGCGTGACGAAATCCTGTGGAGGAGGCGCCCGACAAAGACAGCTGACTGCGCTCCGGTATTAGTTGGCGTGTATCAAACTCGCGTTTTCGCGGCTTTTGCCCATGACGCAGTTGCCGGAATTTTCGCGCGGATCCCTCAATCGGGGTAATAAAGACGAAAGCGTGGTTCCGTTTTTCCACGCCCTCTCCGAAGCGCGCCGAGTGGTTAAACATGCGGTCGTTCTAATCACGTATTCGCGTTCGTTCGGCGTCCAGTAGTGCCCGCAATGATCAATGTGCCTACGTGTGCTGTTGACTGTGAGATTTCACTCTTAACACGGTACACAAAAGAGCCGCAACGTTCTTACACTGGTTGGTACCTCGCCTCTAGTTGACTGCAGTAATTAACCCATACTCACGATGCTGGCGTGGTCTCTCGCTACGTATTGGAAAACAAATCACGTGCTACTGTCGGTATTTCGTAGTGACCTACATTTACGTAGGCTTCAAGTAGCGAATGTGTGCGACAAAGAACCGCAACTACGTGGCGTTGGAGAACAATGCGTGCCTCCGCAGACGCGATCGTAGAGTCTTTATCTGTTTGCTCACGCCAATAGTTCGCGTTCTTTGCTCACGAAAGAATATCTGGCGGGATTAGAATTCTCCGAGAAATTCAAAGGAAACAAAAAATGCCATGCGGGATATGAATGAGGGGCGTCTTGTACCATTTTCGCTCACGGGTCGCATCAATTTCGAATTTTTCGTATGAAAGCACCTGCGCCGACTTGCATTCCTAAAGTGAACCGAGGGCATGCAGCCAAATAGCGTGTGACCGTGTAACCATCCCTCAGTGAAATTGATGTTTTTATTTTAATACAGATTTTTTTGTCTTTTCCACTAGTGAAAGCACAAGGCAATTATATAACAGGCTAGATAGCGGGAAACAATGTGTGCACTAACACCTGCAGTGCTTGGCACAGGAGGCAATATTTGGAAATTTTATTTCGCTTTATTTACACGAAATAGTGTGACATTGTACGCTTCACGCTATGCAGAGTGTGCAAGCATCTAGACATAAGCCTAATAAGGCATGTTTGCATTTCTTGTTCTTTATTTCCGTTTGTGCTGGCTTGACACTGAAAAGCTTCATGATCAATAATTATACGTATATCGCCTGAAATGATGCACAGTGTGTTAATATTTACAAATTGTTTGCCAAATGTCGTCTTAGTTGCCGAGGTACAGTTATTTTTGAGCTTTGTCAAGTATGTGAAATGTTTGCTGTTATTATGTGTCTCTTCTAAGGAAATTTATTGGGATGGTTTGGCCAGCTGATGTCACATTTAAACTTTGTTGCAAAGGATTACTTTATGGAGCAGGTATCATGGCTCTGATAGTAAGCATTACCAACCGAGTGGATGTTTCAACGTTTCCACTAAACTTGTCATTCTTGCTGATGCAATTTGGGCCCCACCTTAGCGATGGAGTATAAAGTGCAACGATTCATGACCGCCTTGTGCTGGTGCAAAATAGCTGACACATAAAATTTAACAGTTCCTAGAGAGTTTGGAATTCCTTTGAGAGCAACACAGCCCCGAACCATCTTTTAGTGCACACGCTAGTAATTGTTTTAAACAATGAATGGGGGTGCCTGCTCGGCTCCTCTTAACTTGTTATCAATAACAATGCGCTGCCTTACATTTAAAAAAAAAAAAAAAAACTGAATGCTGATTTCAGCAAGGTTCGAAAGCTTTAAAGGAAAAGTAGTGGTCAAAAAAAAAAAAAATACGTCAATGTTCATGAGGAGGCGTTTAAAGAAAACTGTTTTCGCAAAAACCTCCATTAAACTTCCTTAGAGGAAGGCCGAACGTCTGACGCCGAGCGTGTCTCTTGGGGTGCAGACAAAAGAGTTGGGGTACATGGATGCCCGTGGGATGGAGGCATTCCCTTGGGGACTTCCTCCATGAAGTTCGTTGGAACCGGGCTTCACTCTCTTCTATCTTTGTGCATACAGCGGTCTTGGAAAGCCTGCTTGGAATGCCCTTTGCCTGACCTTTGTGATTGGTAACTTTGCTCAGTGCTAGCTGCATTCCAACGTTTTGAAAATGATTGCCCGAGGCAAGGCTGTTTTGGTGCCACAGGGCTCCATTTCAGTCATTTTTTTTTTTTCACGCTTGGCTCAGCGAAAAATGGAAAGGGGGCTGCTGGAATGAGGAGGTAGTGCGACATCTAATTTAATATGCTAAAAGCCCCCTGTAGATGTTTTCAGGTGAAACTGCATTTCTTATCGAACACACCAGCCCAACCATATCCATGCATGAGCGTCTACTCAAGCATGGTTCGTTTAGTAACATTTGACTTGAGTATTCTCGGGAGCCTCCGCTACTGATTGACAGTGTTTTATGACCACACCGAT
The DNA here is from genome assembly GCA_013436015.1 of Rhipicephalus annulatus. Classification (NCBI taxonomy): domain Eukaryota; kingdom Metazoa; phylum Arthropoda; class Arachnida; order Ixodida; family Ixodidae; genus Rhipicephalus; species Rhipicephalus annulatus. The sequence continues at coordinate 38,372 of WOVY01012955.1, forward strand.
GAAGTGGAAATTTCAAAGCCTCCTGTAACACGTACAGTGCTCGCAGATTGAAAGGCATAATTTGTAGCTAAGAAATGCATATACTTTTCACATTACACTGCTGTGATGCTCTGTCATAAAGGTTCGCAATAATGGTGCGCGAAGTATTTCACAGGGGTCTATATAGCTGTAGTAGGATGCTGGAGCAAAACGGAAAATTGCAGCTTGCAGCACATTTCGTACCATTTAGCAGCTGATACTCGGGGGGGGGATTGTAATTTCACTGCACATTCTTAATGCAGGCACGATGTAGTACTTATTACGATGCATTATTGCTTTAGTGTCACTTGCGTGAGGAGCTGGATTCTGTGTGAGAAAAGCTTTTCTTTTTTAAATGTTCTATTAATTTTAGTGCCACATCACTTGGAAAGTCTATGAATCCCAATACCTGTGCGAAAATGCAAAGACTTGCACGCTCCTTTCAGGGCATGTTAGTCAAGTGTCAAAATAAGTATGTCATTGAGTGTATGGGCAGGGCTGCATGTTCAAGTAACCATTTTCAGGTTAGAAAAAACACATTCGTGATTCGCCTTTGTTCAGGAGATCGCGCGGGGAATTTTCACATATTGCAAGCACATATAGCAGGAGAGAATGATGGCATTGGCGTGCTCAGGGCATTAGCGTGAAAAGTAAAATTTAAAACAAAACATATTCTGAAAGCTCTGTTGTGTTTGAGTCCGTTACCTGAAAAAAAAAAAAAAAGGGAAGTAGGTTATCGCAGTTGCATGCATTGTTACCGGTTCCCTGTTCACGGCGCATATGTGATTCAGCAGAGAGGTTCACCGCCACGTGAACTGCAAAATAGTAAAAAAAAAGGGGGGGGGGGAATAGATTTTCCGCATTGGTGATGCTACGAATGTGAACGTCACAGTTTGAAATGAGGCTAGATGAGAAAGAATGTAAACAGCTGGAAAAAAGTGTGTGTGTACTGGATATTGCAAATTTATTTTATTCTGGGAGCCTCTACTGTCAAAACATGGAATTATGTGTCAAAAGCTGCATCCACCTGCGTGGTTTTTTTTTTTATATGGCTGCTGCTGTGACGAAAATTTGGCGCCGCTGTCTGGTTAGCAAACGTCAAGTGGGAGTATTCTACCTAATCTTGGCGGTATACCGTGCTGTAGTTCTTAAATCTCGGTGCTCTTTGTTTATTAAAGCTGTGCAATCAGCGAAATTTTCAGTGGAGGCAAATTCGAATATGTGAGTGCGAATCAAATATTTCCCGAATACGTCCTGAATACTTTTCAAATACTTATTTTTTATGAGATAGCAACATGAAAGTGTTTCTTTTCGCTAGGTTGAGGAAGCCAGCGGCAAGGTGGTGTTTCATGTCTGTCTTTTTAAGATTGAGTCAATGCAGAGACCGAATTGTATTTATGTGCATGATTTAGTGTAACCAAAGTGTTGTATTCACTTGACACGAGAAAGGCAAGGATGCTATTTTCTCAGCCTCTCCTGCTCTTTCAGCTTCTGTGGAAGCCCAACCGATGTGGTGGATGAGGGCGTGCTCCCTCAGACTCTTCCAAATATGCCTCGTAGACATCAATTATATAAGGCTCGACTTAAATTTTAGATGCTAAAAACTTTGGCGTCTGATTTCTGGAACTTCCTGCTCTAATTTCAGGTTTAAAACTGCATTCCCGTACTTCTGCCATATCTATCAGATAGCAGGTTGTCAAAATAATTATGAGCTCCCACCCTCTACAGAAAGCCTTGTAACGATGTTGTCGTTTTGTCATAACACTAATATTTGTTTAGACCCAACTTGTCATCTCCCTGCAACCATGCCCCGCCACAGTGGTCTAGTAGCTAAGGTACTCGGCTGCTGACCCACAGGTCACGGGATCAAATCCCGGCTGCGGCGGCTACATTTCCGATGGAGGCGTAAATGCTGTAGGTCCGTGTGCTCAGATTGGGGTGCACTTTAAGGAACCCCAGGTGGTCGAAATTTCTGGAGTCCTACGGCGCCTCTCATAATCAAGTGGTGGTTTTGGAACGTTAAACCCCACATATCAATCAATCAATCTATCCCTGCAAACACGATTATCTATATTTAAATTCTTAGATCATAAAAGCTGTTATTTGAACATGTTATGTTTCAGTAATTATAATAATAAGGATAATGCATTAGTGGTAAAACTCTTAATCTCCAGGTTGCTCCAAAATCTGGTTATTTATGTTTTCTAAGCTGCTTCAAAGTAAAGCTTTATCTGTTTTAGAAAAATGCTCTTGAAGGGACACTAAAGAGTCAACCAATTTTTCTCATGCTAGTTAATAAATCTTTTACAGTACCTAATTCGCCACACTTATCACGAGGCTAGGTGAGAAAGAAAACCAGCATAAATAAAATGCGAGGGGAACGCCGGCTGAATGTTTCTACACAAATTTTTATGACATGTGCAGTTCCTATTTGTAGCCCCGTTGCAGTGGTCTAGTGGCTAAGGTACTCGGCTGTTGGCCTGCAGGTCACGGGATTGAATCCCGGCTGCGGCGGCGGCATTTTCGATAGAAGCCAAAATGCTGTAGGCCCGTGCATTCTGATTGGGGTGCACATTAAAGAACCCCAAGTGGTCAAAATTTCCCGTGCCCTCCACTACAGCGTCTCTCATATTCATATGGTGATTTTGGAATGTTAAACTCCATATATCTATTAAATCAATCAGTTTTGTGGCTAGAAATTAAGCATGCTGTCCTCTTAGGGGGCCGGAGACTTTGCATGCCAAGCTTCAGGGGCTTTCGTTGAGCGAATGTTGCCAAAATATGAAGAATGCGCTGAAATTCATGATGCCTCGTGAAGATTTTGGTGTGAAATTTAAAATTGATACTCACCCTAGTTTTCTCATCTATTATTAAAGCTATGATGGAGAAAAAAAAACAATATTAGAGGTTTCAGAGAAAGTTATCAATTAATTTGCTTCGCTCGAGTGTCCCTTTAATTGGCATTGGGCTGCCACACGCTTTGCATGAATCTTTCCTGTAAATTTGTCCAAGAAAGCATACTAGAAAATTCATTTTTGGAGTCTATCTTCCATTTTTTGTTTTTAGCCACGTGTTGTTGGTTTGCGTCTTCTCTGGCCATGTCTGTCGCTTCAGTGGGGACATCTGCTTAGGTCGGTGTCCTGTTGTGTTGGCGGGCATGGTGTGCGACTGGGAAGGCTACTGTAGATAAGCTTCAGTGCAAGTGCTTGACAAATGCCCAGAGCAATTGTTATTTCGAGCTCTGATGCCACAGATAAATCTTGTCGAAGATGACAGGGCACGGCGTTCTTGCAGTAGTGTGTGGTGGTATCGCTTATCTCCTCTGCAGTGAGCAAATATGTTAGCCCCTCTGCAGTGAGTAAAGGTGTGTGAGAGCCCCATGCTGAGAGAAGGGATGGCTGCGCCCAACTTCCGCCTTTGCTCCATGAAGTACTGCTGAAATGCGCAAGAGTTTGAAAAGGGTTTTACTCTGTCCCGCTGTTCTGTGTTCCAGTGTGCGAATGATGCATTGTGAGTTAGTATTGGATGCGAGTGCTAGGTGCAGCATTCTAGTGTTGCAGCACTTGTGTTATCGGAGGGCATGGACCGTCCCTTCTTTGTGTCGCAGTGGTTGTCGTCGTGCAGTCACTGTGGTCTCGCTGCTGTTGATGCAATTCTCCTTGCTATGCTGTCGTTGCATGTTTCAGTGAAGAGAATTCATGCAGAATTTATATAGATTCACGCTTAGTTTTGAGATTTGGACATAGTCGAGGGAGTCATCACAGTCAAGTTCGAAACTGCAGAATCACAATAACATCTTTTTTTTTTTATTGCACAGGGAAGCTGACTTGGCAGAGTTGCATAGGACCCAGGGGCTGGTGTGACGCCTTCTGGTCTGTGATGTAGCCACATAATTTCGTGGCGTCATCATTTGAGAGGACAGATGGTAAGCACATTGACTCTGTTGAAAGTGAAGTCGGCTGGTTGGCATTTCACACATGTACTGCTTTTGCACAGTGTGTACAATTAAGGTTGCTTAATATAATAGTTGGTATCCTAAGGGACCCTTCATAGTTATATTTCACTTTCCACTGACAAGAGCCTAAGTGTAGGAATGTAATTATGTTGTAGGGACACCAACGCAAAATAGCAAATCTGTTCAGACCTATACCGTGTTATATTAAATCTCTATTGTCGGTCGGTTATTTTGCCACTGCAGGCCAACCGTGAAAAAAAAAAGATGAATGTAAATGTTATTTTGTAGAGAAATTTCAGCACCTGAGGGCCGTTGTGACATTGTGGATTTCAATGGAATTGTCAGCATGAGCTAGAAGAGGTAATGTAGGAACCTCTAGTTCGTTATAGTCACCTGCGTATATATATATATATATTATTGCACATTTTTTCACTTGTCAAGCGACTTATTGCAGCACCAATGGTGCTTCAGCCATTGTGAAAAAGTATTTTATTGACATGAGAAAAAAATTGTTTTTTTTTCCTTTAATATGCTTTGAATTGTTATGGTGCCATGAACTGAGTAATATGACATGGCTCACCCTTCAGTAAATTAAAGTATACCTGCTTATTACATAGTGACGCCAAGTCGCCTTGTGAAAAACATTGCCTCCTTGTGTAGGCATTTGCACGGGCACTCAAAATGGGCATTGCTCCCCCACCCCCCACTTTTTAGACAAAATCCTTCCAACAGCCATGCCTCGCTGTTATGAAGTTTTATCTAACATCTGCATTGATGTCCCTCACTGAATTTGTGAAAGCTACCAAGCGATCTGCCGCTTCACTCTGGCCTTTACAGCTGCATGAAAACTGCCACATGTTTTATATTACTTTTGTCTTGCTGTGGCTCTCGAATTTTTCGTTTTAGTGGATTATTTAACACTGTTAACTTTCTTACCTATTTACACTTGCAGCGAAGCTGAGAATTTTGTACTGATTCCAAGAAATAGCAGTCTGTGGCAGTGTTCTGGACTGAAATAATCCCTCTATGAATAGGTTTCCTCAGAATTCTCCAATTAGTGCAGCAAAACTTGAAAATCTGCCAGTATAAAAAGAGGGAGAGAGAAGGATAGCATGAAAAAAAAAAAAAACTAAAAGGAAGATGTTTTAAGCTATTTTTTTAAACTCTGAATTTCCAGGACCCCCTTTTCTCATTTACTCTACCACAAGTAATTCCAAGTTGCTGTATGAAAAAGCTGAACAGATGTGTGGTGTGACAATAGACTCCTTGAGTGGTCTTTTTAAACTGAGCAACTTGCAGAAAGCAATTTGAACTTCTTAACAATGGAGTAACTAAAAGTTGAAAAGTCATTACCAGGAGCTTGTGGCAAAGTACTGGGCAGCCAACATTGGAGCCATGCGGTGCTGTGAAACATTCCTAGTTACTTGCAGCGCATAAGCCAGTAATTGTGGTTTTACATTCACCATTTCGTGAACACAAAGTGTCAGATTGTGTCAGCAACATTAAATGCGTATGAGTGAATAGTTTTTTGTGGTGCCGCGTAGAGCTGTGACATCACCTTGATTGGGAGCACTCACAGTACTGGATTAGGTGTATTATGGTGAGGCAGGGTTGAGCTGTTAATTTTCTTGAGGTTGCACTCCCAAGCCCAGCCTGTCCTTTAATCTATTTCGCTGTGTCTTCTGGCATTTCTTGTGTCCAGCATTCCTTGGACAACAATTCCGGGGTGATGCTGTTTGTAATGGTACCATTCCTTTCTGCTTAGCCAGGAGGAGTGCTAACTTCTCCTGAGTTAACTATTGTGGTCATGATAAATTTAAAACAATGCTTAATGCACGAGAGGAAAAAGAGAAAGAACTGACATGCATGGTGCTGAACTTGCAACTGGCTTTGTTGAAAAAGATATGCTGCTGCTCTTTGAAAGCATTAAAAGCGAGCATGCATGCTCGTTGTCGAAAACCATTCATTCGTCATTTCTGAGGCACTGCTTCGTGGGAGCTCACTGGTCGATATCTGAAAAGCCTCCGCCACTTCTATTGTGAACAAACAAGATTTTAGCAAAAAAAAAAAATGGCACACATTGGCATTCAAAACAGCATTTGACCTGGTTAGTTTATTTTCTTCCTGTTCACTCATGGTGCTCCAATATACCCAATTGCAAGTTAAGCATTGTGTGTGTCTCTTTTTCTTCGAGTGTGTTAAGTGCTGTTTCATAATTATCATGGAAACCTACTGATTTGCCAAACCTGCCTATCTTTAGTTTATTAGAGCCAGCCAACGGGGAATAGCGTGTGCTAAGAGTGAGCTTTCTAGTGCAGTTCCTATATCCACTTCATTTTAAGGAATTTGACATCGCATTGTCACAGTGGCTCTTTCCTTCTTACATCTCTAATATGAACTGTAAAACGAGGTGTGTAGCTTCCCCATTCTGCAGTACTATGAACAGTTCTGTGACACGGGAAACCCTTCTGGCAATGCCCAATCACCAATAAAACAAATAAAATGAGTGAAAGCAGTGCAGTGTACTGATGATGGGGACTTTAAACTGCAGCATTCAGAGGAGCAGGATGACCGGTAGCAGTGAAGACCCCATGGGTCGCCCGTGACGATGGTGTGGAGTGTGCTGCTCCTGGGCGTGCTTGTGGGCCAGGCCTGGGCGGCGCACTATGTGTCGGCTGACGACTGTGACTGGCGCACAGGCCCGTCTTCCCCTGAAGTGGCCCTGCGGTGTCGTTTGCAAGCTCTTCGCACTGGCCCCGACAGCACAAACTTCAGCCTCATCCAGCCTGACCACACAACTAGCCTCACAGTGTTGTGCAGTGCCCTGTTCACCGAGAGTCACCTTGGCAATGCAACATTCAGCAGCTTGCGCTCCTTGCGTGCCCTGCACTTAGAACAGTGTAAGATATCTGAGGTGCCCGAGAGAGCGTTTGCGGGACTGACCGAGTTGCGAAACTTAACTGTGCGGACTTACAATGGGGACTGGGGGGCGCTGTCCTTGGCGCTGGCGCCGCGGGCTTTCGAGGGCCTCAGTCTTCTGCAGCGGCTGGACCTTGGTCACAACAACATAGTCTCACTGCCTCCAACGGGCCTGTGCAGTCTACGGCAGCTACGCTCACTCAACCTGACGCACAATGCTCTCGAGACGGTGGCTGGACTAGGCTGCCTTGGTGCCCTTTCGGAGCTGGATATGTCGCACAACCAGCTGCGTCAACTAGACGATGGGGTTCTTGCCGCCCTAGGAAGTCTACGCTCACTTCGGCTGCGCCATAACCGGCTGGACCGGCTGGCACCCGCTGCCCTGGCAGGGTTGGCGCAGTTACAGCTTCTGGACCTTTCGCACAACCAACTGAGCGGTGGGCTGCCGCCGGGGCTGCTTGGTGGCACAGATCTCCGAGAGCTCTACCTGCAGAACAACACACTCAGCCTATTATCACCGCGTACATTTTCTGGTCTTGAGCAGCTTGTCATCTTGAACTTGAGCCGAAATCATCTCTCCAGTGATGGCATCACTCATGACACATTTGCAGACCTCATCCGCCTCGTCATTCTGGACCTTAGCCGTAATCAGCTGAGGCAAGTGAATGGAAGCACATTCCAGTCCCAGTACAGCCTTCAAATTTTGCATCTGCAACATAATTTAATTGAAAATGTTGATGACAATGCTTTCTCCTCTCTGTACAACCTTCACACACTCATGTTGAGTGACAACAGGTTGAGCCATCTTAGTGTTTTCACCCTCAACGGCCTCTATGTGCTTATCAACTTGGCTCTGGACCACAATAGGCTGGAAAATATTCATTTAGATGGTTTTCGTAACTGCAGCAGCTTGCAAGACTTGCAGCTATCGTCCAACAGATTGTCAAGCATTCCAGATGCACTTCAGTACTTGCATTACCTCATCAGTCTAGACCTGTCAGACAACCGTATCGCGAGTGTATCTAATGCCACCTTGTCAGGAATGCCAAACCTACACATTTTACGTTTGGCTGGAAACCGAATAGGCAACATGACCAAAGGCACCTTTCAGTCACTGCATTCACTCCGACGGCTTGACTTATCCAACAACCAGATAACTAACCTAGAACATGGCATCTTTGATGATGCCTCAGCCCTGAATGTGATTTACTTAATGACAATCTCCTTGAAGACATCAATGGACTTTTTATGAACTTGGCACACTTACGCTTACTCAATGTCTCGAGCAATAGTATTGCATGGTTTGATTATGCTCTGGTGCCTCGCCAGCTAAAGCACTTAGACATTCACCAGAATGACATTGAGGCTCTAGGCAACTACTACGAGTTGGAGGACAAGATGCATCTGAAGATACTTGACGCGTCGAGCAATCACATTCGTGAAATCAATGCCGGTTCTTTCCCAAATCAAGTTGAAATGATCAACCTTAGCAACAACCGCATCAGCATTATTCACCCCTTTACATTCATGATAAAGCACAACCTGACCAAGGTAAACCTTACCCAGAATCGTCTACAGAACCTGGACATCAATGCATTCCGCCTAAAACCCACGAAGTCAGCCCTGCCAGAGTTTTGGATAGCCGAAAACATTTACTTTTGTGACTGCAGCATGGAGTGGCTGCAGAGAATCAATAGCTTGGATGGTCAGTATCCTCAAGTAATGGACCTAGCGAAAGTTGTTTGCCAAATGCCGTTTGGCCGGCGCAGACCTCGTTTGTTACTCAGCGAAGCCAATTCGTCCGACTTTCTCTGCAAGTACAAAAGCCACTGTTTTGCATTGTGCCACTGCTGCGAGTTTGATGCCTGTGACTGTGAGATGGTGTGTCCTGAGAACTGCACCTGCTACTCAGACCAGACGTGGAACAGCAACATTGTAGACTGCAGCTTCACTGCCCACAGCACCATTCCTTCACGCATCCCTATGGATGTGACTGAACTGTACTTGGATGGAAATGATATGACCCACCTCTCAAGCCACAGCTTCATAGGCCGCAAGAACCTGAAGGCCCTGTACCTCAACAACAGCAACATCCAGAGTCTTCACAACCGCACCTTCAATGGCCTCGTGGGTCTGCAGGTATTGCACCTTGACCACAACAAGATCACTGTGTTGCAGGGATACGAGTTTGAGAACTTGACCAGCCTTCGTGAGCTGCACCTTTCGCACAACCGGCTCTCAAGCCTCAGCAACCGAACGTTCGCGGCTCTGCGGTCACTCGAGGTCTTGCGGCTAGACAACAATTACTTGCTTGAGTTCCCGGTGTGGCAGCTGCGGACCAACACGCTGCTGCGCCACGTGCAGTTGGGCCACAATCCGTGGTCCTGTGGATGCGCCTTCCTGAGCCGCTTCCAGGCGTGGGCTCGTGGCAGCCCTCTGCGAGATGCAGCCTCGGTGCGTTGCGGTCGTCGGGGCCCCTTCCTGCTTGAGTTTGATGCTTCGTCGTGTGGAGGTGCCAACGGCACGGGGTGGGCCGAGGCGCCGGCGGCTGGTGCTCAAGAGCCGCACCAGCTGCCACCGGGTCTGGTACCCCTGCTGATTGCAGCACCCTCTGCTGTGGTCCTGGTCCTACTGGGTGCCGTCCTTGCAGCCTGCTACCGACGCCAACTGAAGCTGTGGCTGCACAGTCGCTGCGGCTTGCGTCTCTTCGACCGTGCCTCTGAGTCACCAGAGCGCCTGTTTGACGCCTTTGTCGCTTACTGCCCCAAGGACGAGCCGTTCGTGTCCCAGGTCCTGGCTGCTGAGCTGGAAACGTGTAGCGGTGGTGGAAAGCGACGTCCATTGCGCCTCTGTCTGCGTCACCGCGACCTGGCCGTGCCGGGCTGCGTCGCGGAGGCGGCTGTCGTCGAGGCGGTGCAGTGCAGTCACCGGACAGTTGTGGTCATTTCGGAACAGTTCCTGCGCAGCGAGTGGTGCCGCTTCGAGCTGAAAGCAGCGCAGGCGAGCAGCACGCGTAGGCTCATTGCCGTACTGCTGGATGATGCCGGGCAGGACCAGTGGGATGTCGAGGCTCGCCAGTGTCTTCGTTCTGCTCTCATCCTGCGTTGGGGTGAACGTAGGTTCTGGCAAAAGCTGCGCTATGCGCTGCCAGACCCGCAGAAAGGACCTCCTCAGCGGGGTGGTCTCCCCGAGCCGACAGCGCGTGCCAGTGCCGTCAAACTGGTCTGAACAGTCACAGTGTAGTCTACTCTTTGCCTTAGGGTCGATTTCTACGTTCCTAAAGTCTCCAAACCACTGTTTCAGTGCCGCGGCCTTTTTTGGGGACGGGAGGGGCAACGTGTGTGTGTGGCAGAGCCACCGAGACGCGCACCAAAGTGGCCTAAGACCGATTGTACATAGAGCCGCTGCGGATCTACTTTTGTACAGATGCCTTTTGTTTTTGTCTTGTTTTTCGTCGGTAGCAGGTCCCCGCGTGGACTGACATCATTATGCCGTAGTGATGTAGAGTACAAAGTAGTTGCCTTCTATGTATAGGAGGTATGCTTTGGTGGGTCACCGGACGTCCTGCTAGCATTGAGTCTGTGATATATTAATAAAAGACATGTCGCCAGTGTAGACGATCACGAATCTTTTGTCTCATGCTTGATTACAGCATATTTGATGCAGTGGAGCCTGGTAAGTAATTGGTGCCTCTCACTAGGTGAAAATTGTCTTAATTGTGCCAAAATGAAAGACCACCATTACATGGCACGACATATGTGCTGATTCCCGAGAAATTGTGCACCAAGTATGGACAGATAGCCCTGCGAGTGTAAAAAACCAAAATGAAAGCTAGCCATTATGGCCATGTTCATGGCTGCATGCCTATGAAAACAATGGGCTGAATGGAACTCATTCATGTTTGACCCATAAAAAGGGGGCATATCAGAGGCCATTTGCGAAGCCATATTACATTTGGATAGCGATGTTATGTGCCGCTTATGTTTCACCATTTTTGTTTACACTCTTATAAGTAGGCTCATGTGTCTGTCTTCCAACATCTCCTCGCAACGTGTCTGTTTGAGGTGCCCGAGTATATGAATCACACCTTGGAACTTCGCAGCGGACATCTTTTTGGCCGTTCCGTCATGCCGATTGACGGCCGTCGATCCAGCCTCGTCTACGCCGCTCAACCCAGCCTCATTGTCGTGGCCTATGAGCGAGGGTCCTGGCACTTTCTGCAGAACCGAATGCGCACACTTCTAAATTGTCTGTCTGAACAGGAGCGCGACAGCAAGAGCAACCGGCGTGAACCAACCCGTTCTTGCTCCGCTTCGTGCCCTATATTAGCTGCACATGGTGAACCTACGTAGCATCTTCCTACTTCTCCTCCATAAGGGCTTCACCTCTCCTATGTGTTGCAGTGCGTCAGCGCGTGGGTTTTCCTTTGGGAGAGGGGCGTGTGCAGGTTCGCGTGGCACCCCGTAGGGCCTGGCAGGGAGAGGGCACGGCACCGCGTCAATAGGCCACACGCTGCAACGCGTATGCGGTTAAGCTCTAGCACTATGAACGGATTACTTAATGGTAACTTTTTGTTACCATTTGTTTGTTAACTTTTTGCTAAATACCCAAGCTGCGATATGATTACGAGGGACGTCGCAGGGGAGGGTTGCGAATATATTGACCACCTGGTGCCACATGGGCTCCTAGAACTTCGCCTTCACTTATTTAGTTAGATGCGGTCGGGATTCGTTCCTGAGACCCGTGTTGCCAATCCAGCGCCACAACCACCAGCCCACCGCGGCGGGTAAGCTGAATAGATTCACTGGATATCCTAAGCACACAGCGCAATTATACGCCAGTCAGGCGGCCTTAGTTATGCAGCACACCGTTATCGTGTTGGTTCATCGGCAGTTTCGTGCTCCCGTGCCAAAGTTATCGCCGCAATCTACCATCTGGCGTGGTTGACAAGAAAAGGGGCGTTAAAATTAATGGTGCCAGGTGGTGAAACGGGAAAGCGAGCGCGATTGGAATAGCGTCTTGGTGAATTTGGCTGGATGATCGGACCTAGCTACGGTGCCAGAGACAGCTGTAAGCAGTTCAACATAGATAGAGGTAGGTAGCAACATTGCGCAGCTATGCCTGCAGGGCGAGCTTGTCACAGGTGAAACTGGTGAAACAGCGTGCAAAAAGTGCAGTCGCGCACGCGTAAAAATGACGCGGACACATTTTAATGCACGTGTGTGTGATCATGTTCTTTCTGCGGTGCCTCGTCAATATAATTGCTCACAAACAGGCCTATCGGTACATGTTATGTATATAAATCGTCGTGCGCCCTGACATGGCGATCGCGCGTTCGGGGATGGTTTATTTGGTTTCTGCCGCTTTGTGTAATATTTTCTTCCCCCTGGTCGTTTGGCTATGACGTCACCATAACAGTGACTTCATTATCAAAAGGGCAGAAGTGACGCAATAAGTCGCCGGTGTGCACCAGCCTTTATACTGATTTCTTTTCTCTTAGCTCTTTCTTAGTTGGTTAGACGTCTACAATATTCAGAATAACTGAGCTGATTTATTGGAAGTTAGCTGTGCTCAGAAAGCTGTGAGATTAAAAAACAAATACTGTGTCACACGCACGCAGAACCAGAAAGCCACAAGGAAAGAGGTGAAGGGAAGGAAATCTGAACCCCCTACACCATGAAATGTTTTGGTAATTTAACTTTTCAGGGTATATTAAAATAGTTACAGGCAATCACAGCGACCACCAATTGCCAAAGTTAGGCGTTATGCTGCACACCACACGGGCCCCTCAAAAAAAAAAAAGGAAATCCTGGGTAGCCCTGCGCCAATAGTTTACAGTTGGCAAAGCGGAACATAGCGTGTCTCTACAAATGCGCAATGTAGATTTCCCCTTTTTGAGTATGAGGTCTCAAAACTAGTTCAAGTCTAACGTAGTCGGACGAGAAATGCACCGCCTAAAAATAGTATATATATATATATATATATATATATATATATATATATATATATATATATATATATATATATATATATATATATATATATATATATATATATATATATATATATACACATATTCGAACTTTGCGACCTTCGGATTAACAGTCGAGCACCATAGCCGATAGACCACCGTGACGGGTACGTCCGTTATTACACATATCCAGATGTCGGATGATTCGATGTCGGTGGTACCGTACAGTATATGCACTACCGGAGAACATACTTCGTATAGATAAAAGCTGAATTTCTGACGTTAGCTTTAACAAAAGCGTAAATGAAAGCTGGGTTAACTGATACCCGGTACAGAAGTATATCTCCAAAACTGACTGAGTTTTACTATAAAGTTCTTCCGGGTTCAATGGATTAGCACGTTTAAAACGGCGTCATTCGCGTGCTATATTGAGATGTAGTTTTGTTCGCTACAGACCACGAAGGGAACGAGTTTGTAATTATGTCGGTCATTTTACCGTGGAACCCTGTTCTCGGTGTTTTAGCTACAAAAAAAAAAACAATAAAAGAAGGAAGAAACAAACGGGCTGATGGAAGTTCCTGGAGCGTGGTCAACCGGCAGGATAGCATTTTGGTTCAGCGTGACTACACTTCGGGCATCGTCTCGCGAAATTCACTTCGTACGGTGGCACGTATAGCGGCGTCGGTATATACACCTACCCGATATACACGCAACACACAGGCGGCGACTGCAATTACCAAATTGGACGTTACGCTCGAATAGGCGTGCGCGAAGTCAGCCAGCCGCAAAAGTTTAAGAAACGCGAGAACCTCAAGTGAAAAAAAAAAACAGAAAAAAAAACCGATTTACTCCAGTTGTCACTGCCATTTTACCATGCGTAAATGATGAAAGCCTTCAGTAAAACGACAACACAAACAACATACCGATGATGTGGGTCACCGAATGCAGTGACTTTCATTAAGTATTATTTCTTAAAAAGTTGATGTGAATACAAAGTTCGGGGAAGTAAATTTTGTTATAGCCTGCTTTCCCAAAATCACGGAACTAGTACTCGGTTAGCAAGCAACAAAAATGACTGGCTTGTAGCCAAGAAGTTTTCTGGGGGAGGTTTTTGCTGAAAGCCTTGACTATTTGAGGGGACCACCTATCATCCAGGAATTATTTTCGGTGAAAATTATGGTATGTGGGTACTAAACGACTTTCTAAACACTATTGCCGTGTTCCGATTCTAGACAGTATCGTAGACAGCCTACTCTGACAACTGGGAAGGCAAAATAGAGTTCATGTTCTCCGAGAAATATGGAACGCGTCTTGGTAGCGTCTTCGCGAAGAGACGCCACCTCGCTTCGAGAAGAGAAAGTTGATTTAAACAAACTTAACTGTTATTTTTTAAGCTTATTTAGTATTATAATCCAAGCAAAATGGAACGTTACTCACATTGAGTGTCTGGAGAAGCGTCTGTGAACAGACGACTATTCCGGGGAGATCCAAGCTTTTCGAGCAATTCGCTGAGCCGCCATTTTGCTTGGACGGCAAAGTAGCCTGCATCGTATTTGTCTACGATGCCGTCTTCTCGAAGCTGTCTATTGCACATGGCCTCTGTCCACTTACCTGTGTATACTTAGCCGTCTACGTAGATTATTTGAGCACACCCTATTTTATAAGTAATGTGATATTTTTCTTATCTATCAGATAAAGTTCCCGATAGCGGGAGGAATGGGGGTGGTTGGCTACAGACCAGAACAGCGACAACAACGACAAAAAAAAAAAAAACCAACTCATGTGCATTATGCACACACGAAATCGTCAGCGTACAAAGAACGCCTCTACGGACAAGAATCGTGTAGGACTGAACATGTAGGGTGAAAACTGAAACTAAAATGTTTATTTGCATTTAAAGTTGTACTTTACGCGTATTTGACCGTCTGATACTCCTGGTATTGCTTATCAGGATCCACTTTATCAAATATGGAGGGTGAACTAGCCCTGAAGGTGTCCTTTTAGCAAATGATCGCGCTGAATACCCTAGACGATTAGCGAGAAAATAAAAAGAAATAAAACAAAGGGCCTAGGAAAATGTGAAATGAAGTGCCAGCCTCACGCCCATGGCAGGCATCCTCGAAAATCAAGAAAGGAAAAGCCACTATATTTAGGTGCCCGACGACTTCTTAGAAAAGCGTGCGGCCGATATTTTGAGAACTTTCTTTCCAGCAAGCGAACAGCGTTGGTCACGCTTCAGTGGCGAAACTACAGAAAAGCGCTCGCCCGTGTCTGAGTGTTGCCGCGCCAATCCAAATCCCAGTGTTTGCGTTAACCATTCCGTGAAAGCGGTGCCAGGACCGCTGGGTGGTCAGCTGCGCGCAAGCATTGAGAAAAGTTTCCCCGTACGGCGCGCGGCTCCACCTTTTTTTTTTTTTTTTTTCAGCGGCAACGACGTTGTGCTTCCGCAAGCTGTTCAATAAGCACTTCGTAGTCAGACTGTTTTACCTATGGGCACAGCTATCTAGGGCTGTTAAGGTGATTTTTTTCTTGTTTTTGTATATTGCGATGCGAATTAATAATTTTTTTATTTTCTTTATTCGTACCAATCAAGTGGAAAGGGGTAGCCGTCGCCAAGTAACGGTGACAAAAACTCCTTTGTTTATTTTCTATTTGAATAAAAAGGGACATGAAACATCGCATGCATGAAATGAACGAACCTCATGGGTATGCGCCTACCGTAACACTGTATAGTTGTGAAAGATGCCAAACACAAATGTTAACTAACAGCCTAACATGGCGGCCCTGGGATCGCATCTGCAAAATAGTTTATATAGTAATTGTACGATCGCGATAAAACCCTTCGTTGGCAGGCAACGCTCGTTTCCGCACCGTCCAACCTCGATGTAGCGAAGGAGCATGGGAACCATAAATAAGTTCGTTATATGCGATATTCGTCCGCCGCAATGGAGTGCTTGCTATGGTGCTCGGCTGCTGTCCAGAAGGTTGCGGGTTCGATCCCGGCCGTGGCAATCGCTATTTGTGTAGGCGAGATTGCTAGAGACCCGTGCACTGTGTGGTGTCAGTGCACCTGAAAGAAGAGCACATGGTCGACATTTCCGGAGCCCTACACTGCGGCGTCTGTCATAATTATAGCGTGGTCTTCGGACGTAAAACCTCGATATTATTATTACTCGGAAGGGCCGTTTTTGTTTTTTCAAAATGATATGTAAGAACAGTCTGACGTCACGAGCAGACGTCAACTGACGACGTTCTTGCAGCAGCTATCAGTTCCGCGTGTTGCAAGTTTAAACGACGATGGGTGATTTGTCGTCGTGAGACTGAAGACATTTCTCCCGTTAAGGTTGAACGCAGGACGCAGCGTCCGCCCGCTCAGTGTGACTATCGACTCGTTGCGATAACGTCCATTGTGGTTGGCCTGGCCTGCAAATTCAAGGCGACGAAAACTTTAATATTAAAGTAAAACATTTTATACGTGTTGTCTGGCTCCATGTTGTGAAGAACGTTGACTCGGCGTTGCGAAGAAGAAGCGAGAAATATCCCTTTTGCGATGCCTCTAAGTCGCGTCGGTACTTCTTATAAAAAATGGCTGTCAAATTTAATAATCACCTTGCTTTTTATGATATTTAACAGTACGCTATGATGGACCAATCGGTGCATCGTTACTTGAAAGACTTGGCGCTAGGCTAAAAAGAAAAAGAACCAAGCATTCTTTCTGTTCTGAGAGACGCTGCTCTCGTCGGAGCGAGTGGACGCGCGTCGTGTCGGCTCCGGTTTCAACGAATGTTTTGCAGTGGAAGTCACCCAGAAGCCCGCAAGACTTTGGTACCCGCGTATTCAGTTTGTCATCAGGAATCGCCCGGCACCAAGTTCCAGGTGGGGACTTGAATTTTGACACCCTTACCGACGCATTTTTGTCAACCACGCTGGCGGGAGAGCTACGCCTAACGCTTGCCAAGCCACCGGCAGCGCAGCTGCCAGAGACGCTGCTTCCCAGGTCGGCCTAGCTCTGCGGACACCAAAAAACGCTGGTCGGCGCGTTTGACTCGTCCGACTTTCTGAGAACAAATGGAGGTCGCTGTGGAAGAACCCATTTCCCGTGAAGAATTCGAAGAAAGCACAGGATGGAGCACTGTAGGATCAAAGAAGTCGACCCGCGGATAATCACTGGAACCCGGTGCGGATTCTCAACGAGGGAATAACAGCAAGAAACAGCGTGAGCAACGCCTGCGTCAAGTAACAAGAGTAAGCCGGATGCATCCACTGTCCGAGGCGACTGCAAGATCATCATCCGACCTAGAGGCGGCCTTCGACTTGCCGATCATGGAGCCGCCCGACTGGCGACTAGCATTTACCACGCCGCTGAAATTCAGGGAGAAGCCCAAGATGAGAACACAATATGCCCAAATTTCCAGCAAAATATCATCTTTGTGAGCACACCCATCGAGGCGCATGCTGATAGATACCAGAAAATCTCTCGCATTGTGGTCGGCAACAAGACGTACGATACCAACGCATACGAAGCAGCACCAGACGGCACGTCAAAAGGAGTGATACGTGATATCCCGTTAGTTGGAAGATACCGCCCGAGATATTACGGCTAATGTGATTACGACAAAGAACCCCAAAGCCATCGCTGCGAAACGCCTCAGCAACACAACGACGGTGACCGTATGCTCGCTGGTCTTCGCGTCCCAACATACGTTCGATGCGGTGGAGCAATGTTGAGGTGTTCTCTTTACCGCAAGCAGATAGACAAGTGTTATCAATGCGGTCACCTGGGTCACCGCGCAGATATATGCCCGAATCCGAAAGACCACGTGTGCCGTGGCTGTGGTACGGCCAACCCCCCGCAAGATCACCAATGCAAGCCCACTTGTCAACTATGCGGCGGCGACCACCAGATGGCCGAGAAGGCGTGCAGGGCACGTTGCAAGACGCCGTACCTGGTGAAACGCCGGTGATGGAAGCGACAGCAACAACAACAATATGAGGACTACCCGTCGAAGTCAACGCCTTTCGACAACAGCCTCGAGCAGCGGGACACTACTCCTACCCGGAAGCCCGGAAAGAAAGCCTGGTCGAGATCTCGGTCGCGGTCTCAGTCTCACTTCCAGCCCCGCTCCCGGTCGCAGTCAACATTTCGAAGCCGTACGCCTGGACCTGGCGCAACCTTCAAGGTGGGCTGGGCAGACGTAGTCAAGGGGGCGAGCTCGGGGTCTGAGGAGGCCGCTTCTCAAGGCAAACTTGATAAATTAGAGGCTTGAAACAGCACAGCTAAAACAGATGTTAGCTCAATGCAACCAGAAAATGACAGCTTTAGGAGAGGAAAACAGGACCCTCAAGGAGGAGTTACACCATTATAAAAGAACGGAACATGCTCCACCAGTAGTACCACCGCTCACAGCTGTTACACCCACTGAAAAAATGGAGGAAGCTACAACACCATCACCTCCCAAACGAAGAGCCGAAACTCAGGCTAATGAAGACAAACCCACACGCATGACGCCGGATAATAAAGTCCTGAAGAAAATTCAGCAATCATGCAAAGAAAACTAATTAGTGGATGAGCAACTGATCCCGACTGATGTCGTCCCTTACTGACCGCGTAGAGAATATAGCTAAAATTACCCAGCAACAAAACGAACACCAACAGTGACTCATCGCTGTAAAGGCTAGAGTCACCCCTCTGCCACCTAGCGGACTGAACCCCATGGCGACTGTAAAGCAGCCTTCCTCGTCGGCGTTCAGTGTGATACAGCCGGCGACATTTTTACCCCCTGCGTCTCATCATAGCTATAAATCACGCCTACACGATTTGGCAAAGGAATTGTAGAAGCTACGTGAATGAGCAAGCAAACCTTCATCAATACCTGAAGGCAAAGTTAAGCCCGATATCATTTTATTGCAGGAGACGCATTGTCTCGCTTGATTGGCAGGGTATCGCTCAATTTGACATGCCATTGGGGAGACGACTATCCTTACCACCCTAGTTAGACGAAACCTTACATGCATGCAACACGACACGGAAATTAGCAATATAGACAGTATGTTTATTGAACTCGTTCCGCGACGCAACATACACGAAAGCCTCTTTATACTAAATATATACAGCAGCCATAAACAATTAAAAAAGCACTGATTTCTCACACTCTTTAAATGCGTCCTCAACATCGCTGGCCGTGCCCCGCCATGGTGGTCTAGTGGCTAAGGTACTCGGCTGCTGACCCGCAGGTCACGGGATCAAATCCCGGCTGTGGCGGCTGCATTTCCTATGAAGGCGGAAATGTTGTAGGCCCATGTACTCAGGTTTGGGTGCACGTCAAAGAACCCCAGGTGGTCAAAATTTCCGGAGCCCTCCACTAGGGCGTCCCTCATTATCAAATGGTAGTTTTGGGACGTTAAACCCCACAAATCAACCAATCAACATCGCTGGCCGAAATCCCATCCTAATAGCGGTGGACTTCAACGCACCACACACTGCCTGGGGATACTCCTACGTGTTTCCTAAAGGTAGGGCCCTCTGGTTTGACTCGCAGCAGGAGGGATTAACTCTCATCACCAACCACAGCACACCCACACTCGCGGGCACTAGCTCCAGTAACGACACAACGCCTGATCTGACCTTTATGAGAAACACATCTGCAGCCACCTGGAAAAATACCCTTGAGGACCTGGGCAGCGACCACTACATCATCGAGGTACATTTTCAAGGTGGCTCACGTAAACCCACGGGAAAACAGCTAAGCTGGTAGACTGGACCCAGTTCTGCAAATGACTTGAGAACCAGGTCCTACCCATCAGCGACATAGAGGACCGGATACACACGCTTTAACAGTTAATAATGCCACCCTAATCGTACCTCCCGAGGCACACCTTAGCGATCGATAGCCGGCTCTTCCATGTGTGGGAAACAAAGAAATCGCTCCAAAAGAGGTGGAATACACAGAAACACAACAGAAACCCTAGAAAACGCATAGCACTCCTCAACACAGAGATAGAGATGTATGCAACACAGCTAAGCCGGCAACAGTGGGACAAAACCTGCGATGTGATGGACAGGTAGCTAAGTCCTAGTAAAACATGACATTTTCTACGGTTCCTGCTCGATCCAGAAGACAACAAAACCGCCCAACGACGAACCATCAACAAACTAATCCATGCATACAAGGGCACCAACGAGGAGTTTCTTAGGGATGTAGAGCTCAAATACATCTCTCAGGCTCCTACTCAGCAGCATCCAGATTATACGGGCCAGGTCAACACCACTCTAGACGAAGAATTCACCGAAGCAGATATCCCTGCCGCCCTACAAAAACTTAACACCAAATCTGCACCAGGTTCGGATAACATCACGAACAAGATAATTCGTAATTTGGGTGATCAGTCGACTGATCACGCATATCACAGACTACATTAATAACTGCTTGAACACCAGAATCTTGCCCCCGCAGTGGAAAAGGCCCAGGTGATTCTGATTCCGAAACCAGGCAAACCACTGAATACTGACAATCTTAGGCCCATCTCCTTAACATCTTGCATAGACAAATTGATGAAACACGTTTTCCTGACTAGACTGACAAATTACCTTGAAGACAACGATTTTTTCCCACACACCATGATTGGCTCCCGCAGGCATCTTTCAGCGCAGGATGCCATGTTGCAGCTTAAGCATCTCATCATAGACAGTACAGGACGCTCCACTAAGGGCATATTTGGTCTAGGTCTCAGGAAGGCCTAGACCAAAGGCAAACTCTGTCACGCATAGCACCATTCTAAATCAGGTCAATGCCCTAAACTTGGGGCTTCGCAGGTACAACTATCTAAGAGCATTTCTTACGGGCAGAACGGCCACCGATCACTGTGGAAACACTCAGGTCGTCCGAAATAACCATGGGAAACGTGGGCACGCCGCAGGGCTCCGTGATCTCTCCCCTGTTGTTTAACCTTGCCCTCATTGGTCTTCCTTCAAAACTACAAACGATCCAAGGACTTTATCACACCATTTACGCCGACATCATCACCCTCTGGGTGTGCGACGGAGCGGACGGTTCCATTGAACAGAGATTACAGGAGGGGAGTGACACAGTGAAACGGTATTTACAATTAACTGGACTATCCTGCTCGGCGGAAAAATATGAGCTACTGCTATATCGCCCTACACTTAGAGGTCGGCCACCCAAACGACATCCCCTAGCGCAGGCACACGCTGATATAAAACTCACTACAAGCGATGGTCACGCCATACCAACCGTGGACAAAATCAGAGTGCTAGGTTTGATCATAGAAAGTAAGGGTACCAACGGAGAGACAGTTCGCAACATTGAAGCCAGAGTGTCTAACACGATGCGCCTCATTAGGCGCATTACCAATAAACACAAATGCATGAAAGAGGCTAGCATCATCCATTTGATCCAATCATTCGTTCTAAGTCACATCACCTATACGGCGGCGTACCGCCAATGGTTCACTGCAGAAAAGTCAAAACTCAACAGCCTAATTAGTAGAATATACAAACAAGTGCTAGGTTTGTCTCAAAACACCAGCACAAAATTCCTCCTTCCACTTGGTTTACACAACACCCTTGAGGAACTTATTGAGGCGCAACAAATCTCCCAATTAGAGCGATTAGCCAAGACTGAGCCAGGCCGGCAGATTCTATGTAATCTCGGTATTTCTTACCACACTCAACACTGAGACAAACACGACATACCACGCACTATCCGTGCCAAGCTCACAGTACCGCCCATACCAAGAAACATCCACCCTGAACACAGCAATTTATACGCTACCTTTAGGTAGCAGAGTTGCGCCACTGCTTTCCGGGCGCCGCTCGCTCCGCCTAGAGGAGTTCAGCACCCCTTAGGGAGCCTTCATGTGCGCGGGTCTCCGTGTTTTAGGGTGGTGTCAGCCTTTTACCCACCACTTGCCGCCACCCGCTGAAACACAATGTTGCCAGTCTCGGTTTCCGTGCCAACAGGTGCCATGTTGGTTCTTGCGGCCAGGCGTTCCTGCTCCGTCGCACTGCACCAGCTGCATGTTGGCGCGGGTGTGCAAGCTGCGGTATGAGCTGCGTTTGATTACCCCATAGACGTAGCTTCTGCTACGACACCATCTTCGTGCTAACCACTCATAAAAGAACTTTGAAGTGTATATGCCAGGGTGCTGCGTGCCACAATGCAAAACCATCTGGAGACCTTCCCGCTACCCGACTTGCTCTAGCCAACGGAAACGCTGGGCTACACAAGTGAAGTGAGACTGCTTGGAGGCGACTACTTCTCGCCGTGTTGTGAGGTGAGTACCCGTTGTATTGCGAGTGGGTTGAGTATTTCACCGCACATTTCGTGAAATGGCTGACTTAGCCATGCAACAAAAAGCAGTTTGAGCAAAGTAAGCACGACAACGTGCACAGTATAATAATGAATTAGGCTTCGTTCGGCTACGCTGTGCGAGCGGAAGATGGTTGAGTATGCTTGTTTATCCTTGTAGTCGAAGCGAATTTCCTCAATCGAATGATATGACTAGTCGAATGTGTGGTCCTGCATGCATTCACTATCTGCACTTTGTCGGTTTCCGAAGCCGTCGCTGCATTCGTCGCGGAAAACGCCAGGCCCGTAAACCACCTACAGGCGCTCCCGTTAGCTTCTTCCTTTTCTGACAGATGTTCGCATTCCTGCACTTTTACCTCGGTTGCTGAGGAAGGGCATTTGGAGAGGTAGACAGACGAGCCGATGAACGCGTTCCCTGTAGGCCCTTGTCTTGCACAGTTGCAACGCAACTAACTTTTTGTGTAGCCTGCCATGGTGTATTCATTCTTCGCTTCAATGACACGCGCAACCACACCAAAACTCGCTCAATAATTGCAAACAGGACTTCTCTTTAATGGCATAGAATGCGACAGATTTACTGTTCGTGTCCATCCATCCTTCTGTCTATCTGTCGCTCCTGGACGGAGCAGTATATGTGCACTAAGCAAGTTGGTTGTCAGCCCATAACTCAAATATGCCCTATGTGGTGCATCGTTATTTGTGTCGTCCTTTTGTTTCATAACCAGACACACAGATGATTTGATATCGTAAACTCAGCTTTTATTTAGTGCTTGTAGAAAAATGTGTATGAACTCCGTATATGTGGTCGGAACCGTGTATGAATTTTTCTCTTATTACTTTACTCTAGGCCCACTGCGAGGACACAAGCTTCCAGCAAAGGAGGCAGGATGGTTTGAAGACACAAGGCCAGATGCCGTTTGGATGCTGTTTGCAATAAAATTTGACCTGGAAAAACTTGATTTGTCCATCGTTTCTCCCCTTTGCTTTTCTTCTAGCCTAATATACAGGCTTGTGGGCATAGGGGGAAGGCGTTGTAATGTGATTGAATGCCCTACTTTTTCAGGCAATGCTTACAGCTTATAAGGTTTTTTAAGCAGTCATTGTACAGATTCGTTCGCAGGAACTAAACTTGCTGTAGGAAATTATATTACGGAGAAACGCAACGTTTAGGGTACGAGAAGCAGGCTAGCTGAGCTATTCGGTTTACAGAGAACATCGCGAGCTACCCGGTTGTTTGTTCTGCCTTCCCGGTCGTTACGAGTTCCATCATATGAACAGCACGGTTTCGAGCCTTGCACTAAGAGGCCTTTGAGGTATTTGCAGTGCTAAGGTGAACATGCTTCATGAATGGCGCGCAGACATTGAAGTCCATTCATAGTGACATCGAGGTTCTCCCCCTCGCAAATATAGGCTCCCTAAATAACCTCACTCCGCCAATGCGGTGGGGTCTACCAAGGGGGAGAAACGAACTGTGTTAACAGTATTTTATACAAACTCGAGTCACGAACATGTCTTTCCTGTTCTACCAAACCACGGCTAACTTCAGAAAACAGCCCTTCAGCCTTCACCACTTGCTATACAAAAAAAAAAAAACCCTCTTCTCGTTGAAACCCACGCTGCTGTCAATGTAAATGAGCGACCACTCAGAACCAACATGGCGGCCCTTCAAGTATGGGGGCCGTTTTAGCCAGTTGTAAGCAACCATGATCGAAGTTGTCACCACCCTAAAACACGGAGACGCGCGCACATAGCACCCCTATTCGCCGAGAGCCATCACGTGGTCATAGGTGGTTCATTTGAACTGCGGAGAAGTCAACGCAACGCAGATTACGGGCAGCTCAAGCGGGGTTGACAACGGCTGTTGTCATTCTCGCCGCGCTTCTTCGGTAATGTAGCCATGCTGCCTGTTGGTCACGAGAAATGTGGCAGCAAATGCATTCTGTGTTGAATTGTACTACGTAGAGCCCATGCGATTAGACGCGGGTGCAGCGGGTGTTGATATAGAAAGATTAGTGTAAAGTCGGAACGAATTAACGCCTGGCCATTGTCGTCGGCAGGATTTTCTCTTGGGGGTGCAAACCATTGTAGCATTGCGGCCTAGGGAGAGCGAGAGTGCTGGTCTAGCTTGGGTGAGGGCAAGTGCTGTTTTGGCTTCAGGGGGGGGGGGGGGGGGGCAAGGGCCCCTTTTCCACTTCTCTGCTGACGCCCATGCGCGCTTGGCTTTTTTTTTTTAAATATGTCCATGGCACTGTAAAACTTGCTCTATTTGTATTAACCACGGATGCAGTAGTGGATACGTTATACATGCATAGTTGGGCAGCGGGTGCCAGCTGCATACGTCCAAATTAGTCTGCTGGTTAAAACGCTAAAAATAAAGGGAGAATTTAAACTAGAACTATTTGAATCGGCAAGGTGTTGCTGTTATTGCGGGAATCGAATGAATCTTTGAAACCTTAGGCGATAAGACTGTTGGACACGACAGGGTTGTTGAACGACGATTCACATCAACGTTCGTGAGCCGCGATGGTAATACGGTCGTAATACGAGATGCGCGCTTAACGCGGGCGTCGCACGGCCATTCTCGACCGGTATCTAACTCGATTAAGTAGAAGACTACAAAGCTTTAGCTGGTCAACTCACACAGTTAACGAATGAGCCCAACGCGACGAAAATATTCCGTCCCTGGCTCGATAGCAATGAAGAGTGAAAAATAATGTTATACATGTAAATGGGGGGAACAGTGTAAAAGAAGCCGAAGCTAATGTGTGGCCTACCATGAATATACATATGTACCGCTGAATCAATGAGATGACGCACGTTTTTTTCATTATACTTACCAAAAACGTAATCATAAAATAAAGGCTTCCAGGGGTGACCAGAGCTACTGAGTTTGTCTCGTATTTTAATGAAAATATAAAAAAATAACGCAAAAAATAAATAAAGGAACGCTATAAGCGTGGGTGCTGCTCCTACGTGGGTGGTGAGTGGCTTTCCCGCAAGACATTTGCACCCAAGATGGCGTACCTTGGCGCAACTCTGCTACCTAAAAGGTAGCATATACAGTAACTCTAATGCGGAATATATGATGAAAATATGCGAGATTGTACTAGATGGACGAACGGACACACAGCTAGATGCATGGACGGACGCATGGATGGCTGCGCGGACGGATGGATGCATGGAGGGATGGACGAGAGATGAACGAACAGACGCACGCATGGATGGGCGGATGGAAGCACGAACGGTCACACAGACGGACGCATGAATGGACGGAAGCAAGAACGAATGGACGGACGGATGCTTCGCCCCACTCTCCATCATTCACCCCGTGGATATGCTGCCATTTTTTTTTTTAAATTGCTCTATGTTCTTCAAGCTTTTATGGCTCTGGCGCTAACCAAATGTTTCTTAATTACAGTCGATATTGCGCCAACACTCTCGCTGTCGGTTCCTCTATAAAAATAACTGCCATCGAAATAAAGTGTCACCAGCCACTGCTCACTAGGACCAAGTTTATTGCAGGGTCAAAAAGTATTATATTTTTAATTTCCCAGATAAAAGTAACGTGCGCAAACATCAAGAGAATCTCCTGCAACTTGTATGTAGCTCAACATAACATTTATTTGAATATATTTTGCCAAGCAGGGCATGGAAATTGTAGCAAATCAGCGGGCTATATTCTAAAGCCTCGAAACCGGATGTGATCGTTGGCCTCAGTTTGTAAACCGTGGAAAAGTGAAACATCCTGGTGACGGTTTTTTACTGCACTCTTTTCAGCTCGGGACGGCTTTAAGCTCTCCCATGGTAAAGTACCCTGTGCTCTAAATAGTTACCCCCCTTTTTCTATAACCCCCCCCCCCCCCCCCCCTTTATGCTCTCCCATCGTACTCTAAATCGTCGACATATCTCTCTAAACACACAGTTGCTGTTGTGCATTTGAATGTATATTAGGATATATAAGCAATGTCTTGAGAACGAAAAACGCAACATATGAATGTCTTCTCTGTGTGTATGCTTCTCTCAGAAATAAAATTCTTTTATACAGACATTTGTCTGCTTTCTGCTCTCCCACAGTCGAGTACGAAGTACCCCAAATTCGTTGAACACTTGTTCTAAACACAGGGGTTCGTTGAACTCAAGATTCTTTAGAAACCACAGCCTGCTTATGTGTTTTGTGAATTGTTTCTTGCCCTGGGGTAATAATTCGCCACTTTCTTTCATCAGTCCACCCACGTGCTCGCAGGCTTTCAGATAAACAGGAATATTTGTTGTTCTTAGACCGTGGTATTTTTGGTGTATTTTACCCAATGTATCCGAAAGAAAGCGCAAAACCGTACTATCTATAACAAAACGTATCGTTTTACAAGGAGAGCTGGTAATGAAATCTCAAGGATCGCGTGCGCCGTAGTTTTCCGTCACCGCCGGTGTCCGTAATCACTAACGTGCTTAATAAGAAAAAAAAATTCGGCAGATCCCACGTACCTGGGAATCCACGTTATGCGAAGCTTGCAGATGAAAGGTGACCGTGTTGCAATTTTTTTATAGAGCGACACGTCATTAAATGACGCTAAAGTCATATAGAAAGCTAGAATAGCTGCCTTTCAGAGCCTTTTCTAAACACTCATAGGGTAACTGCTGCAAGAACATTTGCTTGATACCGACTACGGCAATAATAATAATAATAATAATAATAATAATAATAATAATAATAATAATAATAATAATAATAATAATAATAATAATAATAATAATAATAATTTCTGGGTTGTGGACCAGCATTCGCTACGCTATTTATCGCCATTCTTCTGTAAAGCGTGGTATCCGCCAAACACTTGCAAGGAACTTTGTGCCTATTCATGCAGTGGCTGACGACGATGAGGAATTATGCCTGAAGTGGCTATGCACAACAGTTGATAGGTGATCAAGAAGGAGCTTTTGTAATGGGTTGAAGCATTGGACGATTTACTCGTTACGCTTACTGCGTCACAAAATACACACTGATGGCACGCCATTGGTCATACAGTTAAAATGTCCTGGCGCTGTCCGGCCACAACCGGTCCGTGCGCCATTAACCACCGTATGTATACCTTTACCACCACCGCCATAATAATCATCACAAACTGACCGGTGCTGCTGAGTGGGACAGCTGATGGGTGCAAACAGAGAGACAAGATACAAGTTTGTCGTGGCTAACAACTTATTATCACCACCGTCACAACCATCCCCATAATCTTCGTCATGGTCACCGTCTTCTTTGTGTACACAAACGACAACTGATCCGAGAACCGAACCACAACTGCCCAGAGGAACAGAAATCGCTTGCGACAGCAGCGCACGAGCGGGAAAAAAAGCTTTCTCATCCCACTCATTGCCGGCGGCGGACATCACACCGTTGCCGAGTGTCTCTCAATGGCAAAGCTTCGCAGATGAGGAGGAAGCGATTGCTTTGAGTCGGGAGAAAATGCTCTATAGATGAACGAAACTAAAAGCGCGAACGAACGAAAAGGCCGTGCCGCGCTCAGAACAACTGTCCCTATCCGCTGGTAGGTGAGCACAGCACTTGGACCATTCGGCGGGGCCGTCAAAGGCAACCGGGAGGAAAAGAAGCTCACGGACTGGCGATAAAAACAAAAACCGCGTTAAAAAAGGCGAGGTAAGAGGAAAAAAACGCTGCGTGTAGGCAGCAAAGCGCGGCTCGAGGCGACAGGTCCAGAGGCGCGCCTGCAGAAAACGTGGACGGTGGAGAGCTGCCGCTGCACCGACGCACAACGACTGGCTCTGGCTTCCTGGAAGTTGGCGAGACGTTAGGGCGCGGTCTGACGCGCGAACGGGGAGAACAGCGGGAGCCTTGTATACTCGCCGTGAAGACAGGCGCGACACGACGCGCAGGGTTTTTAGGGGGGTGGCCTCGCTGGGCGGCCCAACGTCGGATCAATTTCACGAGCCCGAAGAGTGCCGAACGTATACATTCTTTTTTACGAGGAAAGAAGTCCGCCGGCGTGAAGGGGAGTTCTCTGTGACAATATATACGGCACGCACGCCGTATTCCAACAGCGTCAAAGATCGTTCTCCTAAATTTGTATTTTTTTTTTTACTTTTTTCGCGCAAGCAGATAGATCAGAGAGTGAGCGAACTGGTTGAGGCGGGCCACATGAAAAGAAAGAGGCCGCCTGTGTCATCGAGTCATCAATTTCGCTCATGGGAAAGCCGAGATAAATTCACTCTAAAGAAGCTAGTTATGCTCGTCCCTCTACTTTTCTTTTTATGTTTTTAAACATGTGGCTCACTGCCTGTTTTTTTTCTTTTTTCTGGCGGCTTAATGATGCATCTGCACGACATCTGCACCTAATTTTGTGGCCCTTTTCACATTACTTGCCCCTGCAACATAGCGGGTTGCGTTGCAGTCCCTTTACTTCATCTGCCATCATCGTGACGTTGGACAGTGCCAGTTAAATGTTTTATGCTTGTACTTAAACAAACGTTTTTCTGCGAATAAATCTTAGTCCGAAGCTACAGCGCCCACGACGCGCCAATTCGATCTTTGTCCTCGCCGTTTGCGCTGCCGGTAATCAATGTCTTTCGAGACTTCCGCGCATATCACCCCTTCCAACAAGCTTTGTTTTTCAATGCGTACGATAGGCTTCATTTGACAATAACTGCCCTCATTAAGGCAGTCATTTGAAACAACGTTTCGGTATACTCACGTGCTTTTCCACCGGAATTCCAACGGAAAATGACAAACAAGCTGTAACGTTTGCGATTAGCATTTGAAAGAGGTAGCTCATGCATGCACGTGGTCTTTGGTTCATATGGCATTAAGGTCCGTAGCATTGGTCAACGTGACACTAAATGACATTTACCGACGGGGCGATCAGTAAGTGATATTGAACACTTCTGAAGTCTGAGAACGCGTAACCGATCCAACTTTAAACATTTCGTGGATACTTTCGGAGGCATGGAACCATACTGACAACTTCAACTTGCACAGCACAAAGAAAAAAAAACTTAAACCACAATACGGTAATAACACGTGGCTGATTTATTGCGGACAAGATACCAAGAGTGCAAAAAAAAAAAATCGACTCACGTACTCAGAATGCAACGAAAAAGTTCGCACATCGGCCTCTTTATCGACCACAACTCGAAAGTTAGGCTAGGTTACGTTGGGTTAACTTCCCAGGATAAATACGCGTGGCTTCTTCGAGGGTGAGCGAAGAAGCCGTTGCAGTAGCTATACAGTTTTACCGTACACGTTCTTGGTCCTATACAAGCGTGTCGAAGCTATGGCGCTCTTGCCACAGCTCTTGGCAACGACCACCTGTCAAACCACCTGGAAACAACTTCATTAGCGGGCGAGTGCGTCATCAAGTAAATACCAAGTAGGAAAGAAGTACAGCTTCTTCTCCCGCTTGCGAGAGAGAACAAATGTCTTTATTTAGGAGTGCAGCAAAGGGCAGGAGACCGACAGCGTCTGGGCGGTGAAAGCGAGGGCTCCGAGAAATTTCGCACCCACCGATTACCGCTGCGCCCGCGTAGTGTGCGTAATAATATTTTCTCGGAACGGAACGCCGATTCCCTTCCGCTCAGTCGGAGCGATGTCGTCACCACTACTCACGCCGTATATCGTTAGGCCCAAGTAGCCAATCAGAACGGGGCGTAGCAATCCCTTCGCGCGTCTCGCAAGGTGTGCTACGCGCCCAGAGGTGCTCGGTGGGTGTCAAAGGTGTGTGCCGCCTGCCAGATGCGGGGAGGGGGGGTTCCGGTTGACGAGGGGCCAAAAGCATTACAGTGAGCAGCCGAGCATCTAGCCCGCCGACGACGAACTGCGTCACCGACCTCTTAGTCGGTCTACGTCGCCTACGAATCGTTGGCAGTGGTGAACTCTTTATTGCGCCCCAAAAAGAGAGGACCACACGCAATCGTAAGTGTGAATAGGATTCACCATTAGGAGAGGGGGAGGGTGCACAAAGATTTATCGCAGCGGAACCCCCCCCCGCCATGGTTGAGCCTGAAAGACAATGTACCTCGCCATTTATGAAAATATGAAAATAGAATAAAGCGATGATGTGTTTCCAACGATGGCCCACCTTTGGTCCTTGCCTTTCCTGGAGTAAAAATGGGAAGTAAACAGTTCTTGGAATGCAACATCCCGGGTATTTGCCGCCGTTGTTGTTTCGAAAGGCCTGCTTGGCCATAACCCTCTATTCAAACAAGTGCAAGATTGGACCGACGGAGTAAAAGGGTGAAAGTATGGGACACACTTCGCGCCCCCCTTAGGTGAAAACGGGGTATACGCGAAAGCGATGTTGGTTTAGTAGACTTTTACATAGAGCGGTGAAATCGTCGCGTAGAAATATACTGCAGGAAATCAAGTCACGTAGCTTGCGCCAATGTATACGGCGGCTGGCGAAATTTGTTTCGTATACATGTTCATAATTGTAGCGACACTCTTCATTATTGCAATAGTAAGCATATTCCTGGTGTATCGCTTGTATAAGTTGTTTTCACATATGGAGCCAATCGCCCCGTCCGGTTTCAGCTCTTCTCAGGTTATGTTGGGAACGACATTTTCTTATTGTTTCTAAAGTGAAGCCAGGGCAGGTTACTAGAAAGGCGCGGGCGATTCGAGGCAACAATGTTGAGCCCTGCTCGTACAGTGCTTCGTCGGACCACCATGTCACCACATAACCACCAAATATGGGTGTAATTTGCCACTTTTTTCACGTACGCGGGCTGCGGCGTTTAAAGATTTCAGGATTTGTTCGTCACAACCCTCGTGCGAAGTCTGTAACGTTTAAAAATTTCAAGAGTATTGCTGCAACGTGCCCTTCCTGAATGTACAGCGTTCGAAACACCGTATGGTTCATTCAGTTGCCGAGTGTAGAACTTGTAAGCGTTGTAGCGCTTCAAAGAAACGTTCTAGGCCTTTATCCGGTTCAAGGCATCTAAATGATGTTCATATATCACCACTGACCTTGCAAGCCGGGCGCAATGGTGCCGCGGAAAGTATGATTTTGCGGAGCCATGCTTGCGTACCCGCTGATCCCCCCGTGCTGATGCGATGTATGCTTGCCATGAAAGGCCTCTGCCCTGATTCGCCCGTTTGGCACGCGGGGTTGGTGAAGCGTAAGCCACCATGTTCCAAGACGTTACGAAGAGCTTTGTCAGCCGCCTCATTATCCACTACACCCACATGCGACGGAATTCGCTGAATCTTGCAAACATTACTCTGCAAGTTGCACTCAACGCGAAAGCGTTATGGAGCGCGCTACTCAGGAATGCCGGCGTCGGCGTTGGAACTATCGGGGGAGAGTGAAAATACGCTATCTTGTCTGCGACTGAAAAATTGAGAAAGACGCAAATAAAATAAGTAAAAGTTTTCAGGTTCGAATGAGGATCGAATCCACGCCGTGTGCATGGCAAGGACGTGCTATACCTCAAAGCCACAGCAATCGCTGAAACTGCTTTCGGGAAAACGCTATGTGAACGTCATGTAGAGGAATGAGTCGTCTCAACGCATCATGTATTGCGTGGTAGTAGCTTAGAATCACGTCAGGCTTTAAAAAAATTGCAGCGAGTTAATGTTTTAAAAGTCTATGCATTACAATGCACTCAGACAAACTTAAGCGCCATCATCAGCAGAACCATCAACAAAGTGGATGGCTGCGTATAGGTCTAGCGAGTTGCCTTACAGACGTGAATGATGCTTCGAAACGAAAAATGTTATGCGCTCAGTTCTCGTTTCCTCACGGCGCAGTTGAGGCATGCACCGAGAACAGGCTAGCAGTTCAGAAGCCGATGCGCACGAGGCCCCACTAAGCTATCGCTGTCTGCTTTTCAAGGCGAGGCACGAGCGTGAAAGAGCAGGGAAATGCTGTTTTATACAGTTATTCTGCCTCGTTTCACGCGGCGCACTCCGCCGTTCAAACTAATACGTCGATTCGACGTGCCCGGTTTCATTAGTATATTCCACCTTACTTCCAACAAATTTACACGTTCCTTCGAATCGCTTCCGCGGAGTCCCGCAAGGTGCATGAAAGGATTAAGGACGGAAACCGACAGCCCGTCGTGTTGTAGCATGAAGTCGCAATAAAATGCACGCAGATTTTTAAATGCGAAGCATTTCTTAGCGAACTTAGGCGACTTGGTATCTATCTATCTATCTATCTATCTATCTATCTATCTATCTATCTATCTATCTATCTATCTATCTATCTATCTATCTATCTATCTATCTATCTATCTATCTATCTATCTATCTATCTATCTATCTATCTATCTATCTATCTATCTATCTATCTATCTATCTATCTATCTATCTATCTATCTATTTAGCCGCCTATGACTTTTCGCTCTCCTGGCTGTTTCAATAATGGTATCGATACCAAACTTGGTAAGGCATAACATGACTGTACGACGAACATATCTGACTAGTCATAGAATGAAAATCATGGCATGTATGTCATGATTTACATTTCATGGTCCTGCAGCTCTTGCGGTAGTTTCGTTCACGTGGCATGTTGCAAAACTGGTATGACATGATTGCATGGCGAACACAAGCGGCAGACCCTAACATGAAAACCATGCCATGCGTGTCGTGTAACAAAATGACTGCATGCCACGCTCATGATGCGCTCGCGGCCGTTTCGCTAGCGTCCCATATACCAAATTTGGAATGGCAGTACCTAAATGGATGACGAAGGTATGTGACTGGTTCAAACATGATAATCATGAGATGCGTGTCATGTAACAACATGACTACATGCCACGCTCATGATGCGCTGGTGGTCATTTCGCTAGCTTCAGTTTTACCGAATTTGGTATTACGTGACGCCAATGGATGACGAAGGTACGTGACTGGTGCAAACATAATAATCATGACATGCGTGTCAGGTGATAACACGAATACATGCCGCAGTCAGGGCGCCAATACATTTCGACGTGACGCTATACGCGTGCTCTGACGTTCATTTCGTCACGTCACGCCAGCGTTGCCACGCCAGACGCCGGTCCGGCCATATACTCCGCGCGCTGCGTTGCTTTGACGCATGCGCGTTTTAGCGCATCCAGCGTCCCTCCATAACAAAAAAAGGGAGACGCAGTGTGGTCTGGTTAACGCATCGGCGCGAAATGCAGCATGTCCCATTTCGCGCCGGTTGCCGCGGGACCGCTCCGACGAACGCTGGTTGCGCCTGGCGTCAGACTATAAAGTGCTCGCGTTTTGCTAACGTATAGCGTCGCTATGCCCAGCGTGCGAGCACCCAAACGTCACGTTACAGTATATTGGGTCCTTCATGATGCGCTCGCGGCCGTTTTGCTATCTCCACATGCACCGAATTTGGTGTTACGTCACTTCAACGGATGACAAAATATATGACTGGTGAAAACATGATAATCCTGACACGCGTGTCATGTTCTTACATGACAACATACCACACTCATAGCGTGCTCGCGGCCGTTTCGCTAGATCCAAATATAATAAATTCGGTATCACGAGACGTGAATAGATGACGAAGGTAAACGACACATCCAAGCATGATAATCATCACTCGGAAGTCATGTACGGCATAATTTACCTTGACCTCGTAACGTTGTGCTGATTTAAAGTGACATATCAACATTTATCATTCGTGCTTCGCATATCATCGATTTCCATTGTACGTGGGATCAGCCACTTTTTTTTAGAAAGGAAGCTTCTTAAAAAAGTTGTCGAACGACTCATCCACGTACGAGAATGGAACCCGGAACCAACGGCATTTCGGGGTGGTCACTTACCACGCGTTGGTAGAGTGATCGTCCCGGAAAGGCGTAGGTTCCGGGTTGGATCCCCACACATGGACGAATATTTTTTTTAGACTCTAAGCTTTCTTTTTGAGAAATCCGCGTGGGTTCCCTTGAGGGCCTTGTGCTATATAAACGGGTGATTGTCCATTTTCCCGTCCTTCAACTTGCGTTCTGAAGTCACTGTCACGAGAGAAGTGCACGGAGTGATTTTCGTATACTCGGTGGCGCGATTACACGCGTTACGAAATCGGCACGCGGTGCCCCCAATGGACCGCACACGTGGCGCCTACATCCTGCCCGTCCCGAGTGCTGGCCAGATGCGCCCTCTTGCAGCTGGCTGCAGAGGCGCCTGCACGAACGCGCTTAGGCAGGCGTCTGGCGGCATCTGGCCGTGCAAGATCGTGCACCCGAAGCTCGCGCCGAGGACGCCGTCAGGCAGCGCCAAGGGTGAGCTGGCAAAGCCGCTCGTCGGCGGCATAAAATAGAAGCAGCAAAAGAAGCAGTGCGCCCGCGGGTGGGAAGCGGAAAAAGAAGGGGCGAAACGGGCCTTCAGGGGGCGCAACCACTTCGTAGACAAGGCACAATGGGTATAGCGTTAACGCAACCCCCGAGCGAGGTGAGCAGTTCGGCAGGTATTTCGCCACGACATGCTGCGGCGAAGCGAGCCATCAGATCTTAGGTTCGGGTCGCTTCTCCGGGCGCATATGCAAAGAGTCGCCCTCGTCCTCCGCATTTCCTCTTCTCCTTACATACTCAGTGATGAATGTCGCATGGTTATGAGGTTCCCACGCGTTAGGTATTAATATTAACGGACACCGTTGAAATTGCACTTCAAGTTGCCCCCCTTTTCCGAGTTTGTGCTCGCCTAGATAAAGCAATCTAGCATATTCCGCGCATTGTGGAAATCGATTTCACGCGATGCAGCCAGCGAGTATTCTGGCTAAGCGGCATTTTCTATTAGACTTTTTTTTTTCTTGTTTTGAGACAATTCTTACTAGGTGCATCGTGTATATATGTTGTTCTGTGTAAATTGAGAAGTTGTGGGCAGATGAAGAGCTCACCCGGCACATCGACAATAGCGGCGCCTACATGCAGCGTATGGCATATGCCTTAACGTCACCACACGTCGCTGCCCAGATGCTAGTTGAGCACTAACGAAGTATACGCCACGTTTCAATTATGTGCATCTAATGACTAGCAATCGTCGGTGCTACGCGTGGTCGAGCATGCTCAGTCGTAGGGGTTATTATGTAACGTTTATTACAGTGATAATAGCGCACATCCATAACTGCAACTATTTGACGTTGCCGAAACAGCATTGATTGATATGTGGGGTTTAACGTTCCAAAACCATCATATGATTATGAGAGACGCCGTATAGTGAAGGGCTCCGGAAATTTCGACCACCTGGGGTTCTTTAACGTGCACCGAAGTCTGAGCACACGGGCCTACAGCATTTTCGCCTCCATCGAAAATGGGTGCCGCAACAGGACGCCAATGTAGGATCTTCTTCTAAAGTGTACTTTCGAGATCAGGCGTCCTTCTCTGGCTGAATACTTCCACGCAGAATGTATGAGTCAATTGCCGCTCGAGTATTGATTCTTACTGTCTGTGGCCACCGGAATGTTTCGCGCACCGATACCGCCGCCAACGTCGGCAACGGATTTTCAGTGACACAGGCCACGTAACGCAAATCGCATTAAACATTCCTTTTGCCTATTACCATTGTCGCTTGGCAGACATCATAGTTTATCACTTGAGGTGCATAACCGCATTCCGCGGGCCCGTGTTTTTCGGGCATCTATAGCTCGCATGCTTTTGGAGTGCGGGTTGCTATAGGCCCCTACGTACAGCAAGCCTATAAATGGGAAGCAATGCTGCACGGCTGACGCCTCAAGACCGAATCCTGGCCGTCCGATACGCCCGCGACAGGGCCCGCAGGCCAGGCCTGTCGGTACCCGTGGGAATAGCCGGGTGGGCGCGGGAACACTGTCTCCCACGTCCGTAACGGACCTCGATAATGTCTCTCTCTCTCTCTCTCTCTCTCTCTCTCTCTCTCTCTCTCTCTCTCTCTCTCTCTCTCTATATATATATATATTATATATATATATATATATTATATATATATATATATATATATATATATATATATTATAATATATATATATATATATATATATAGATATATATATATATATATATATAACCTGTTGCAATTGCTTAGGGTGCTGAAGTTAACAACAGGGCAGTTAATGAGCTGTCGAAATAATGATGACTAAGACCTAGAGGCCAACTTGTCTGGTATGAAGTTTGGCAAAATGAATTCGAAATTCGGTGCAAAATAAACAAATAAGACAACCCTTAAGGGATGTCGTGTCCTAAATGAGCTTTCTATTTGAAACTGCCACACTGTTCAATGCAATACCATCTGCCACGTGCAATGTCAATCCTAATAGGGATTACTAGTAGCATAGAATATTGTCGCATGGTCATGATGCTGAAGAAGGCAGAAGTTGGTGTGTTCAAGGCGAAACTCTTTACTTGGGTGAACCTGTGCCCGCAGAACAAAAAACTCAAACTACAGCAATACGCACTGTAAGTTGTGTCTACGGTCTTTTTACAACGAACCATTATAATCTGGCAACATGGGTCTGTATTATCCAAAGTTCATAATATTTAAACTTTCGATAAAGGGAGGGAGGAATGCGCCTTGCCGTGTGATGATCGGTCTGACCTCGTTCAGCGGTATGAGGCAGGCTAGTACCACTGATACATGCTGAATGTATTCAACAATGTGTTCACGAAAGACTTCAATCACCACCAGTGTTTATTAATAAAACTGCAGCGCAAGTTCAGAATGGGTAAGTGCCTTACAATAGGTGCAGGGACGCTATGGAGCCCCCACACTGCAGCTAGCTCGATAATAAAAGAGTTTCAAATGGCCTTTTTCAGCCACTTCTCTTGATAGGCTAGGAATAAATTCTCTCTTATTTTTGTGGAAAGGAAGGCATATTTGTTTAAATTGGGTCGCCCATTGGCTGCTGGAATCTGTAGCTCACATGCAGTGTCAACGGGATGCTGGACGGTCCAAGGATGGTCGGAGAGTTCTGAACTGAGTAGTGCCAAGGGACTTCTCACATTAATATTGAGATTTGACAGTGAAACTCAAGTGCTTAGAGCACCAGAACGTCTTACTTTGAAAACATTGGTCACAATGCATACCAACGTGGCAAGGTTCTGTTTGGCGTTGCATGAGTCAGTTGCCAGATTTGGAGGTCAGTGTGGCCAAACTGCCACCAGATTTGGCGAAGAAATTTGTCCCTGTGGTTGTGCCTTCCCCGTGGGGGCTTTGCGTCGTCCGCGGTGCAGTTTTCCGAGTGCGTGTGCTGTGTTGGCTGTTTTGATTAACAAAATGAACTGTGCATTGCAGAAGTCAGGGGTGCTTTGTCTTGCTGTGTGTGCGGCTGTGCGGTTAAAGGGTCGATCTCGATCGTGTCTTAGAACTGGGGAATCAACGACACGTCGTCCGCCATGCATTTCGTGAGTGTGTGTACAACGTTGTTCGCGAGGGCATAGGCGATGTTGGCTGTTTTAATTAACGGAATGTACGACGCATTGCAAAAGTCGGGGCGTATTCTCTTACTGTATGCGTAGCTGTGCAATTAAGAGGTCTGTGTCGATCGTGTCTCAGAATTAGAGAATCAACGCCCATCGACACGTATGAGTACGCGCTCAAGGGGAACTGAATTTCAAGCTGAGAGACAATAAACATTAATTAACTGGAATTTTTGTCATTTGGCTTATTGTGGGTGGAGCCCTGCAAGTAACGGCGGCTCGCGGGGCGGTGTCTTATTTACAGCTACGCACGAGTCGCACTTAGTTCACTCCAGCAGCATCGATAAAGCAGACTTTTGGGCATATATAGCTGTAGCATATTCAATGTACCCCAATTATCCAGCCTTGGTACATTTATACTTAATATGCACACGAGTTTGAACGATATGTCTTGTGCTGACATAGCTAAGGGAAGCGTAGTGTACGTCCCCATCGTTGCACGTGGTCGACGCGGCAAGATCAGCTGTGCAGAGAGCTATACTTCCTACTTCTGAGACACGATTGGACACAGTCAGAAAAGGAAGCGCACTGCCTGCTGCGACTCTATTCAGTTTCTCCATAAAACGCGTTGTCGTGCATAGTCCACTAGGTACGCACAGCTACGGAGATATTTTATAATTCGGTGATATTAGTCGATGTATATTGAAACGCTGCGCACAAATTCAGTTTCCCTTGAGCGTGTATTCATATGGGTTGTTGTGCATTGATTCCCTAACTCTGAGACACCATCGAGACTGACCTTTTAATTGCACAGCTGTGCACACAGCAGGAGAATGCGCCCTAACTTCAGCAAACACGCTGTTCGTTCTGTTGATTAAAATGGCCAACGTCACGCACACACTCGCGAGGTGCACCGCGGCCGACGCGGGGCCCTCGCGGGGGGGGGGGGGGGGCACAGCTACAGAGGCAAATTTCGTGGCAGTGTGGCAGCACTGACCCCCCAAGTCTGGCAACAATTTATGCGTTGCTAAACAGAACCTTGCCAACAATGTTACCGCTTTGAGTGATGAACTTAACGTAAAACACGCACAAGAATTTTTTTTATTTATACTGAGCTCGCAGAGAAGGTTGTGGTAAGAGCTTAGTGAGCACCCTTGAGCGATGATGCAATCACTTAGTGCGCATTTCAGTCAACTGCAACACTTCAACCAACACTGTACTGTACCAATGAGCTTTCAGAGTGATTTGGCTGGAGGCTTGACTTGGCGAGAAGTTACCAGTGTAGCCATCCACAACTTAAAATTTCCGTGGTATTAGCGTTTAAAGAGTGGCATAATTTAGTCTGCTGTCAGCCTATGTCAACACGACAAAAGCACGCTTTCTGCGCATAATTTCGAAGAAAAATGCCACTAACAGTCGATGACTGTAGCCAGTTGTCTTGAAACGTTTCCTCTATTATGTCAAATGAATAATCTTTTTCTTAGTTAGATTGACCCTGTCTTCTTTTGTTTTTTTCTTTAATATTTTTATGTTTTCTTTAACATTATATGTTATGCTTTCAAACCTCATTTTAACTCATTTGCATCGTACATGAAAATAGCTCGTTAAATCCAAAAATTTGTTGTAAAGGTATACTGCATTTACTCGCATAATGAACCCACCCCCAACCTTGGTCCTTTTTTAATGTATCTATTTATTTTATATTGATAGGGTAGCCAGTGCCATCGACAATGGGAGCAACGTTAAATCAAGCTATTATATTGCAAAATAGCAACGCAATAGAAGTCAAAACATAGTTTCGCAACTATGCTAAACAGTTGCGAGCAGTGTGAGAGCGGACGACGTCAATCAAAATTTGAAAGTCCCGCCTTTTGCAACAAAGTGCCATATGTCGAAGGCAGAAAAAACCTCTTTGCTGATAGCACCACGTAAGCACAGCGGCACAAAAGCAAAGCAAAAAAACAAAGTGCGTAGCCTACGAAATGGCGGGCGCGCGGCGTTGAAACACTGCACGCTTGCGCCATCACTGAGGGCCATGCAAAGCGCAATCGCACCCACAACGTTCGTGTGCTGCTATCCAGCGCTGCGTTTTTGTTGTCAGGTGTGTTGTTGTGAGTTTAGTTAGGACACCTGTTGCGCAAGGCGCATCGGCTGGTGCGCTAGCTACACGGCTGGTTACAAACAGCATGCGCTGGAGCATGGGAACAGAGCGGCTGGGCGACACTTGTCGATCCGTGTTCTTTCGTTACGGGAGGAAACAAAAAGAGGTTCGGGCTACAAAAAATATTTGTCGCGCATTTTACGGACCAAAATAAGCAAAGCCCTCACGCGAAATTTTTTGTTTCAACTCCCATGACTTTTTTTTCCCGTGTAATGAACATTCTCCCCAAATTGCCGTCAACTTTTCTGAAAAAAGGTGCGTTCATTATGCGAGTAATTACGATATCTGAAACATGTGCTACCGCAGGGGCGCCTGCGCAAGTAGGCGTTTGGTGTGTAGCGACACCACGAACCCGAGCTAACGGGGGAGTTTCGACTCCCTCCCACGCCTAGCCGTGCGTGGCTTTGCCGTGTCCGAGGAAAAGGGGATCCTGGGGGTTGAGCCGACGCTGGGTGATTGGACCGTTAAGGCCCCCCGGCAGAGGCAACACACCCCTTTGGCCCCGGCTTCACGTAGACGGCACCCCTGAGCTGACCCACCCAGGGGAATCGGCAGTCGCCTTTTCCTATCTCTCTCTCCCTACATCTTCGTCTTTATCTCTTACTATTTATCTGTCCTGTCTTCTACTCTCTTCCGTTTACTTCCAAACTTCCTGGCGGCTAGGGTTAACCCTGTGCAAATAGCCTACATTGGTCTAGGCGCATTGGGTTATAGTGGCGTTGTACGGCTGGCGTCTGCAGGTTTCAGCATTTGTAACCTTGTAGCGTCCCCTCGTTGGGCTCCATGGTGGGTGGCCGCCAACGCTGCTGAACAACAATAAGGAAGACATGCATGGAGCATTCCCACTACTGTCTGATCGTACCGGCTTAAAGCCGGTACGCACCGATGATCTCACCAGAGAAGGATTGGCCACCCTGGTGCAGTGTCTGGCCACCCCCTCCCGTAGGCATTCGTCAATTAACTCACGGCCCTCAGTCCCCACCAGCTGCGGAGCAAGTGACCACGGCGGCGGTCGGATCTGCAAAGCAGCAGAGGGTGCTAGGAATCTCTGGATACGGACAGGCCACCATTGGAACTTGAACTTAGCAACGTTTAACGTTAAAACGTTATCTAGTGAGGGAAGTCTAGCTGTATTATTCGAGGAGCTAGAAGGCATTAAATGGGATATAATAGGGCTGAGTGAGGTTAGGAGGACAGATGAGGCCTATACTGTGCTACAGAATGGGCACGTCATTTGCTATCGGGGCTTGGCAGACAGAAGAGAACTGGGAGTAGGGTTCCTAATTCACAGAAACATAGCTGGCAACATAGAGGATTACTATAGCATTAATGAAAGGGTGGTAGGCATTGTAATTAAACTGAATAAAAGATACAAAATGAAGGTAGTACAGGCTTACGCGCCTACATCCAGCCATGATGACGCTTCAGTTGAAAGCTTCTATGAAGACGTGGAATCGGCAATGAGTAAGGTGAAAACACAGTATACTATAGTAATGGGCGACTTTAATGCAAAGGTAGGGAAGAAGCAGGCTGGAGACCAGGCAGTAGGAGATTAAGGCATCGGCACTAGAAACGCCAGAGGAGAGCTACTAGTAGAATTCGCAGAACGCAATAATCTGCGTATTTTGAATACCTTCTACCGAAAACGAGAAAACCGCAAGTGGACATGGAGGAGCCCTAATGGCGTAAATAAGAACGAAATAGACTTTATAATGACTGCACACCCAGGAGTCGTGCAGGATGTGGAAGTGGTTGGCAAGGTAAGATGCAGTGACCATAGAATGGTACGGGCTCGAATCCGCCTAGACTTGAAGAAGGAACGGCAGAAACTGATACGCAAGAAGCAAATCAATAAGCTAGCACTGAGAGGGAAAGTACAGGAATTCAGAGTGTCACTGCAGAACAGGTACTCTGCTCTTAGCGAGGAAACCAACCTTAGCGTAGATACAATGAATGATAATCTGACGAGTATCATCACGGAGTGTGCAGTGGAAGTTGGAGGCAGGGTAGCTAGACAGGACACCGGCAAGCTTTCCCAGGAAACGAAGAACCTAATTAAGAAGCGTCAAATCATGAAAGTGTCAAGTACAACAGACAAAATAGAACTGGCAGAGCTTTCGAAGCTGATTAATAGGCGTAAAGTATGCGATGTAAGAAGGTATAACATGGAGAGAATTGAGCACGCTCTGAAAAACGGAGGAAGCGTCAAAGCAGTGAAGAGGAAACTTGGGATAGGCAAAAGGCGGATGTATGCACTAAGGGACAAAGAAGGCAAATTAACTACCAATATGCATAGGATAGTTAAAATAGCAGAGGAGTTTTACAGAGATCTGTACAGTAGCCGAGACAACCACGACCTTAATACTATAAGAACTAGCAGTAACCCAGACGGCACCCCCACCGGTAATGATAGAAGAAGTCAGAAAAGCTTTGGAGAGCATGCACAGAGGCAAAGCTGCTGGTGAGGATCAAGTAACATCAGATCTGCTGAAAGATGGAGGACAGATTGTGTTAGAAAAACTAGCCACTCTATTTACGAGGTGTCTCCTGACGGGAAAAGTACCAGAGTCTTGGAAGAACGCTAACATCATCTTAATACATAAGAAAGGAGATGACAAGGACTTGAATAATTACAGGCCGATCAGCTTGCTCTGTGTAGTATACAAGCTATTTACAAAGGTAATTGCTAGCAGAGTAAAGAAAACATTAGAATTCAATCAACCAAAGGAACAAGCAGGATTTAGAACAGGCTGCTCAACAATTGACCACATTCATACTATCAATCAGGTAATAGAGAAATGCTCAGAGTATAACCAACCACTATACATAGCCTTCATAGATTAC
This sequence comes from Rhipicephalus annulatus, assembly GCA_013436015.1. NCBI lineage: Eukaryota > Metazoa > Arthropoda > Arachnida > Ixodida > Ixodidae > Rhipicephalus > Rhipicephalus annulatus. The sequence goes on from WOVY01012955.1 coordinate 80,908, forward strand.
GAGAAGGCGTTTGATTCAGTAGAAATATCAGCCGTCATGCAGACACTGCGGAATCAGGGCGTAGATGAAATATATATAAACATTCTGGAAGAAATATACTGGGGATCAACTGCTACCATAGTGCTTCATAAAAAAGCATCAGAATACCAATAAAGAAGGGTGTAAGGCAGGGGGACACAATCTCCCCAATGCTATTCACTGCGTGCTTACAGGACGTTTTCAGAAGCCTAGAATGGGAACAGTTAGGGATAAGAGTTAATGGAGAGTACCTCAGTAACCTGCGCTTCGCCGATGACATTGCATTGCTGAGTAACTCAGGGGACGAATTGCAACTCATGATTACGGAGTTAGACAAGGAGAGCAGAAAGGTGGGTCTTAAAATTAATCTGCAGAAAACGAAAGTAATGTACAACAACCTCGGAAAGGAGCAGCGCTTTGCGATAGGTAATAGTGCACTTGAAGTTGTAAAAGACTATGTCTACTTAGGGCAGGTAATAACCGCAGAGCCTAACCACGAGATTGAAGTAACTAGAAGAATAAGAATGGGGTGGAGCACATTTGGCAGGCACTCTCAAATTATGACAAGTAGATTGCCACTGTCCCTCAAGAGGAAGGTATATAACAGCTGTATCTTGCCGGTACTTAGCTACGGAGCAGAAACCTGGAGACTCACAAAGAGGGTTCAACTTAAATTGAGGACGACGCAGCGAGCAATGGAAAGAAAAATGGTAGGTGTAACCTTAAGAGACAAGAAGAGAGCAGAGTGGATTAGGGGACAAACGGGAGTTAAGGATATCATAGCTGCAATAAAGAAGAGGAAATGGACATGGGCCGGGCATGTAGCACGTAGACAGGATAACCGCTGGTCATTAAGGGTCACCGGCTGGATTCCCAGAGAAGGGAAGCGGGGTAGGGGGAGACAGAAGGTTAGGTGGGCAGATGAGATTAAGAAGTTTGCGGGTATAAATTGGCAACAGCAAGCACAGGACCGGGTTAACTGGCGGAACATGGGAGAGGCCTTTGTTCTGCAGTGGACGTAGACAGGCTGATGATGATGATATATATATATATATATATATATATATATATATATATATATATATATATATATATATATATATATATATATATATATATATATATATATATATATATATATATATATATATATATGACGCCGTTTAATGAATGACTGTATATATACAACGCCGCATGCAGTTTTCTTATGCGCTGAAATCGCGTGATTTACTGTCGTATTCAATAGCAAATTCTGTTGGCAGAATACGAGTTTCGTGTTATTCCAGAAAGCCTACCGGTTTCCATGGCCACTGCTGCGTGTCAAGAATGTTTACTCGACTCTGCACACCATTTTTACGCGTACCATAAAGGTAGGCGCAAAAAACGAGACAAATTGAAGGGACAAGGGAACAAAGACGCAGCGCCGGTTTGGTTGTCGCCTCACAATTACGAATGACTTGTCCCAACTGCCCCGCGAGTCGCAGCTCTTTCAAGATTACTCGGCAGTTTTAACTGTTCGACCATTCCAGCGACTATAGGTGGCGCAACGGCACGTCGATATGGCGGACGAGACGGCGATGTTGCGAGCGTGCACGTCAGCGTCGCAGAGCGTGAAGACGCGTTCATTGGTTCACGCCTACTGAGAGACCGAACTGCGTCACTGACTGCCTCGCAGATTATCACCGTGTGACAGCTTCGGAGCACGGCTAGATGGCGCCGCCTGCGTTGCTGAATTCACCGAATATGAGCGCGAAGTCCATGTCGTTAAAATCAGTGCCACGCGCTGTCCTTCGCACGAAGTCATTGCCCCGTAATGAACACACGACACGCCCCTGGTCTCTTCCAAATTAAGCTTCATTTTGTTCACAAGAACGTTGGAGGTCTAGAAGACCGTATCGCAGCGCAGACCATTCACAGTAACACGTTATTTGAAAGGCATTATAATTAGACCGTCCATCGCCCGAGAACTTATGAGCGCGACAGCCCACCTGGAGGGCGGGAAAGAGCAGGCCGCCTGCATTCCAAAACGATGCGAGGAAAGCGGTATAGAATCAATACTGTTACGGAGAGATAAGAACTTGAATTTTAAAATGCGACGAAGACGACGAGCGTGTGGAACGCCCGCGCCTTAAGCCGTCCTGCCAGCCTCACTAAATACTCTCGCAAATATTGACACGTGCTCCTAACTTCTTCCTTTCGTTGTGAACCCGGTTTCATCGCTTAAAACCACCACTGACCTTATCGATCGGCTCATGCTATGTCTGAGTTTTGAACTCGGAAACTCCTCGAGTGTTCTCGAATCTCCTATACTCAGATTCCGGGCAATGCAGAGTGCAATGAGTACACCATGCAACCTGCTATACCTCTCTGCAGCGTACGCATAATATGAGTGTAACAACAACTGTACAGCGTCATATGTCTTGATGACGTCATACAAAAAGTCACTAAGTAAGTTCTGTAAGCATCAGTGGGAAAAGTACGTGCTTTATGCCTGCCAACTAGCCTCCGCCTAGGTTCGTGTAGAAAGAGGGAGTAGGAATGTAGGAAACGTAGGGAGGTTAACCAGACTATGCGTCCAGTTTGCTACCCTACACATGGGGAGGGGAGAGGGGAATAAAAGAGAGAGAGAAGTATAGACACATGTCACATCGCACACACAATGCCGAGTTTCACAGGTGGTCCCTCAATGAAGTTGCTGTCAAGTATCTCAGGAGGGCTCGTGTGGCTTTCTGTGCTGATGTGCTGCGCCCCCAGGCTCCTAAGATCTTTGCTTCAGTAAATGGCCGGTCATCGAGTCTATTCAAGGCGCACTGGAGAGTCCGGCGATCTTCATCAAATTGGGCACAGTGGCACAAGAGATGTTCAATAGTCTCTATACCGTTGCAGCGTTCACACATGGATGAATCCGCCATGCCAAGGCGATGGCTGAATGACTTCGTAAACGCTACCCCAGTCTACAGCCGGCACAGCATTGTAGCGTCACGTCGAGAAATCTTGAATGGCAGTTGTTTCTGGAGTAATGACTTAAGATTATTAGGGCGATGATTGGAGTTAAGTGGAGAATTCCAGCGCGCAAGCGTGGCTTTATGCGCGATGTGACCAAGTTCTCTAGCTGCGTCTACTCTTGACAAGGGTATTAACAGTGTGGGCGCTCCATCGTGGGCACATCGGGCAGCGTCGTCGGCGAGGTGGTTACCACTGATGCCACAGTGGCCCGGCAACCATTGTAAAACAATGTCGTGTGCTTGATCAGCAGCGCGATAACAAATTTCATTAATACGATACACCATCTGGTGGTAGTTTCCACGTCGTAGACTTCGCACGTATTCAAGGGTTGCCTTGGAGTCACAGAAAATGGCCCATCTACTAGGGGATTCTTGCGTAACAAACTCCACAGCGGCTCGAAGAGCGGCGAACTCGGATCCCGTAGATGTCGTGACGTGTGATGTCTTGAATTTGATGGTGATTGATCGAGATGGTATGACAAAGGCACCTGTCGAACATCCCGTGACCGAACCGTCCGTGTAAACATGAATTCGGTTAGCATACGACAAATGCAAAAGGTCCATTGAGATCTGCTTGAGGGCTGCAGATGACAGGCTTGCCTTTTTAGATATCCCCGGTACTTCAAGGTGCACAGTCGGTCTTTTCATGCACCACTCTGGAGATAGTGGTATCATTGCGGGCGAGAATCTCCACGAGATGGAATTCTGGTTAGCCGCAACAACTTTGGAAAACGCTGCCCTTGGTCTTTCTAGTGGTTAGGCACTCTGGATATGTGACGGATATGTGTCCGGAGTGTGTCGACAGTTATATATATATGTCGTGATCGGATGGTCTTTAGAAATACCAATTGTTGCTAACGTATTAGCGCACCGAGGTAGCCCTAAGCATGAGCGGAGTACTTGGCCTTGAATGCTTTGCAGGACACTGATGCTAGTTTTTCCGGCGTTGAAAAGCACGGGCGTGCTATACCGCAAATATCCCAAGAAGAGCGCTCTATACAGCTGAAGCATAGATGCCACTGGTTCGTGTAATGTGAGAAATACCCTATGATGGTACCTGGTTTGAAAGATTTGAACCTTGGTGGAGTTGGCAAGGAATAATTTAAAATGTTTTTTTACAGCCTATACAAGATTTGACAAAAACTTGGCAGGGCAGGCAGAGAAATAAAGCGTGGACTGCCTCTGGCGGCGAAAATTCTTGTGCCTGGGTACTTAGATTTTAGATACGTGTACGTTAGAAAATGCCCAGGTGTTTGAAATTTTCGCAGCCCTCCACTACGGCGTCCCTGATAATCATGTCGTAGTTTTGTGACTTTAAAACTCAACAGTTATGAGCAATCGTTAGCCTCTATCGATCTCATCCCGTTATTTTTGTTAGTCTTGCATGCGCTGTAATATACCTTTTAACTGTTTCGTTACTGCGCCTTTAAAAAGTGGGTGTCCGGTGACCTGCACTAGATGAGCAAGAGCTGAAAAATACGGGCGCACCATCTTGCACATTCTCTAAGAACTCGTTTTGTTTTCTGTGTAGTCAGTTTTGTCCTGAGCGGCAGCAATTTTAAATGCGAAACATTTCTTAGTGAACTTCGGCGACCTTGACGGTATCTATCTATCTATCTATCTATCTATCTATCTAGTCGCTTACGTTTGGGTGCTCTCGTGACCGTGCGCGCCCTTAACTTAGCGTAAACCAAAATTAGCACGAGAGGGTAAGATGGCTTGACGAATATGAAGCACTGGTCAGGGCATGAATTATGTCGCAATCCCGTCGCGTACGTCGTCGAACACTTTTCGTCAGACCGTGGCACATACGCATGGGCGTGTATGTGCCACTAGTATGCGGGTATGTGCCACAGATGATGGACACTTCGTATCTGCCCAGGAACGACGAGAACACACATGGGCAATATTAATGCGTCAGCGTTAAGCAATACCCGACATCGGTAGCGTCGACTCAACGAAGGCATAGAATAAATTTGTGTTAAGAAAAACCTGGCATAGGCAGTGTTGACCCCTCGACGAATGCAAATAATAAATTTCAGGGTTTCAGCAGGAATCGAACCCAAGAATTCTGCGGGGCAGTCAAGCATTCTACCACAGAGCTACGCCAGATCTAGGAACTACTTTTCAAATAGACGGTAATCTTCGTGAAACGTCAAGAGTGGTTGCTGTGCTGCCTACTCAATTTTATAAAGATTACATCTGTACCTCTTTGATACAGCCGTCCCGTTGGATTAACGTCAATTGTGGTTAGTTGTCATGTGCTCAAGTTGATTTTTGTAGCAGTGCCCAAGACCAGTATCCTCTCGAGCATCAGCGCTTCGTATCAGCTTCTGGTGTTGTTAATACGCATGTTCCAGTTGACGTCGTTGCGCAAGTGCAAAGAACTGGTTATATAAACATCTGCGACTCTTCAACATATGTCTGTGCGTGAAACATTTTATATTTAGCGTCAATTCATGGCGTGTCACTCAGAAAAAAATTGCAACATGGTCACTTTCTCTCCGCATGCTTCGCATAACGTCTCTTTCCAGGTACGTGGGATCTGCTGATTTTTTTTTCTTTGGAGGCATCTGTGCTGCCAGCGCTGACACCATGGCTCCGTGCATCAGCACCATGACAATCTCTTGCTGTTCGCTTGAATCGAACTCCTTGACGCTGTTGGGAACGCTGTGCGAAAACGGACGAGAAGAATAAATGCGGCGCGTTTGGTTTACTCCGCTCACTCAGCTGGCGGTGATCAGCTGATCGGCGCCGATCTCCAGAGTTCTCGCTGATAACGAGATCCGGATGTGACTCTCCGGTTTGGCGACTTCCGGTCGCTCACATGCAGCCTCTGCCGGTGTGAACATCAGTCGCTTTTTAACACCGACTCAAAGATAGCGGTTGACTTGGCCCATTCCGTGAGTGTACTTAAGGGCGCAAAAACACAGACAAGGTACACTAGAAGGGCTTAACAGTAGATCGGTCGTCCTATTTAGTCATTCGCGTACATCTTGTCTGTTGTTTATTGGCTTCTTTCGCGCTCTTAAGTACCCTCCGTACAATCTCGCCCAAATATTTGTGCTGATAAACTTGGTTTATTCGTAAAAATGGCCGACGAAACTGCAGCGAGACCTTCTCAGAAATGTTGTTGCTTGGGCGATTCTTTTGCATAAACAAACAATTTTTCTGCTCTTTCTAGTAAAAATGACTGCGAGAATGATGTCAAAGTATGGAAATATAGTTCGAATGACAGAAAACAGCAGAAAGAGCTCGAATAGTATTCTGGTGCTGACCAGCACGGTTACACTTTCTCCCAATTGATTCTTTATCCATATTGAGGTGTTATGAGGATTGGCTTGACTATACTTTTATTTGTAGTGTCTCAACGGTATGTCGTGAAAATTGGAGGACTTATTCATCCGCCACCAGAGAGTTATCTCCAGCCCAAGAAGGATGCGGCCGTGATCTGAGAGTAGTGTTGTGCAGTGAAGCTACACGTTTCAGAAGAAAAATTGCTATTCTGGGCATATTTTTCACACGGGAAATAATAGACGGGATTTGTATTAACGAAAATGAGTGTGTGTGGTTGAAAATTCTGTAGAGGCAGGTCTGTGCCGCGATTATGCTTGGGAAACGGTTATGGTAGCAGAGATGGTGAATATCATTTGCCTGTTGATCTATATGAACATTGTAGAGATCCTACGATTACATCTCTCCAAAGCAAGTACCGTATTTGCCCAATCCCAACGCGTGCTTTTTTAGGGAAAAATATACCTTAAAATGAAATGCGCGTTAGATTCGGGAATACATGTTTAAACTACCACATAGCTGTATTTTTGTTTTTGGGTCATGTAAGTCAAGTGCGTGTTGGAATCGTGGGTGCGTTGGAATTGGGTAAATACAGTACATCCAGAACAAGTCCCAGTGATTGGCGAAGCTGAAAAATTCAAAAATACCAAGAGGAGAACAAACCTGACGGCCAGACAATGCCACTTGTAACGCCTGTTTTGCCCAGTGACACATCAACCTTAGAAAATATTTTTTGTACATCTTAGAGCTTTCAGAAGTATTTTTTGTACATGTTTGAGCTTTCAGACATTGTTACAGTTATTTCGGTAAAATATGAAGACATTTCGGTAGCTTAAGAAGCTTAAGATTTTTGTGTGTGCGTTGAAGCCATGCTTTAGGATGTTTTAATGCTGTGTTCAGTACTATTTTTAGCATCTCATTTTTTAAATTTTGTGCTGATATTTGCCGTAACTTTCTAAAAGACCCATGGCGCAAGAGCAAATTCATTTTTCTTCTCATATATGTTTAATGTATTGCTGTGTCTGAAAAATTTGTTGAGGGAAACATATAACCGTGTAACCTCATGAAATAATGCAGTTTTCACTGGGAAAGCAAAAAAAAAGAAAAGAAAAGCAACTCACACTTCTTTCGAGGTACATTATTAAAGTTTTCTACTAACATAGAAAATTTTTAAGCAAATTTTCGTATATATTTAATGCTAGAAGCATAATATTAAAAACGTTTTATACTAGCACAATAAATCCTGTTTTTTATAAATATTCTTGCATAGATCGAAATATAAGTTTTTCGAAGTAGTATAATTATAAAGAGCAATCAAGTAGCTTTACATTCATAATATTTTATTGTATCTATAAGCTTACTCATAACTTAAACACTCATAATGCGGCCATTTGTCTCAAATAACACCTTTATAATGACGTTATTCCAGACGTTATTCAGTCAAACAGTTATTCGCCTTAAAACATTACTTTTTGTCACGCTAACAAAGGTTGAGTTTGTTAGGTCTATCATATCCTATCGGCGATCAATCGTTCTGAGGCTGATGGCGAAAAATTCCTTCGAATGCCGACATAGACGCAAGCTTGCCACCGACGTGCACAGCACAAAAGCTATGCGAAAAAACCAACGCGTAGAAGACGAGCAGCGCTTTCAACGACGCTAACTAAATTTCTCGATAAATGTCGAAAGGAAAAAAATCTGGAAGTTCAACGGAAGATACTGAGAAGCTGAAATGACTGATATCACACTGTGAAAAATATGCGAGTGGCTCTCGGTAGTGTGTCGAGCTATTATATCTCGTGTATTGCATGTCTGAGTATGGTTGGCACTGCAGACGTTGTTGTATGCGTTGGATACCAGACTAAATATTGGACACAGGACTACGAATTCGTCTGCTGCAGAAATAGCATTATAGTTGAACGAGAGCGGGAAAGACATGACCAAAAAAAGTAAACACATGTAACGCTGTACTCGCAACTAATATATATATATATATATATATATATATATATATATATATATATATATATATATATATATATATATATATATATATATATATATATATATATATATATATATAGAGAGAGAGAGAGAGAGAGAGAGAGAGATAGTTACTCTCGCCCTGTGTTGTTGATCTATTTCTTTTGCACCTGTTCTTTTTCTGTTTCTTTTTTCTCTCGTTATCTTTTCATATTTCTCGCTCTTTCTATATTCACTTTCTTTGATACATTTTTTTCTATCTCTTTGCGCCCTCATTCCCGTTATTTCTCTCTACATACTTCTCTTTCTCTTTCATTCTATCGCTTTCTTTCTGTCTCTTTCTACGTTTCGCTCCTTTGAAAAAGATATTTTCTCAGGGCTCCATGCCATCGCTTCGCAGCCATTTCTGAGGCCAGCTGTTGCCTCTTTCGTTTTTATAGGACCAGTGCTGATTAGTGGGACTCGGCCCAATTCCTGCTTTACAAGCCCGTTGATGATGATCATGATGATGATAATGATAGTTTACCGGAGCCCTTGGATATTTTATGTCGTGCAATAAGAGCTTTGTAGTTAAAATATTACTAAACAGCACTGGCAAGAACGTAAAAAGAAACATAAAAGCCTCTCATCATGCACGCAAGTTAGATTAAACCTGGCATTAACCCTGCAGTCTTGTCCAGCCACCGTAGCCACAATCGTGTTCCTTCATGAAAGGGATCGAAAAACCGGATACCGCAGGTTATCGTTCTTTACGGATTAGTTCCAGCGTGAACTTGACACAAGGGCCCCAGAGGGAAGACAACACACGCAGAGCTATCTATAGCAACAACCATGTTTCAACGAAGATTAAACACTGTTGTTGGCGTTGCATCTGTTGTCTTCCCTCTCGGGTCCTTGTGTCAAGTTCGTTGCTGCAACTAATCCGTCATGACTTGCCAACAAGCCCAACTCGCAACTCTTCTTCGTTATATCTTTAACAGTAAGCTGTTGAATGATTCGAAAAGGAGAAAATAAGCGACGCTTGCGTAAAATTATTCCGTGTCCTGGACTGGACATTACAAATTTTATTGTTGTTTTGTGACCCGACTTTCTGTGTATATAGTGTTCTTTAGAATAGATCCTGCTGATCGTGTGAATGAATTTTATGTGAACTACAGTGTTATGAGACTGTACTGTACTTTCTTGTTGTTTCTCGTGTTGCCAAATGAATACACTTCGTCGAAAGACGATAGCCTTCTGCCGGCCGTACAAAGTGAGTCCTGTTCTCATCCACGGCCACACGCGACGCTGTTCTCTTACAATTTCTCTCCTGACATGATGGATGGAATGGGGATTTTCTGGAGCAGATTTCATTTTACCGCCTTGTCACTGCTTGCATGCCATGTGTTCGTGCTTCCACTGCATGGCATTGTTTTGGACGGGTATGCTACTGTATATCATGATAGTTTGCAAAGAAGACTCACTTGTGAGACATGAAGGTATTTTATTACGTGGAAGAGTAGATGCCTGCCGAAGTATAGGCAGCAGCATATCGTCAGCGGAGGGCTTTTTCAGGCATAGCATCATATTTTCAGCGTAGCCCAAGAAACACTAGGGTCTGTGGAAACCGGCGGACAGTCGTCGATGCTGTGAGACCACAAACAAGATCTTTCGTCTGAAGCCATTTATGCTGACGCGAACAGGTATAACCATCCTGTGCTTATTGCGTCGCTCTTGGTCGGACTCTTGTATCACGCACTCGTGCGCTACAGGTCTTTATAATTACGTATTTGTGTATATTACAGTGAAGGAACACACCATCTAATGCTTACGCATTGCTGTGGCGCCTCATATATATGCAATATTTAGATTTTGATTGACAATGTCTTCAAGCATGAAAGCCGCCACAAGATTAAGATGGCTGGGCGTTGACGAAGTGCTTGAACTTTCACCGTGTGGTTGAATCGTGAGACAGACAGACAGACAGACAGACAGACAGACAGACAGACAGACAGACAGACAGACAGACGGACGGACGGACAGACGGACGGACGGACGGACGGACAGACAGACCAAAATTTCTGCATTCTAATATCCCGAGAAAGACAATCGTCTTTAAAAATGCGTAATAAAACACCTACCAAATTGGTGTTTTATAGTGCCAGTTCAATAATGATAACAATGCTTAGACTTATCTTTATTCTGTAGGACGGAGATGCTCCTCATCACAAAGACATATTTTTTTTTCTCTTGGTGGCTACAAAACGAGCAGCTCGGTGAAAAACGTTTCTTCTGAGGTCAATATATACATGCTATAATGCAATACAATATATGCTGTTACAATATACACGTGCTGCAAACGTGAACGATTGTCTCTTGACCAAGAAGAAAGAGAGAGAACGAAATAAATCAAAGAACAGTGAGGGAGTTCAATTAGTAGAGAAGCGTACGCTTTTGCCACCCCACACTGCGGGACGCAAAACGGATGAAATACGCAAAAAAATAGCGTACAGATAAAGCGGGCGTGCACAACGACACTCGAGAATGAGAACAAAGGGGTAATTATAGTCTCGCTAATGTTCCACTTCCAAACAGAAAAAGAAATAAAAAAGACAAACAATTTGGATAGTTGACCGACTTCTGGTGCGACGACTGATTAGGGCGGCGTTCCGGAATTGTCTGCTCCGAACGTGGTCTTGTCTCTGAGTAGAGATGGGAGGGGGCCGGGACGGGCAGCGGCCGCCCGTGTGTGCTGCAACGGCGAAGACAGCAGCGGCAGGAGAACGTGATCGATAGTTTCCTCGCTTCCGCGGTGATCACAACGCGGCATTGTCTTCCACGGCGACGCGGAAGGCAACGAATTTTCGGAAACGCGCAACCGAGCCGCAGTCGAATGAGGTACAGCCATGACCAATACGACAGGGAAGGCCGAGTTCATCTTTAATCAACGGTTACTCGTAATGCACGGATACTAATGCGACGTGTTGAATAGCAAGAGATACCTTTTCGCTTGCACCTTCAGTGTTACGAAGGGAGTATAAAGCTGAGTGTTGATAATGCATGGCTCTTCACGAATTCTCATAAGCATTCTCTTCTCTTGTCCCGTGTCGAATTCTCCTGCTACGGGAAGAGTTAGTCAAGGAGGAGGAGGAAGGGAACAAAGAAAGGCAGGGAGGTCGACCAGACGCACGTCCGGTTTGCTACCCTGCACTGGGGGAAGGGGTGAGGGGATTAAAGGAGAAGAGAGAGAGAAGTGAAGGGCAACGTGTGTGTAGATGTGACCTTGTCTATCGCACGCTTATAAGCGGTCGCGCAGTCCGGTCGTCTTCAGAAAACTTAGCAATGCCCGCGTCGCTTTGCTGGCCTGCGACGCGTAGAGCCATGAACCAAGGATCTTCTCTTCGGAAAAAGGTCTACTGTCTAGTATCTCTAACGTTTCGCGTAGCAAGTTGCGGTCGCTCGCAAAACGTTCACATGAACACAGTAGATGTTCTATTGTCTCGTCAGTGTCGCACGATTCACATCGGGAGCTATCTGTCATTCCTATGCTAAAGGAGTACGCCTTTGTAAAAGCTACTCCTAACCACAGGCGGCAAAGTAAAGTTGCATACTGGCGGGAGAGGTCCGATAGGACTTGAAGCTTTCTCGATGGGTCCAATTTGTGTAGCCGGCGGTTTCTGACACTGGGGAAGAGTTAGTCAAGTGTTATGAAAACATTTTGGGCTGGCCAGCTGCGTTTAGCAGTTAGAAACCTTAAAAATTAATTTCAACGTTTCATCTCACATTGTTCGCAGCTGTACTAAAAAAAGCGAGGTTCAGGGCAAGATAAAAGTTTGAATACATAAAAATTCGTGAACTCACGTGTTCGGGAATTCTAGTGGTACCATGTGTTCACGAAGTTTTCATCAATTCTCTAAAGTGTACGTCCAAGTGACGAAGGCGGCTTGTCGGCATATCACAGCTGACGAAAGATGATGTGCAACCGTTGCATTAAGCGACGTTTGGCTTTTGAAAACAAAACGTTGTCCACAATTTTCTTCATGAAGCCGTGTTATAAGGCCAGATTTCGAGCGAGATTATAATAGCAATAGAAAGAAAGAAAGAGAAAGAAAGAAAGAAAGAAAGAAGGAAAGAAAGAACCAACGAAAGAAAGAAAGAGAAACTAACGCGTGAAGCCGCACACGTTCGATTTTGCAGTGAAAATAAATGGATCACGGATGCTGTTAAATTAAAATGGATCACTAAAAAAGAACTACGTGTGCACTGAATGTCACAAAAAAAATCACGAGATTGAGGCAATGATGATACTCAAAGTAGCCGTTCTTTGTTCTAGATTATACCGGTTGGTATACATGATGTATATTTTGTTTAGAGCGAGTAACAGTGCAAGGCAGTGAAACTGGCGCTGATGCTCATGTTTTCTCCTTAAGCATCGTGTCGTGGCCGCCCTTGAAAAACGCGAAACAAAACGTGCAAAAATCACAATAATACATTATTTATGCAGACGCGAGAGCTGTCGGACAATGGCGTGGTTATCGAAAACAACAACAATATCATCATCATCATCATCATCATCAACAACAACAACAACAACAGCAACAACAACCACAACAACAACAACGAAAAGTGACTTCCCTGCCGGGTTTACACCTTTTCGACCAATATATATAGTGACCACCGCAGACGGCAACTGCGGAGCGATATGACACTTTCTCACCTCATCATTTCTTAAAATTTATTTAGCACACGCGCACTTTATCTGCGACCTTGTTTTCGTTTGAGCTGATGGAAGGAATAGGAAGGAAAACAGGGGGGGGGGACGGCAGGGAGGTTAACCAGCCTACAGGCAGCCGGTTTGCTACACTGCGCATGGGAGAGGGATGGGGGAGATGAAAGATAGCGAGCAGAGAGGGAAGAGAGAAACAACGCACATTCGGCAGCACACGCGCGTACACTCATTCATAGTCCAGTCTTGTCTTTCGCGGTGTGTGACGTTGCTGTTACAGTCGCTTGTTCAAGTCGGTGTCGCGTAGGAATTTCAACAGAGCTTTCGTCGCCTTCTGTTGCAATGTCTTCTCTCGGGCACTTGACAGAATAGTGTCCACAGACATTTGGCTGTTGTCGATGCGCGCAAAAGCGGACGCCAGTGACTGTCTCTGGATTTCATACAACGGACAGTCGCACAGGATGTGGTGTAGCGTCTCTTCGTAATGACAGGCATCGCACAGAGCTGATGGAGTTGTCATTATGCCGAGGAGGTTGCTCATAGTGGTCATGAGAGACATCAACCTAGCGAGGACTTGTATATGTTTTCGTCGTGGCAATCGTGTGTGGACGACGAAGTGCATTGTGGAGCGTTCTACACCGGCTCTTTATACGAGCGCGTAGGGGAGATTAGTGGCGGCCACGCAGCATCCGCCGCCGGCATTTCGGATCCCTGTCTACCTTTTGAAAACCTCGGGGGATACCGATCTCAATTGTTTCTCGGTTATGGCTGTCTGGGTGAGTGCGGAGAACGTTGATATGTGTGTGCTTGTATGAGTTGTTTTCTGTTAGCTCCTTTCTTTTTATCTTCTATTTCTCCCTTTCCCCTCGCCCTGTGTAGGGTAGCAAACCGGGTACAACCTGATTAGCCCCCCCCCCAGCCTTTTCTTTGCACCCCTCTATTTTTTTTATGACTTTACTCCTTTCTCTCCTCCCTAAATAAGGGTAGCAAGCCAGATGCTTCTCTTCTGCATGGTTAACATCCCTGCCTTTCACTGCTCTCTCTCTCTCTCTCTCTTTCTCTCTCTCTCTCCATATTACGCAACTTATCGGTATCCTCTTTAAGGTGTAACCGTCGACGTTGATCGCGATGAAAATTCTGAATATCAAGTATATATAATAGGAAACGTATTATTCTCCGATGCTTCACCATAATGCTGAAAAGTGTCCATTGACTTATTAATATGGCGAAAAAGAAGGCAACGCTTATCTGCGTAATCCAATATCTCACTTCCCTTATATCCCATATCTGTACACTAACAGCGACACGAAGCACCCGTAGCGGACGAATCAGTTTACCTCTGTTATACGCGCCGAAGCATGCAATTCACGGCAAATGAGTGAGCTGTGGCGAACGTATACAGTAAGCTCCCGTTAGGATGAAACCGCATATTCAAATTTTTTTTGTGTATAAGTAACGTACATCTTGCTAGCTTGTAAAATTAGATTCGATGCGCAAGAAAGCAAGTCAGCTTAACGGGAACTGCTAATTTGGTTAAGCCGAATTCAATCAACTGGTGGCGACCGGAAACCTTGCAGGAGACAACTTAGAAGAAGCAAATCGCGTATCTGTGGACACAAAAATTTAGCCCAGCGCCGATGGTGACTTGAATAGATTCGCGTGGGGCGCTGTAGAAACATTGATTCAAGAGGTACCCAAGCTTCTTGTGTTAACTCCTAATTATAGTTAGTTAATTATACTTCCCAGGGTTCACGTGGGCATATGTATGATGAGGCTGAAAATTACCTCGGCTAGTTTTTTTTTCCTTTCAACGCTTGCCTAACAAAAAGATAGTCTAAAACATTGAAAATCAGTCAGAGGGAAACACTTCCTGGGTCATCGCAAGCATTATAGGAAGGAGGCGGGTCAATGATCAGGGCTCCCCAAAGCTAGCTATGGCTAGCTATGAGAAACTTCCTAGTGGAGGGCTTAATAATTTCGACAGCCTAGACTTCGTGCATTGAAAGCTTGCACAGTACACACGAGTGCCTCTACAGCTTTGCGCTTACATCTAAACGCGATGGTGCCAGGGATGGGATTGAAGTTTCGTATTCGCAGCCGAGCCCAGTAACCGCTGAACCTGTCAGAATGGCTTGTTGGGTGAGTAAGTGATTCATGGTCCTTGAAGTACGTGCACTCAATTACACGGGGACAAGTGCATACTGCAAACTGAAGGCGTTTCTTTGTTTTTTTTTGCATACCATGCCAACAGATGTAGATTCAAGGCTCAGTTTGGCAATGCAAGTGGGATCGGTGAACATAGCGACGAAGCGCACGAGAATCATTAGTGATGTGGCAAG
The DNA here is from genome assembly GCA_013436015.1 of Rhipicephalus annulatus. Classification (NCBI taxonomy): domain Eukaryota; kingdom Metazoa; phylum Arthropoda; class Arachnida; order Ixodida; family Ixodidae; genus Rhipicephalus; species Rhipicephalus annulatus. Next base: position 96,252 of record WOVY01012955.1, read on the forward strand.
CATCGGGCGTAATCGCCTGTTTAGTGAGAACAAACCCTCAATAGCCCTTTCAGGTGAGCAGTTTGTGTTCTTGAAAAGAGGCACATGCCGCAGAACCTAATTATTAAAAAGAATAGTTCTTTTTACAGCAAAGGTTTTCAGCATAGCCGTTTCTTGTTCCCTCTTCACCCCGTCCCAAAAAATTATCATCATAATTGGATATGCGCCACAGAAATAAATATATGCATCAAATCAAGCACCACAATTTTTTATGTAATCTGTAATTTTTTGATGATATAATTTTCATTATTTAAAAACTGCATACAGTTTTATGGAACCACTGAATTCGTGGCAGATCCCCCATAGTGGGTATGCGTTACAGTTAATAATTAACGGCGGTCAGACGAAGACCCCGAGCACGCGCCATGCGAGAATCCTGGGGAATGGGAAAAGTAACAGCAGCTACGAGAAGAGCCCGAAGCGATGAAAGTACTTCGCCAACGACGACGTACTCGCGTCTATAGTTGGTGCCGTGTCTCTGGCCTAACTCGAAGCTTTGTGCGCTGAAGATCAACGTAGAGAAAGCTTACAGCATCACCTGGCTGAAGGATAGCAATGACCTAGAAGCAAATTTAACTCTCTCCCCTTAATTAACGCCTAAGAACAATCTAGAAGCAACCAGATTATAATATCCAGAATATTCCAGCTTCGCTGTTTCAAGGCTTGCGCGGCTTAACGCGATCCTCGCCATTTTTTTTATCGTTTGCGTTCCATCTCAGATGACGCTTCGGAAAATTTCTTGGTCTATATACAGATATGTCATTGCTTACTGATACAATTCAGTTGGTATACTATTGGATACTCCAGAAAACCCTCCATGTGCCGGCAGCAGTTGTCGAAAAAACAAAGACGGCTGCGCTTAACAGGGTCAACACGGCACCTTCGTTTGGCGCTGTGCTGAAGTTTCTTGATGGTGGCGTCGGATCGCGTTGCTACGTCGAGGGCTAAAGGGTGCTGGCCGCGGACCGCCTTATTCTCATCGGCATAAAGAATTTTACTCGATCGCCGAACAGCGGAAATGGTGGCGCTGTGCTTGCAAAGATCGAGCCTCTTCAGCAAACAACATCAGATTTACTTCAAGTTGAAGAACCTCTCTAGTGAGCCCGAGGTTGAAGGAGGCAGCGGGCTGCTCACGTGTGGCGGGCCTCCCCGAAAGATACTAGCACTCTTGCGCTGCGTTGCTACACTGCTACAGCCGATGCCTTAACAGTTTTCGAGGTAACTAAGCTGCGACTCGGGCTGCCGATTGCATATATCCCATTCAGTTCCGTTGCCTCGTCGCTCCGCCGGGGTGGTCTAGTGGCTAAGGTACTCTGCAGCTGACACGCAGGTCGCGGGATCAAATCCCGGCTGTGGCGGCTGCATTTCCGATGGAGGCGGAAATGCTGTAGGCCTGTGTGCTCAGATTTGGGTGAACCGTAAAGAACCCCAGGTGGTCAAAATTTCCGGAGCCCTCCACTACGGCGTGTCTCGCAATCATATGGTGGTTTTGGGACGTTAAAGCTCACATATCAATCAATCAATATCCGTTGTCTCGTCAAAAGCTAAATATGCATGGCGTTCACTCAATTATAGAACCGAGATATGCCTGGGCCAGTGTATCTCGATATAAGGCAAATCGTAGTTTCGATTTGAATAGGAGGGCTCCTCTTATTTTCGTTCACAATCTTGTTATCAATGATCCAGCCGTTGTTTCTAATGAATAAGATCATGTGCTTCCGAACACTGTTCTTTGTGTTCGCAGTAGTTGATATTCAAAGGAGGTATATGCACGCACGTTACGCACGCTACGGATGCACAGACATATTGACACGGGGTCGTGATGTCGACGAAAGGAGCCGACTGAGGGTACAAGATGAAACTGTTCATTTGGCCGAACTTGTGGCCGGTGAACGAAAGTCAGATTACAGTGACACACACCGGCGCCGATAGCGGCGAACAGAGCGTCGGCCGTCGATCAACTCACAAGCGGTGAAGCGCGTCGGCATTTATGCATGTGCCGTCGAATAGTACATCATTATCGCTAGCGGCCACGTATAGGTTCTAGAATATTCCGTAATGTTTGCGTAGTGTCCGTAATCTCAACAAAATGATCTACTACAGTCCCGAAGCTTCTCGGCATTAATACATGTGCCGTCCAATATTTCATCATTATTGCTAGCGGCCACGTATAGGTTCCAGTATTCCGTAATGTTTGCGTAGTGTCCGTAATCTCAACAAAATTATCTACTACAGTCCCGAAGCTACTCGAACACTGCAGGCACGGTTTCCGCTAAGGATTACAGTTTGTCGGGGCGATATAACAAAGCTCGAGGAAGGAATGTTGCATTATGCATATACTCACGAACTTACATGCACGCACGTTTGTGGGCCCGTATATACACCCCAGTCAAAATTAAAAATGTTCGGAAGGATTACAGCAGCTTAATTTGAGAATGGGTGTCACTACGACTCGCACAGAAAACAAGCGTATGCGAAAATTAGTCACACGCGCAATGCCACAAATTTCCTAATGCCCTTGCTTATATAAACGAAACTATACTCCGTGCTTAGAGAAGGCCGAATATTGATAAGAATGCGCAGAAGATAAATAACGGGGTACTCAACGAGGACAATTAGGTCATCGTGAGCGATATTAGTTAGAACAAACTACCGTATTGTCTGTCACCTTCTTTCCAATACGTAAGTTTCGCATTTGCGCCGTTCTCCGTCGAGCGTTGTCTGCATCGTTCCGGAAGTGATAGAACGATACGTTGCCATCTTTACACCGCGATGTCACGCATTGCGGCACACTTCAATGATCTGTGGACATCGCTTTCTTTTTTTTTTCTCTTTTTCGGGCTAGCGCGTGCGCCATAGCGAAAATGAAGGAACTATGTGGCCGCTGCTCAGCGTATACAACAACATATCTCCTTTCAAGGTTGACCCTGTAAGCGCCGTTTTCAGGCGCAGCCGCTATATGTGGTGAGCGCTTAGTTGGAGTCGCGAATAGAGTGTTACTAGAAGGAGAAGTGCTTGCAACGGCCGCATGCACCAGTGTACAGAAAGCGAAGCGCGAACAGGGTCAAGTCGCTTGTGGCTAGAGCACATCTATCTTGCACCCATGTGCGTATACGCTCCGGACGGCATTCAACTACAAAGACGCGTGTCTTTTGCGCCAAGTTAACATGGGAAGCGGTAGCTCTGGGACTAATGCTAGGAAGTGCCTTTTCACGCCGCTCCCGCTTACTAGAAGTCGTCTGGGCACCACTGTGCCGTCTTCGGACGCGAAAGCAATCAGTGCAAGAGGAAGCATATTACTCATCGCTGTGTGTGAAGATCACAACACGACGCGGGAATCGTGCGGGTGCGGTGTTTTCAGATTACATAGATTTCCATCCGCAGCGAAACACACCGAGCTCCGCCGCCAGTGGATGATTGCCATCAACAGGAAAGAAACTACGAGACCAGTAAAAGTGCTTGAGTGAGTGCACTTACTGCATGCATTCAAGCGTGACCCCAGCTATATCGCTTTACAGCAGTGATTCGCGTGCAGTATGCCCTTAATATGCGGCTCCAAATCATTGCCGTACTCTTTCGCAGGCCGCATGTCAATAGCAGGAGATATTGCGACTCTTATAAGCATGCGTGCACAAAATGCGTACGTTTAGTACAAATGTAACGCCGTACGACAGCGACGCAAAGCAACGTGAACAGCGCAGCTTTCGACTCATTCGAACTCCGACGTGCCTTGATTGGCGCTAGGGGAACGTGTGCTTCAGCGCCGGGCACAACATCTTGCTTTGGCTGGCAATTGAGAACCGCGCGTGCGTTTCAAGTGCCATGCTTCACTGGCGAATGAGAAGCACATTCGACGCGTGAGCGCATGCCGGAGCTAAAGCCCCTCGATCAAGGGGCTTTTGCCGGAGTAGGACGCCAGCGATACGGTAACGCCGGCTGAAAGCACAGGTCTTGCCTAGCGACAGACAAGACGTGATGCGGTTCGACAAAGTTGTAAGCCATGCCTTCCGCTGTTCGTGTCTCTTCTACATCGCAATAGTGCGCACAGGTGTGAGCAAAATTGTGCAGACCACGGGATCACGTGACAGAATGCATCAACGTGCCATATACTAACATGGCGCCTGCTGCAGTGTGCATGCCCGTCCAGTTATTATCAGGTGGCCTCTCATGTCGCTTTGTCGGGCGGGGTTACGGCGCTCGTAGTCGAAACGACAACTGGGTGTCGCTTTATTTGCTCCATCGAATCTGCGCAGGCCCGGTTCAAGCGTCGAGCTCATGTCGTTTCTTACGCTGGCTAATTAGCCTAACTGATTGACATGTGGGGTTTAACGTCTCAAACCCACCATATGATTATGAGAGACGTCGTAGCGGAGGGCTCCGGAAATTTTGACCACCTAGGGTTTTTAATGCGTGCCTACGTCTGAGCACACGGTCCTGCACCATTTCCGCCTCCATCAGAAATGCAGACGCCGCAGCCGGGATTCGATCCCGCGACCTGCGGGCTAATTAGCCTAACTGAGCATAGCCATAACGTCGTATATCCTAATGAAGCCAAGCATACAAAAGTGAGAATAAGAAAGCCAGCTTCCCTTTCTCGCGTTAAACCAAGTTAAACTTAGACGAGCGTAGTTAAGCCAAAGAAAACATAACCGAAACTAATCAAACCTAGTTGAGGATGGTATCAACTAATGCATTCAAGCATAAGTGGGTATAATTGAACTGATTCTAATAGCTTGATATTTTCATGTTAAGCTCAGTTCTGTTTGAGTCGATATAAATATAGCCAGAGGTAATTATAGTCACAGTTCAATATTGTGCTCCTTCATTTAGCCGAACATATTTTAGCCAAACATTTGCAACGTCAGCATGATCAACTATAATTTCATGAACATTTGGCAACCGTTCGCAAATGTGCGCGAAATGATAGTTGTCTAAATTAATAAGATATATTGTGTCTTGAAGGCACGCGATATTGCCCTAATTTCTCGTTTTTGTGTTCTTAGCTTTAATCAATTCATCAATCGCAGTATACTAAAGGAGATATATTTAGATAGATAGATAGATATATAGATAGATAGATAGATAGATAGACAGATAGATAGATAGATAGATAGATAGATAGAAGACAGACAGACAGACAGACAGACAGACAGACAGACAGACAGACAGACAGACAGACAGACAGACAGACAGACAGACAGACAGACAGACAGACAGACAGACAGACAGACAGACAGATAGATAGATAGATAGATAGATAGATAGATAGATAGATAGATAGATAGATAGATAGATAGATAGATAGATAGATAGATAGATAGATAGATAGAGTTGATCTGAATGCAATGATATTCTTGGGGCATTATGCATGGACAGCAACCCGAGCCGCTTATTAATTTTTTACCCGCAAGGTTGCTATCTAAGAAAGGCAGTGGTTTATATGACCTTAACAAAAACCAGCAGACAATCAAGCAAAGGAAGGTATATTAGAGGACACCACTTATACTGTTTTAAGTATGTACAGAGTTACTGTCTTTGCTACCGAAATATAGCAGATACAATAACCCTACATATCCAAAATGTCTAACGTTCCCTATAGACTCCTTGTCTTCATGTTCTTCTGGCCTTCATTAATGTACCATCATACAAATGAACGAGCCCTCACCGTTCTCTTCCGGGGTTTATACTGTGAGACGACCTGCTTCTGTCGAAGCAAATAAGTTCACAGTAATAGAAATCACCGAAGCCTTTTATTATTTTCCTCTCTGTATTGCTCCCCAGGTGGGGCGCCGTTCCGCACTGACCGCATGGCAGACGGGATGAATCGACGACTCCGCACGAATGTGGCACGCGCGCTTGGCTTCCTGCGCGCCGGATTCACTTCGCCGATTACCCACCTCAGGTGTGACAGCAGACGTCGGGGTGTGAGCGCACGCTGGCACTCGTCAAAGTACGAAGGAAGAAAATGAGCGACACACTTTTCCGATAGGCTTCACGAGAACGTGCTTGATAGTCCTGCTACACCCTAAGAAGGGAGTCTCCAGCGACCGACCATAACGCAGGAAAAACTCGTTTATTTGAATTTCTCGGGACCGAAAAAGAAAACAAAATCCGTGCATATTCACGAAGTGAATTATGACGAGTAGGCGTAGCTCTGGGTATCGTGTCCGTGAGGGACTGTACATTAATTGGCGTTGCCTTATATAATCTAAATTCAGTAGAAAATTCAAAATTCAGTAGAATAATGTAGAAATGCATATTTATTTCGCCTTTCAGTCGTCAGAGTCAATTATAAGAAGATTTCGAAAATGCGGGAGTGGAGGTTATGCCTTAAAAGTGGATCCAAGTGAAACTGCCATCTTGCCGGTGGCAGGTTACCATCTTGATATGGGTTATTTGTTCGTACACATAGCTGTCGATGTGTGCCTTTGTCTCACAGGTTTCCCCGGAAGGCCTCAAAATTTAGGCATACCTAAGTAGTGATCAACTGATCAATACTCAGACTTCTCGTGTAGGATTTGAGTGAGGAATAGGGGCTGAGTTATTTTAACGGCTGCACACCGTGTGGTTCGTACCAGCCGCCTCCCCACAGTGCTGCAACTGTCCTGCTACCGCATGGGAGGTTTTAGAAGTTTCGGTCCCCTGGGTTTCTTTAACGTGCCCCTATATCTAGGTACACGGGCTTCGAACATTTTCGCCTCCATCGAAAACGCAGTCGCCGGGGCCGGGATTCGATACCACGATCTTCATGTCGGTGATCGAGCACCGTGACCACTAATTAGGCCACCGTGGCGGACAGTAACGAACCAGAATATCAAGGCCAAACTATTTGATTCCTCATCAAGCGACAAAAGTTGTCTGCGTCGGTGTTAACTGGAGAGACAAAAAAAAATCACAACAATGTGATACGCAAAAAAAAAATCGCAACAATGTAATGACTTTATGCTATGAAGTCACTGTGACGTGACATATCTTTAAAGAAACTTGTTGCGACGTCACATGACATTGCCGCTTCGTCACAGGGAAGGTGATCACAAAGGCAGCGCAAAAGCGTTCTATAGGAGCAGAAAGCTTTTGATTCCTTCTCTATCGAAGACAGCGCGCAAACACGTTGAGTGTGGCGAGCTTTCGGGCGGAATCGATGCAATCGACTGAGAATATATATATATATATATATATATATATATATATATATATATATATATATATATATATATATATAAATAAAAGAAGAGCATGACTTTCACCTTTTAGTTCTCTTGGGCAAATGCATAAAAGTTTGTATTTGTTTTATTCACAGATTCTGCTTTCTCATGCTTGAGACATTAAAATAATGGATAGAAAAAATGTACGTATAGAAACAGCAAGAAATGAGAAAACGAAATACACAATTGGATGCGTGTTTTACAAAGTGTACTTACATATTCGTCTCAAGGAACGCTCGATATGATTCGAAGCGCCAACTGTGCGCGGGAGAAAAAGAGTATTTATAACAACAAAACTTCTCAATGGCCCCGCCGCAGTGGTCCAGTGGTTACGGCACTCAACTGCTAATCCAAAGGTCGCGGCTTGAATCCCGGCTGCTGCGACTGCATTTTCGATAGAGGCGAAAATGTCCGAGGTTCGTGTACTTAGATTAGGTGCACATCAAAGAACGCCAGGTGGTCAAAATTTTCGGACCCCTCCGCTACGGCTTCTCTCAGAATAATATCGCGTTTTTTTTCTATGTCAAACCCCAGATAATATTAAAACGCCGAATGACACAATGATTAGCAGATTGTATCGGCGAGTCTCACGGGTAGTATGACCGGTGAAAGAAATAGGTGTTGCCATGCCGACAGATGGGTGCGTGGTTTTATCTAAAACGATTAGCCAGTCACACATACATCGGTATTCTAAACGATTCAGCGATAAAACGTAGTCGTATTCATTAAAAATGAATTTGATTGCTTTGCTGGACGAACTCAAGTTTAACTTCGTCATTTGCTAGATGCAGAAGGGAGGCAGCTCCACAGTGCTAGTGGGGCCAAGGGTGAAGGAATCGCGCAGCTGGGCTGTCTTGTTTATCTCTCTTTAGTTTTCTTTTCTTCCTTTCTTTATTTTCGTCTTTTCTTGTTTTTTCTGTATTTTTCTTGTTATATTTATTTGTTTGTTCCCTCCTTTTCAATAATTTTATCTTTCTTGCTCTTTCTTATTTCCCCCCATTTTTTTCTCTTTCTCCCCTTTCTATTTCTCGCTTGATTGCTCTTCTACTTTTCTATTTTTTATATCTGGTTCTGCTTGCGTTACGACAATCTACGACATCATGCGGTTCTTTATTCTAGGATCATACTACGGCAGCTCACGACAGCATACAAAGGCCCGGGTCTCTGAAGTGCTCTGCACTAAATAGACCACACCACTTTTATCGTAGAGTTTCTCACAAAAAAAAAAAGAATACCTGGAGGGAAACCTGGCGCCACCGTCTATGCGAATTTCTCAAGGGCCGCCGCCGGAGCGCTGGAAATGACGGTATGTGTGTCTGCGAGGCTCGTGTTGGGCGGTGTTGACTGTGTGTTCGGCTCAAAAGCGGATACGACTGCGTAAATAAGGTTTGTCTAAAACAAAGCTGCGATATGCTGGTCTCTTTCACGCGTAATATATCCAAAAAAAAAGAAAGAAGCCCCGCCGCGGTGGTCTAGTGGCTAAGGTACTCGGCTGCTGACCCGCAGGTCGCGGGTTCGATTCCCGGCTGCGGCGGCTGCATTTCCGATGGAGGCGGAAATGTTGTAGGCCCGTGTGCTCAGATTTGGGCGCACGTTAAAGAACCCCAGGTGGTCAAAATTTCCGGAGCCCTCCACTACGGCGTCTCTCATAATCATATAGTGGTTTTGGGACGTTAAACCCCACAAATCATTATCCAAAAAGAAAGGCTGATGTAAGACAAATAATTATGTAAAAAGCACAAAAAAATTTTGAAGTGTTTAGGAGGTGTTGTCTACATGACCCTGCTCAGTTGTGGCCAGTCGGGGCGCCTATAAGAGAGCATGCACTGTCAATGAGAAGCGGCACGGGTTCGCACTTGCCGTACCATTGCAAGGAGTGCTCGTGAGTGCCGTTACTGAACAGAACGGGAATCTTACGAAGAAGCAAAGACAAAGCTGCGGGTAAATTGGCAGAAGTGATGTTCACATTAGGCCGTGTTCACACTGAGCATTCCGGCCACCGAAAGTGCTCCGAATCCGGTTCGGCGGCGGCGAGATCCGCCGAAAGGGCCCTCTCCGCGCCGATCGCTCTCGGACCGATTTTTGCGGCGTCTGCCGCCGAATCGGTCACCGCGGACCAATAGGAGCGCTAGTCAAGGAATTTTGAAAAATGGCGGTCGAGCCCTACTCACTTGTTATGCCGCAGTGCACGTAACTGAATGTTGAAACCAACGGGAGTTTAACCTACTCTGTAGCTACTTCGCCTCCGTATTTCGTGAAAGAGATGACCGAGCTTGCTGTTGGCGTGACCGAGCTTGTTGCGGTCTTGCAGAGCAAAACGAACCCACCAACGCCGCTGGCGTCGGGGGTTTTTCTGCTCTTCGTGAATTACAAGACAGCCACTTGCCAGCAAAGTAAGCAGTACTGTCTTTTCTTGCTTCTTGCGTACGAGAATCGTCGAAGTATACACCACCGCATAGCGTATAGTAGCGTTTGCGAACCGCGACAACAACCGGGTGACAGCGCATCCATCCCGCGTTCGCTCCGTAGTAGATGGCACATTCGGCGGCGCGGGGCGCGTCCAGTGCGAACGACCCTGAGTTTCGGCGGCAAGGGAATTTCGGTCGCTGTAGAAAGCGGATGTTTCGGTGTCAACTAGGCATTAGGTAATTTTGTTCACAATGTATCAGTGTTCCGTCCTTGTATATAGTAGATAATGAGTTTGCTTTTCTTATCTGATAGGTTGTGATGACAGTTGTTTGTGCTTTTCGTGTGTTTGTGCGGATGCGAGAGGTTTCAGAAGATGAGCTACGGTTTAACAGAAGTCAGTTTCGAATGCGCATTTTTCCGTGTGTCTTCTTTCGTCTTCTTTCAAAACTGCGCCAAAGAGGTTTGTACAGTCATTACGCGCTCTTTTAGTAAGAAATCAACCGTTTTGTGCGCAAGGAACGCGTTAAAGCCAGACACGTCTTCGTGGTGTCCGGGGCTTTGCGTGAACGATACAAATCCGAGTCAAGTTCGAAGCCGACATATCCCGGCATTCTCTTGCATCCAGCAGCTCACTAGCTCCAGATTTCCCTCTAGGTAATTTTGTGAGAAACTCTATGACTTTTATTTATCTACTAGAGCCATATCGATCTCCCAGAGCTTTTTAAGCCTCTAGCTCAGCAAATACACTTCCACGTCGAGATAAATTGTAACAACCCGTTCAACGTTATTCCTGGCGCTTGAAGACTAACTACATTTGCAAAGCAAAGAAACGTTATTTCTACTACAGCTGAATGCTTGGACACTGGTCGTGCCTGAACAAACAGCGATTGTCCCTTAAAGCTCAAGGAGATTTTCTCGCTGGCATTGAAGCGGTAAACAATCTGTGGACGATACAGCTAATGGCAATTTTAATGTTTTTGTGTGCATTTATATTATCAGCACGTGATTTTGTTATTTCGTAGTTCAATTACCATTGTGCGCTTGTGTGTGCGTGCGTCCGTGTGCGTGCGCGCATGGGCGGGTGCATATGGGTCGGTGATCGAGGGATCTGATTTTTCTGTGTTGTGAAATTTTGTTATGGACGTCTGACATAGTTTTATGCTTCTTTTCCCATACACAAATTCTTTATGATGCTAAGTTTACATAATCATGCGTAACATTTCGGGACTGATGAACCTAGCTGTCGCTATGCCTTCCATTTGTTTAGCTATCATCCATCACTGAGGAGAGGTTATCCATTAATTAGTAATCAGGACTGTTTACACCCCCCCCCACACACACGTGATCTACCACATGTCCACAATGAATGACATTTGCCGTTGATAATTTCGATGACGACGGATTCTGAAGGGAGTAATTTAGAGTAGTAACTAAACATGAGGTGTAATGAACGTTTATTTCAGTGTTAATCCAGCAAGTGGTTGACTAATGTCACGTCTCGTGCCTGGTTCATCAAACTTCTCCTGGAAAAAGCAAAAAAAAAAAACACAAAAAACAAGAAAAGATTAATGTGCATTCACAAGTTTAGCCTGCCTTCAAACTATCCAAATGTATAAATCAGCATACTGTGTGTAGTGGTGGAATACTGCTCTACCAACGGGATACAATTGAAGGTAGAACTAAGGAAAGCTCTACTACCAGGTAGCTAAGCTGCGTGGGGAAACCAACTTTTCTTGAAAGCGGCAGGGGGTGGTTAACATTTGGGAAATATCGGTAGTTCAGCAGATGGTCAATAATTCATTGTAGTACAGCTCTTTAACGAAACGGAACCAACATGAACAGACGCCTGCAAAGTGTCGCAGGCACATAGGCATCATGAAATACGAAAACGCAATGCACAAAAGAAAAAAAAAGCGTGGGCAATGAGTGCCGTATTTAGGCACAATTGTCTGTGCAATGTAATGCGTGTAAACGCGAGACAATGTTTGACATTATCCTAATTTATGGTAGAGGGAAGGAGATGCTAGAAATATAAATTCTAGAACCTTACAACATAGGAAGAAAAAAAAGTCGTCTCTGTTAGCGATACGTCTGTAATGTTGCGATCAGCCGAGTTTGAATCATAAAAATGTTTTTTTTATAGTGCACTGGGAAGGACCATTTGGGTGACGTTTACGTATAATGTGATTGCGCATCTGTTACTTGGTTACGCGTCACGGCGTTCTTTCAATATTAAAGTAATGAGTAATTAAAGTAATGAGCAAAGCGCTTTTCTTTCGTCCATTCTCTCACACACCCCCCCCCCCTTTTTTTTTCCCCTTAGTGTATCGTGTTAAATTATTCCATGAAACATGCACCGACTAGCCCAATATTGACTGAGATAGAAGCGTAGTTGTATTGTCGTACCATGTGTGTATCCGGAACGACACGCTTGCATCCTGCCCAGTCACCACGACACTACAGTGCCGCTAGCGTTAGTTTGTTGACCACAGCGTTGCGGCGTAAAATTCCAGTTTGAAAAATTGCATGTCGAATCGGAAGCCCGTTAGCAAAGCGGCTCCAGTCGTGTCCAATCGGTTTCAACGACTACCTCAAGATGTTTACCAAGTACTGCTTCTGACGTGAGCGCTCTTGTTGAGAAGCGTCCATAAAATATTTTTTTCTTTTTCCACATGACAGACGCTCTTTCAAATGGCTCAATTACGCTGCGCTGCCAAAAATATGGCGTCAGCGACACGCGCGTTGCAGCCGAATGAGTTTTGGCGAAAGCATTAAGTATTAGGTAGTGAATGACATTAAAACAGATGATATGAGGCTCGGGGGTGTTTTTCATGCAAAATCCCTTTGAGTCAAGGTATTGAGTATTTCACAGCATTTTCCGTACACGTGCGGCACTGGTATTAAAGGGCTAAACATGGACGAACACCTGTGGATACAGAATCGTCTCCTAGATGGCGATATCAGTGGGTTATATGCATGCGGAGCTCTTGCTCATAAGCTGGCCATGACATGACCAACAGGTGATTGCAAGATAACTGAGTAGTTTGGTAAAATTTAACTTTATATGCTGCGGAAACACTTGGAACATGGTCATGGAATAAACAGAGATGTGCCTAGCCAGCCTCGTGGGATTTGCTTGCATACGACGGGGTTTAATTAATTTGGTTTTACGAGCAGGTTTTAGGAACACTATGTATGTGTGTTGTCCGTGACGAAGTGTCCCCTTCAAAAGAGCAGTCGTGCATTTCACTAGCAGTAGTGTTTCGTTGAACTTTCACTCAACTTGACATACCGGAAGCAGGTAGAACAACCAGCGCTACCACGCGGACACTCAACTTCGTCACAGATGTCAAGTGGACTCCACCGAAAAGAGGCCACTTTCCTGTGCCGGTTACGGCTGACTGGTTTTCTCGAAGTAACTTTCCTTCCGCGTCGAAATGGCTGACAAACCTCTTTGTGACAAATCTGGTAGCGAGGAGACATTACAGCACATATTCTGCGACCGTCCTCACTTGGGCTGAGACGATCATTCGCGGTCACTCTAGCTCGCCTTGACCGGCAGCGTATTTTTGGTGGTGAAGGGGGGTTTCAATTATAATTTATGTATGTTCGTAGATGCATTTGTATTTGCACTTCATTGGCGTAGCCAAGGGGGCTTAGGGTGAGGGGTGTTCAAACCCTTCCAAAAATTTTCAGTTTTGCTTGCGTGTACACGCACATATACACATTGAACGCACGCACGAACATACATAAAATTTGATTGAACGCCCCGAAAACAATTTCTCGCTACGCTTCTTAAGAGCATGTACGCAAGCAAAACTGAAAGCAGAAACGAAAAATGCGTAAGCAAAAGTGAAAAGTGTTGGGGGTGGGGTTCAGAGTTACTGTGTAAGCTACCTTTAGGTAGCATATACGGTAACTCTCACAAGGCTCTACCCTCCCCTCCCACCCACCACTCTTACCCGGCTACCCCCATGGCCTTCACCGCAGACCGATTTCGGCAGCATCTATTTTGGAATGTAGTCCTGAGAATTTACCGTGGGTGATGGCGACGGCATCACGGCTGAAATTCTCGAGGACGATAGACTTGCACGAGCGCGGGGTTATAGACCAATAACGATATTGCCGCTGTGAGGAGTACCTACGTGTGAGAGTGCTCTCCTCTCCCTCTGCACCTCTAACTTTCACACTATATTTTTTAAAATTAAATGTATATAGGAGAAGTTGGACTATATTTTTTCTTCCCTCATATCTTTTTTCTTACTTTCTTTTGTGCATTCTCATTGTCCCTTCAATCCCCGTCCCCCTTCGGCTTGAATATTTTGGATTGTGCGCAGGTTCGTTTTGCACGTGTTAGATATAACAGGTAGGCTATACCGCAGGAATCCAGTAAATAATACCTTGTACAGCTGTAACATAGACTCGACAGACATTCCCCAACTTTTCCCAGCAAGAAACCTGAATAAGTGACAAATGGCAGTCAGCCGCTTTTTCACGTAGTTTACGTGGGGTGTCCAAGACAGGTTTCGGTCGATTACGACTCCCAAGAACCTGTGACTCCGGCTGTATGATACCAACTGCCCGTTAATTGATATGCCGTAAGCGGACGTTGGTTTTCTGGTGAAGGCCACGACTGCACACTTCTCACTTGCGATTTCAAGCCCTGGTTTGCGTAAGTGGTACGATGTCACTGATGCTGCCTTCTGAAGTCGAGCGCGAAGTTGAAGTCGAGTCACACCTGATGTCCACACACAGATGTCATCAGCATAAATGGAAAGTCGTACACTGCTTGGTTGCTTGCCAACTAGTTCAATGAGTGTTAGGTTGAACAGCGTCGGGCTTAGCACTCCGTCTTGCGGGACTCCTCGGCTGCAGTAATACTCGGGGGTCGGGCCATTCTCTGTCTGCACGTGAAATGATCTATTCTGTAGGTAGCTCTGAACCCACGTATATATCCTGCCACCGAGTCCCACTTCTTCTAGTGCGCTGAGAATGGCTTCGTGGGTGACATTGTCGTATGCCCCTTTAACATCAAGAGAGTGTCGGTTCAGGTGCCAACACTTGATAGAAACTTGTGGTGCACTTCACACCTCATTATCTGTCCTTTCCGTCTTTCCTTAAAGAGTCACTACTATAGTATACCCCCGCCCCATTGAACAAGGGGAGCATACCAGTTATTATAAGCCTGAATAACATCCTTACCTTTCGCCACTCTTCTGTGCCTTCATACACGCGAACTTTGTCGAATGTGCGTATTGGTCACGTCCCCTGTTATTTTTTGTTTGTTTTCTGTTTTTCCTTGTACTTTAAAATAGCGGGATTTCACGTGTCGACACAACGATATCATTATAAGGCAGGCCGAAGTGGTGGGCTGCGAATTTATTGAGATCACTATGGGATTTTCATTCGTTTGCGCCTAAGCCTGAGTACGTGGTTTTTTCCCTTTTGCATTTAGCGCTGTCGTAGAAACGACGGAAAATCAAACACGAATCCTCGAACGTATGTGATGCAGATTTTAGTTTCTAGCCTACTATATACACAAGAACACAGCGACCTCAGTGCTTGCTGCCATATTGAAAAGCGCGTGGCGCCATCTGTTGCAAGCGCGGCGAAGCAACACTATCAACTGCCACGCGAGCAGACGCTCTGCAAATCAAACGCAAAACTTCACAACCGAAGTGCGGCTGTAATCACGTTTCGCGCTATTCCTGTGCTGCAATTCTATGCTTATTTCGTGTGAAACGTCGAGGAGACCTTTCTCGACAGTCCGGAATGCCTGCAGCACGTGAATTGCAGATTGCGGAAGCAACTCTATCAGGACTGCAAAAGTGCCAGCCAGAACAAGATTTAAAAATGATATGGTGACGCCGGCCGAAAGCACATGTAGATTCGCCTAGTGACAGTCAAGGCACGTCGCTGTTCGACCGAGTCAAAAGTCATGCTTTCCGCGCCGTTCACATCTCTTTCATCGCGATAGTAGGCCGTTACAGTTGCACTAAATATGCGCGGCGCGTGCATCCACGCGTGAGTCGCAATACGCATTGACATGCGGCCTGCGAAAGAGCACGGTAATAGTTTTGTGACTCATACTACAGGCATACTGCACGCAAATTGCTACTGTAAAGGGGAACAGCTGGAGTCGCGCTTGAATAAACGCAATAGGTTTACTTACTCGTACATTTCACTGGGCTCGCAGTTTTTCCTACTGATCGCGATTATATCCTATAGGGTGGCCGAGCTCAGCGTTTTTCGTTGTGGACGAATATCTGTGCAATCGCAAAACACCGCACCGGCACGATTCCCGCGATGCGCTGTGAACTTCACAGGCACGGTGCACAGCAATCTCTTCCTCTTGCGCTGGTTGTCGCATCAGATGACAGTGCAGTGGTGCCCAGATGACGTTTTATAAGCGGGCGCAGCGTGAACAGGCGCATTTTCGCATTTTAAACTGCCAGAGCTACTGCATTGCATGCTAGCGAGGCAAGCTTTGGCAGCTGCAGACAAATTATGGCGTCGCTGGGAGCGAGGGTATACTGCCGAAGGCGCCTGGGTGCGAGATAGGCGTGCTCTCGTCTATATGCATGCATGGTCTTGTAGACATAGTGCAGGGTTCCCAAACACGTGACCCATGGACTTTCTAAGAATATGGTCTTGTGATTTTGCAAAGTAGCACTGGCATTATTATTCGCCTAAGGCGATTAATAAAGTTTTTTTACGGGTGAGTCGCAATGACGGCTATTGTCTCAAGAATTTTTTTTAGCGCGAATCACGTCGTGCAGTGTCCGTGCGTGCAGTCCCCAATCGTCACGTCGGTTCTCTTTTATAAATAACAATAACAATATGCGGGGTTTTACGTCCCAAAACTAAGATATGATCATGAGAGACGCCGTGGGGGAGGGCTGCGGAAATTACGACCATCTGCTATTCTTTAACGCGCATTGACATCACAGTGGAGAGATCGTGTGTCTCTGCCTTACACCCTTTTTTTATTGGGATTCTGTCACTTCCTTTACGAAGAGCTATGGTGGCTGCTATTCACCGTCTGTTTACAGAACCTTTCCAGGACCCTAGATCGGGAAGAGTTAGGAATAAGAGTTAACGGAGAGTATCTCAGTAGCCTACGATTCGCTGATGACATTGCCTTGATGAGCAACTCAGATGACAAATTACAGCTCATGATTACAGAAATGGACACGGAAAGCACAGTAGGTCTGAAAATAAATATGGACAAAACTAAAGTAATGTGCAACAGTCTCAGCAGAAAACAGCACTTCGCGATAGGTAGAGATACGCTTGAAGTTGCAAAGAAAAATACTTAGGACAGGTAGTAATCACAAAGCCGAACCGCGGGAGTGAAATAACTAGAATAATAAAAGATGGGGTAGATCACATTCGGCAAGCATTCTCAAATCATGAATGGTAATCTGCCGTTAACCTTCAGGGGGAAGGTAAATAACAGCTGCATCTTGCCCGTGCTTACCTACGGAGCAGAAACTTGGAGGCTTACAAAGGGGGTTCAGCTTAAACTGAGGGCGACGCAGCGAGTGATGGAAAGAAAAATGGTAGGTGTAACCTCGAGGGACACGAAAAGAGTAGAGTGGATGAGGGAACAAAACGGATTTAACGATATCATAGCCGAAATCAAGAAAGAGAAATGGACATGGGTCGCACACGTAGCACGTAGGCAGGATAACCGCTGGTCATTAAGGGTAACTGACTGGATTCCGAGAGAAGCGAGACGCACGAAGGGGAGACAAACTTAGGTGGGTTGATGAGATTAAGGAGGTTGAAGTCATAACGGAGCAACGGAAAGTACAAGGCCGGCTTGATTGACGGATGATGGGAGAGGCCTTTGCCTTGCAGTGAGCGTAGTCAGGCTGATGATGATATTGGGCATCACATTACACGGGCCTGTACCAAATCGCCTCCATCGAAATGGGACTGCCATGGCCGGTACTGAACCCGCGACCTTTGGTTCAACAGCCGAGCACCCTAGCCAGTGATGTAACTTTTACAGATGACCCGTATATGAGATACGGGAAAGGCATTCTTTCAAACGGCAACGTTGGGTGACATTTTGTTCAAACTCGAGCTTCCCCCCAACCATCGCTTCCGCAGCCTGACCCTTGCGAGCCTATTTTGTACTGAATTTGAGACCTCCGACTTGGTGTGTTGTTTGTTCGCGGAATGAGGGCAGGCGTTCATGGGTAAAATGGGTAGCCGAAGCTTTTTAAATATGTATTAGAGTAACAGGGCGCAATGCAGTTCGCCTATCCATACGCGCGCAACTCTTGAACATCAAAGAGCGCGTGCGCAGGCTGACCAAACGGCGCCAGAAGTCGAGGTCAGAGAGACGGAAGAGAACAACGACGCTCTGAAGCGCCCGTACGCTTCCCATTGTTTTACGAGCTTTTTACGAGCAGCAGTATTCCGAGCAGCCGTTATAGTAAAGGCTAACAACAGGCTCCCTTGTCACGAAACGAGCCGACTGCAGGCCCTGTCGAGGGCGCGTTTTAACGGTACACCGTTCGCATCGCCGCTTGACTTTGAGCGTCGACGAACGAACTTGCGAGTCTCCCTTTCTTTAGCGGAGGTCAGAGTTGTCGACCGTCCAGTATTGCAGCCCCCGAAATCAATATTCTGAAGTGTCGCGCCACAACAACAACAAAAAATACAAAATATGTCGCGTTTCATTGGACAGTAACATTATTTTGTCTCTTGCTGAACTTTGACCCCCCCCCCCCACATAAACAAAAGAAAAAGGAAAGAAATGGGTTATACCATTTCCGAGCGATGCAGCTTTCAATTGAACTATGTAAACAGCGTCTGCTTCTATATAGGTCTTATATTTTCTTTTTAGTGTGTGTAGCCCTTGTTTTATTTAACCTTCCTTTCTCTTTCAGGCCACCAACTCGCATGGTCTGTCGCTATAGGCTAACAACTTTCTCGGATTTTTCTTCCTATTTTTCTAGTCACTTCATCCGATCGCTCTTTTTGTATACGCTATAGGGGTTAACAAACATAATTTCCCTTTTTTTTTTTGCTAACCCTTATATGCGACCGATTTTCTTTTACAGCGTAAACTGTTATGAGTGCGCAACGACGGCTGCTTTCGGTGGCGTATAGCTGTCCTAGAATGGAAAGGTGGGCTAGTTGGTAATTCATAGTTGGTAGTTGGTAAGCGCTCATGCTGTGTGCCTCTTTTTTGCTTTGTGTCTGTGTTTACCCCCGCGCTCCCAGTTCGCTGAACCATCATGTATAGCTGTCCACCACCGGTGTCCGTCCCAGCTATCGCTAGCGTTGAGAAAAAGGCATTGGTTCGAGGCGGATTCGAGTCCAGGTTTCCCGCACGGAAGGCATGTGTTCTACCAAAGAGCTTCGCCCGCACTCGGAACTTTTTCGGAAATAGAACTCGCACACTGCTTCACGCTTGACGCGTCAACGTCTAGACAAACGCTCTTTTGCCCTTGGACAAAAAAAAAAGCAGAATCGTACCAGATGGCACGCCATGTGTGTGGTGCGACGAGTGGGCTCGTCATCCTCATTATCATCAATCTCAGCAGCTGCATTGTGGATATGCAGGGTTAGTGTTGTCTTAGGAACTCGTAGTGGATCGCCACTTCGTAAAATGATTTATTGCGCATATAGTGGATACCTTGCTGCTGTATCAGCAATACAAATAGTTTTCAGCACTCGAACCGCTTCGCCAGCTAAAGCCGTGGCTATACTGCATGGTCTGTGCATGCATGCCGTTTTTCCTTTGATCGCACAACTGTTCTTAGCCAAGACGTACATGCCTGTATTCCGTGGTAACACTTATTAAGACGTTAAACGTGTCTGCATCACAGACATTGGATTAATACACGATTGGGCAGGGCCCCACCGCGGTGGTCTAGTGGCTAAGGTACTCGGCTGCTGACCTGCAGGTCGCGGGATCGAGTCACGGCTGCGGCGGCTGCATTTCCGATGGAGGCGGAAATGCTGTAGGCCCGTGTGCTCAGATTTGGGTGCACGTTAAAGAATCCCAGATGGTTGAAATTTCCGGAGCCCTCCACTACGGCGTCTCTCATAATCATATGGTGGTTTTGGGACGTTAAACCCCACATATCAATCAAATCAAGTGGGCAGTGCAGAAAAGGGAACACACAAGAGAAAGAAACAGGACAAGTGCTGGTGTTTGCTTCTCTTGTATGCTTCCTTTTGTGCGCTGCCCGAATATGGTCAAGTTCCAACTCACCCGCCTCTCAGTTCTACAACAGTTTATTGGATAAATCCCCCTGTGTACCACAGGTCCACTAAATGTAAGGCAACAGATACCCCACCGACGGGTTCTGTGCCACAGAAATATGTGCGGCCTATCAGAAAACTGTCATCATCGTCACCATAAACGGGTATGTGCAACAGAAATTGGCTATATGTACTACACACAACATCCACTAAAAATAGAAGAAGACAACACGTACGGATGCACGCAGGAGACAAAATAGCGTGCGCGATACCATAGGCAAGCCACAGCCACGTGATACTACGTGGGCGGTGGCTGTACCACCTGGGGACCTCAAAATTTAACAAAGAATATTTTTATATTAGTGCACCCGGACGGGGGTTCGCTTATTTTTGATAAAGTTGTTCTTTCTCTCTTTCTCTCTCTCTCTCTGTTTCATAAAAAGCAGTCATACACGATATCGGAGCAACTTAAGCAAATGCTTCTTTTAACTAGACCACCACCTCAAAGCTTAACAAAGAGTGTTTATCAAAGAGCTGCGATACAACGTATCAGAAAGGCTTGCGACACATTGAAATGTATTAGCCTGACGAAGGGAACGCCACTCGCTATGCGCTGTTTCATCGGTGTTCGCGAAACGCAGCTTGTTGAAATCCCCCCCCCCCCCCCTCTATCACTCTTTTTCTCTCTCCAGTCATCGCTTAAACTTGTCCCTCGCTAGCCTGTCTGCCTGCGTAGCGATAATTAAAATCACTTTCGACAGTGGCGACGACAGCTGGTCAGGCAGGCGTGACACAATGACACCGGTGCCGCGTCTCTCCCTGAACAAGAGCGGACTCTGTTCTCTTGGCGCCCCGCCGCTGAAGCGTCTGAGCCTCACTGAAAAGCCGCACGCAGCGCCCCACGCGGAGGACCCGCAACTCCGCGAGGCCTAAGGCCGCCTCCTTTCACCGCACTGCCGGCCAAGTCCTCCCGGCTTCGAACTGCCCCACGAACGTGCAACCGATCATACGGCGGCCCGACCTTTTACGGAAGCCCAAGCCAGTGGACGCGACCCGGGAAGCAATACGGGCAGGGACGAGAAACAGCGCGCGGTGGCCGCTCAAGAGAGGGAGTCGGTGCGACTTCATTCTTGGGAACGGCGCGAAACAACAACAGCGAAGAAGGCGGGAGAGGTGAATGGACAAACGCGGTGCCGAGAGACACCTACCGTTAATGGACCTGAGTGGGCCGCTTATAGACGCTCGTCGACCGCGCCGCCGTCCACCGTGCGTCCGAATCGTCCGCGTACGCGTGCCCCATCTAGCTCTGCTTTGTCCTTTGTTTCTCCTGTCCACCTTCTCCTGGTCGGCACGCGCAGTGTGCTGCAGCCCGAAATGCATGCCTGCTTAACCTTCGCGCCCTTCCTCATTTCGTTGTTGGGATCTTCGTTTGAGGACGCTACCATTCTCTATATCGTCAGAGACGTACGCACTCGTTTTCTGGGGAGTATTAAGTTGGCTGTGCTGGTACAACCACAGAGTTCCCTAAAATTAACTAGCTGCGACTTTGGTGCTGCCATCGTTCAGTCGCCATCAGAACGATGGGTAGTACATGAATTTGTCTAAAGTCTCTGTGCTTGCGGGCTTCAAACGTACTTGTGACTTTGTTTATTGCCGGGTTTTGGTTTTGCTTCGAATAAAAAAGCGGAACGCTGGGAACTTCGTGATCCGACTTGAATTGGTGGTTCTAAAAGGCTAAGATGGTGAAATTAAACTGCTGAACATTTGCTGATTGTCGTTTCATGACAAAGCGGCTCCAAGCCACGCGAAGTCAAGTGAAGCTGGAAGTACGAAGATGAGACAAATTTGCGTGCTACCCACCATTCTCATGCTGGCTGAAGCGCAGTGAATTGCAGGTCTTCCATAGACTATAGCGTGCGAGTTCCCTCTAGTGTATTTATAGAAAACTCTTTGGGTACATGTAGCGTGAGAATTTGACACAGGGCGAAAGAAGGGACGAATGCATGCGTAGTCTTTCGAGAGTTCGAGTACGGAAAGCGTTTGCCCAAAACGTCACCTAACGTTGATTGGTTGATTGATTTGTGGGGTTTAACGTCCCAAAACCACCATTTGATTATGAGAGACGCCGTAGTGGAGGGCTCCGGAAATTTTGACCACCTGGGGTCACCTAACGTTGCCAATTCAATGAACTCATTTCCCATATTCCAACAGGGATCATGCCTGAAGGGGATTTGACGTCAGGGTTTTAAAAACATATCGATATTGATTTCAACAATGACTATAATCTGGACGCAGATTCTCAAATATAAAGCTTTCGTTCCACGGTGATGTTTCAGCTGATCGTGACCGCGCGAAATGTCTCACGCAAAAAAAAAAGAACTCTGGAGACTAGCTTCACCTCTGTAGCTTACGCGAACAAGCACTATTTATTGCAATATGCGAGTACTATTTAGAAAAATGGCAATATTTTATTTCATGCGAAAGCATGGTCTGCTAGCGAAATCCATGTTCATGTAAATGACGTATGTCTTGTCATCATCGTTAGAGTATGTCTAAGACGGAAATGTTCTGTTGAGTATTATTGACGTTTGTGGCAATAAATTTTTTCTAAACAAGTTCCGCGTCGGCCGCGTGTTTAAGAGAAGGTGGATTAATTGGTTTGAGACCACTGCTAGAGACGGTACGTAAAACGACCACATTGGGGAGTGATGAACTCTGTCAGAATAGTAGCGGCATATTTTATGAGTATCTAGATGGCGCTTCCGCATCTCACCATATATTTCCAATATTTTAAATTTACAGGGCATTTTCAGGGTTAATTATTGAGTTGAGTTGCTGTAGACGTAATACAATATGCATTGTGGTATGCAAACAATGTAAAAGAAATAGTGAGAAGTACCAGGCCTACACCGGTGATCAAAAAAGGCGAGACAGTGGTGCGAAGTGTCGTTAAAATAGAGATTAGCAACGCTATAGTGACAACAAACACGGAAAGTGTTCTCAAGGGACGGCTTCATGCTCCCATAGTTGAGTACCAAGTACTTGAAATCGTTAAACATTTTTTTTCTAAACACAATACTTTTCCATAGTAGACTGCCAAGCACTCTAAATCGTCAACCTTTTTTTTTCTAAACACACAAGATGTAGAGTAAAATGAACGCCGTTTTTAGTCCGGTTCAATGCAGCGCATAACGTATATAGGTGTCGCTGTCACTCTAGGAATTAATAGGATTAATCCCACTACTGGTCACTGGTCCTTGCTATGCACGTCATGAGACAAGGGATCGTCGTTACTGCCTAAAGTATTATGTTTGGCTTACCAGCACTTTCTGACTCCCCGATGAAATTTACCAAGGCGCTCAAGTATCTTATCTAAAACCAGATACACAAACGTGCATTTATACGCATAGTCGTCTCTTTGAAACACTGTTATTAGACACATATCTGAAAAGTGAGCGTGCGTTAGAGGACCGATGGCGAGCAAAGCAGTGAAGGGTAAATATTTTGCCGTGGGAAACACGGGCGCACACTAGACGCCTCGCCCCTCCCAGAGTCTTACGTTACAGTAGGTCAGATATTAGAGAGTTTTAGTATTGCGGAATGGTGCTACGTACGCATCACGCAAGCGCCTTGCGTTACGTGGCGTCGTTTGCCACTAATCGGCTTTTAGTACGCCGTAGTACCCGCGTACGTAACGAGCGTGAAGCGTGTTGCGCCATCTGGTAGATCAAAATAGAAGCACGTGTTGTTGACAGCCAAATTGAGCCAATCCAAGTGTTATAGCCAGATTATGGCCATATTTTAAGTCACAGAGCCAGTCGGTGCTTGCCTTCGATGCCGCCATTTTGCAAAACGAAGTCTCGCGCTTTCGCGAACTTGTTCGAGAGCGGCGCGATCACCTCATATGTACGCACGCACGCATCTCATGCGTGCGTACGTAGCGGCTGCGTACGTAACGCGATACGTGCGCGTTGCGGTCTGCGCATGCGCACTACACAGAACGTGACGTCCTTACGTACGCAACGCCGCCACGTACGCAGCGTACGCAGTACTAAAACTCTCTATTGTTGCCTGTTTCAGTAGTCAATTTGTCATTTGTCAGTGGTGAAAGCGGCTTTTTTTTTTAAGTTTGTTGGGCGGTACTAGGAGGAGGAAAGAACTTTATTCATAGTCCGGCGAGTTGGTGCGGCGGGCCAATGGCCCGCCTAGGATACGGCTTCTTTCTTTTCTAATGTGAGACACGCAATTAAGCACTTTTGCACTCCAAGATTGACATACACACCACGAATTTGAAATTGTACTTCAAGGAAAACTTCAAATGTGAAACTTCTAATGCTTTCGCAATAAGGTCTGAATTAACAGGAAGAGGTGCCTCAGACAAGCTCGCCGACGATTATTCGATGGGTGGACCTACATCATGCCCGGGATCCGCGGTTGCGGTTGCGGCCATCATAAACGGATATGTGCCACATACATTGTATAAATACCACCATATGATTAGTTTTGTTTGTTTGCTTTTTCCTCAGTTATTGCTCTTTGCCACTGTGTGGAGTCTATGTATTTAGTTTTGTATATTACTTGATTTTAATACCTTTTTTGTTGCTGTTCACCTGCTCAGTTTTTTCCCCTTTTTATACGTCTTGTTATTTATTATTAACCGTGGGTCCCGCTGCAGTCTTCGACTATAGCTATATATTTTTCTGTATGAACATTTTTGCGTTAGAATAATAAATGAATTTGAATTTGGATCACCTCTGGTCTACTAAAAATGAAGCCAATGGTTAGGCCAACAAATGGAGTACCACAATTACGCCATTGTACCGTGATATTCTGTGGTTGTAAAAGGTGGCTGCTCTGTAACCACCTCAGAATTTAGCAAAGGGCGTTTAATAAAGAACAGTGATAAAAGATAACGACATAAGCTGAAGCTTCTTTGTAAAGCTTGTATAAAAGTGGTATGGTGACGCAATAAAACTATACTGCCACCTCATAGCTTAACACAGACTGTTTAGGAAAGAGTAGTGAAACTCCTTATCTGAGGGAGCTGAAAAACATAGAATATAGTTAGCGTGACGAAGAGAACGCCACCAGCTTTTCTGTTCCAGCAGTGTCCGCGAAGCAGAGCCGGTTGTAATTTATGAAATGCACTTCGTCATTCTTGATGTGTTAGTCTTAAAACTGATTGATTGATATGTGGGGTTTAACGTCCCAAAACCACCATACGGTTATGAAAGACGCCATAGTGGAGGGCTCCGGAAATTTCGACCACCTGGGGTTCTTAACGTGCACCCAAATCGGAACACACGGGCCTACAACATTTCCGCCTTTATCGAAAATACAGCCGTCGCAAGTCTTGAAACTGGCATATACACAAAGGCTGACAGGGTGTCTGTCTGGCGAAGCTGATCTTTTTATCGTAATAACACCTGCAGTTTAACATACGAGAACTACGATTTGATAATGAAAAACGCCCTATAGTAGAGGGCTCTGAAAATTTCGGCCAACTTGTGTTCCTCAAGGTGCACTGACATGTCACGTTACACGCACTTAAGCATTTCACCTCCATTGAAATGTGACCGCTGCGGTCGGCATCGAACCCGCGACCTTAGAGTGAGCGGCTGAGCACTACTACTACGATAACATCGAGGCAGACAGTTTTCTTATTTATATAAGATCTACTATGTTTCTTTGTGTTTCGATCCGTAGTCTACCGAGTGTACTTCAAATTTTCGCATAACCGTTTTTTTTTTCTCGTGAGCGCCGCCATCTTGCTATGATAATCCTGGACGGCCCTTTTCTGGTCTGGCAACCCATCTGGCATGGGGAAAGCTCGCTGTTTGCATAGAATGTAAGCGTGCGGCTGCTGTTTTATCGTTTTTTTTCTGTTTTACGTGGTGAATTTCAACTGAAATTATGCAGGTTCTTTAGAAAAGGTGTCTATGAGACGTTCTGGCAAGGTTCAAGTCGTTGAGGGCCAATTGCTTTATTATACAGTGCCGCGAACGACTCCGCCCCTGTTGTAGTATATTCACAGCGCCGACTTTCTGCTCGAAGAATGCGCAGTATTTTCAGGTCTTTGTTTTCCAGCGTGAGCAACTGCACGTGGGGAGCAGAGTGCATATTTTTCTTGAGCTGTAGTCATCTGCTTTTCCAGCAACATTTTTTTTCACGCCACGTCATCGCATCGGCTACCGCTCTTGCATAAAGCATTGCGTTGGAGTGTAGTGGTTCGTCTTTATTTCGTGGCACTGCTGCGCACTAACTGTTGTCGAAATCGTTTCTCAGTTATGAAGGAATCACCGTATCTTACTCGCTCGTTTGTTTTCACAGGTGTGCACTTGAATACAGCTCTTACGTCAAACGACGCTGACGTGCCGGCGCATCCACTTTTTATATTCCCTTTTTTTTTAATCGCGATATTTGAGTGACTCTCGGTGCCGCGGTACTTTGACCGACAATAGAAAGAAATGTTACGCGGGGCTGTTTATCAGGGAAATATTGTCATCGTTGGAATAGCTGTATAGGCTGCGTAACTTCCGTTCATATATCCGAAGTTGAGCGTCGGTGTCGAAGTCGTTGCAGTTCGTTCGCCTGAGAAGTGCTCTGAACACACCCGAGAACCCGCGGAAGGTACAATTTATTTCCTTTTAAGCTTGCAAGCCACAGAAGCCGCTGCTTATCGTCAACAAGACAACTATGCAACTTGGAGAGTCCACAGCCACAAAAACTTCACGTCTGTTAATGCACATGGATTATTCCTTCCGACAACAGTTTCTTTTTTCTGTG
The DNA here is from genome assembly GCA_013436015.1 of Rhipicephalus annulatus. Lineage (NCBI taxonomy): Eukaryota > Metazoa > Arthropoda > Arachnida > Ixodida > Ixodidae > Rhipicephalus > Rhipicephalus annulatus. The sequence goes on from WOVY01012955.1 coordinate 122,918, forward strand.
GTTGTCACTGCACCCAAAACAGTGCAGTGGTTCCCCGATGACCAGTGCTTGGCCGTCCTAGCAATAAAGAAAAAAGATCCGCAGGTTGGCTCAATTCACGGCAAATCGCTCGATAACGCCATACATACCAGCCTCAACACACACACTCCAAGCCGTCGCCCGCATGCCAGAGAGGAGGAATGCGTTGGTTGCCAGACCAGACCTCCTCGCCCGATGCAAAGGTATATACACCTTCGCGATGATATCGCTGGGTAAAACGAAACCCTATTTTACGAAGTTGTCTGTCTAATGAGCATATTTATTTTCCCCCGCAGGTATACACTAACAGGCCACAATATTACCATTGATTCAAGTAAATTGAAGTAAATTACCATTGATTGAAGAATTGAAGTAAATTGGCTAAAAACTGGATTTAATGTCGTCTTTTCTTAAACAAATGGATGACAATGCTTCGATTTCTTTTTCAATTTTCACACAGGCAGGTTTTTTTTTTTTCGAGCGCGTGTTCTAACGGTGTCGAGATAAAATTTGTAACCGCCCTAGAGCCAACTTTATAGTTTTATTTCAAAAAGCTGTTGTGCCAACGCACCTAACAACAGACTCCACATTCGGTAGCGCTCTTACGTACCAGATTGTGCTTGGGGCGGCGGTGCTTTACGGACCCGGTAAAAAGTGCTCCCACAGGAAGACTTGACACTGACCATATTCATCTTTTCGTGGTTTATATACGACAGAAGGCCCCGAACGCCTCCTCGCAATTTTTTCGCTTGTCGGCTTTCTTTCACGATCACCGCCATCGTTATCCCTCTGATCGCATGTCAGCAGGTCATCACAGCTTGACGTGACATTCCGCGTGGATTGCATCGCTCGGACGTGGGTGGATGTCCGGGCTGCCCTCGCGTACTAACGAACGTGTGTTCCTGGTTTAGCGAAACGTGACGTAGTTGTAGCTTTTGAATGTCGCTATCATAGTCCGGCAAAAAGAAAGAAAGAAAGACAGAAAGAAAGAAAGAAAGAAAGAAAGAAAGAAAGAAAGAAAGAAAGAAAGAAAGCAAAACAACTAACTAAAACTCACTCAAGAAAAACTCAAGTGCCGCTTTCTGTCTCCTTCTTTCTCTTGTCCGTCGTTATTGGCGCTGTTTTTTATGTGAATCATGTCGTACCAACTCGCCCAAGCAACCACGTTAGTCGCTCAAGAAGCATGTTTTCTACTTGGAACTCAGTTCAGTTCAACCTTACTAAAATATTTCGCAACAGGACTCGCCCGGACTCAGACTCAGCAAAGTAATACCTACCCGGACAATCTCAGACGGAGACTCACGGGAGTAGACCCACGAGTGACCTACGATACTGAGTGAATCTGAGTAGCCTCGTGAGCGAGTTCGGCGTCCTATGACACAGCTCGGCAAAAAATGTGGAGCTAAGTTTGCTCAATAAATATATTTCCCTTAGCGCTCGCTCCGACTCAGACTCACCTTAAACCCTCAGCGCGACTCACTGACTTGGACTCTCTAAAATACCTCTCCGACCGGGTTCACTGGACTGAACATCACCAAAATATTCCTCACTCGTATTCACTCAGACTCAGCCTCACGGTTCGGTCTGAGACTGAATGAGTCAATTCATCATTAAGTTTGTCGACTTATGGTTGGTAATTATATGATAGGAAAAATACGCTGCTCAAACGGATGGGGTGAAGAAAGGTATAACACAGTACAAGCGCTGCTACTTTTCTTTCCTCGCTGTATTTGTCTTTTAAAAGTCAAAACTATCCCGGAATCGCCAATTATGGCCTGGCTCATATTCACAGCTTGGTTCTGGCACGTCAAACACAGAAAATTAGTTGCTCGCGTGTGTGTTACAACGGGCCTTACGTAGTGAGACCGCATGGAATGACGCAACGCTGCGAAGTGTTTCGGATCGTGCTCGTGAAGTTAAGGGGCTCTAGATTTTAGGGCTTTGTGGGAACATTTAGTTTGATATCTTATAAGTGAGAGTGCTACGTGAATAGATGACTACTCGAGCGAAAGCTTTGTTCACATGATTTACGTTGAGTTTTGTAACTCGCCAAAGTATTAGGCTCACGTCCATCGGATGTTAAACACCTCAAAGCACTTGGACGCTTCTTTGAAGGCACTGGCATTTGCGAGGAACAACGAATCGACTACACGACGTGTTTTGTACTCCTTCTATCCTGCGGGTGGGTGCCGGATTTAGATGGAAGTGAAATGCAAGATGTCCCCCTTGTACTGTGTGATGTCGATGCACGCTAAAGAAACACCAGATGATCGCACTTTCCAGAGCTCTTCACTGTACGAAGTCCCTCATAATCATATCCTAGTTTTGGCATGTGATAATAATAATAATAATAATAATAATAATAATAATAATAATAATAATAATAATATAATAATAATAATAATAATAATAATAATAATAATAATAATAATAATAATAATAATAATAATAATATTTATTATTATTATTATTATTATTATTATTATTTGCCCCATTCATTCGGGTAGTTTGTTACACAATGGGAAATAGGGTATTATAGTAAAATTAAATGAAATAAAAAACAAAGGTGAGTTTGTTGCAGAGAAAGCATTCACGTGGGTATTGCTCAGTGAATGCATCACCACGGGGAGATTTTGAATAGGGGTGACAATTCTTTTTGGGGCCCAAAAGAAATAGCGTCCAGGCCACTGCGCATGTGCGAGGCACAAATGAGATTTGGGGCTTTGCATTGGGGTGGCTGTTTCTCGAATTCAGCGGTTGGCCGAAAGCCTGGCCGCAAAAGCTTTGCGTCACGCAATCGTGACGGCCCTCGGCCAATACTAGAGTGACCAATAGAACAGAGGGAGTGTCCGAAGCGCCGCAGACCCTATTCGAAATCTCTTAGTTCCTGCTAAATTAACCCAAAGCAAGCACACGCAAAAGGCTTTGGGGCCCTTATTCGTAAACTCTTTATCAAAATTTTTTTAACAGTGTTAACTTAGCGACCAGGGGCAGCCACCTCATGGCGACAGCTCGTCCATTTGTCGTTACCTCAATAAAAACAAAAATACCCTTCAGGAACCGTTTTTCCATGATAAAAAAAAGGAGCAATTGAAGCTTGTCGTGTGCATCGCTTGACGTAAACCTTTTTTTTTCTTTATTTCTGTCACATTGCACGATGCTTCCCGTTACCTAGAGTTCCCCACATTTACTACAGAAAGCCCTGGCGCTGCGATCGTTCAGCCGCCATGGGATTGATGGGCAGTACACGGATTGGCCCATTCATCGCGCTTGCAGGCATTGAACGCACTTGTGGAAATGTTTATTGCTGTGTTTTGCTTTTCTTTGGAATAAGAGAATGAATCTAGGTGAACTTCGTCAGCCGATTTGAATTGCCGAACTTCGTTTCGCGGCAAAGCGGATTCAGGCCATGCTGAGGCAAACGGAGCCGGAAGAACGGAGACACGTACGTGTGCTACCCAGCATTACAGCATGCTGGCTAAAGCGTTGGGCGTTGCAGCCCCATAGACACTAGCGCCAGAGTTCCCTGTAGGGCATTATTAGGAAACTATATAGGCCCTCCTAAATATTCCCTTTTAAATGCAAAGCATTTCTTAGCGAACTTCGGCGACTTTGAGAGTATCTATCTATCTATCTATCTATCTATCTATCTATCTATCTATCTATCTATCTATCTATCTATCTATCTATCTATCTATCTATCTATCTATCTATCTATCTATCTATCTATCTATCTATCTATCTATCTATCTATCTATCTATCTATCTATCTATCTATCTAGCCGCCTACGACTTTTAGCTCTCCTGGCTTTTTCGATAATGGTATCCATACCAAAGTTGGTATGTCATAACATTACTACATCAAGAACATATATGACTAGTCATAACATGAACATCATGACATGTGTGTCATGAATGTCATGATATACATTTCATGGTCTTGCTGCTCTTGCGATGGCTTCGTTCACATGACATGTTACAAAACTGCCCCGCCATGGTGGTCAAGTGGCTAAGGTACTCGGCTGCTGACCCGCAGGTCGCGGGATCAAATCCTGGCTGTTGCGGCTGCATTTCCGATGGAGGCGGTAATGTTGTAGGCCCGTGTACTCAGATTTGGGTGCACGTTAAAAGACCACAGGTGGCCAAAATTTCCGGAGCCCTCGACTACGGCGTCTCTCAAACTCAAATAGTGGTTTCGGGACGTTAAACCCCACAAATCAATCAAATCAATCATGTTACAAAACTGGTATGGTATGACATGATTGCATGTCGAACACAAGCGAGAGGCCCCAAAATGAAAATCATGACATGCGTGTCATGTAACATGACTACATGCCACGCTCATGATGCGCTCTCGGCCATTTCAGTAGCGTCACATATACCAAATTTGGTATTACGGTACGTGAATAGATGACGCAGGTATCTGAGTGGTGCAAACATGATAATCATCAGATGCGTGTCATGTAACAACATGACTACATGCTACACTCATGATGCGTTCGCGGCAGTTTCGCTAGCTTCACATGTACCAAACTCGGTATTACGCGAAGCGAACGGACCACATAGGTAAACGACACATCCAAACGTGAAAACCATGACATGCATGTGTTTCAGGTCACAACATGACTATATGCCACACTGATGATGCGTTCGTGGCCGTTTCACTTGCTTCACATATGCCAAATTCGGTACTATGTGACGCCAATGAATGACGAAGGTATGTGACTGGTGGAAACATGATAATCATGAGATGCGTATCATGTGAGAACATAACTACATGCCACAGTCAAGGCGCCAATACATTTCGACGTGACGTGGTGTGCGTGCTCGCCGGCGTTCATTTCGTCGCGTCGCGTCGGCGTTGCCACGCCAGGCGCCGGTTCTGCTATATACTCGCAGGCGCGCGCCGCGCTGCGTTGCTTCGACGCATGCGCGTCTCAGCGCGTCTTGCGTCCCTCCGTTCCGAAAAGAAGGAGACGCAGTGTTGTCTTGGTAACGCATCGGCGCGAAATGCAGCATGTGGCGTTTCGCGCCGGTGGCCGTCGGGCCGCACTGACGGACGCTGGTCGCGCCTGGCGTGAGACTATAGAGTGCTCACGTTTCGCTAACGCAGCGTCGCTGTGCCCAGCGTTTGTGCGCGTCAACGCTACATTGGAGTGCAGTGGGCCTTTCAGGATGCGATCGCGGCTGTTTTGCTAGCTCCACATATACCGAATTTTGTGTTGCGTGATGTCAATTATTGACGAAATATATGACTGGTGCAAACATGATAATTCTGACATGCGTGTCATATAAAAACATGACAACATACCACGCTCATAGCGTGCCCACGGCCGTTTCGCTAGCTCCACATTTACTAAATTTAGTATCACGTGACGTGAATAGATGACGAAGATAAACGATGCATCCAAACTTGTTAATCATGACACGGAAGTCATGTACGGCACCATTTACCTCCACCTCGTAACGTTGCGCTGATTTCAAAGGGACATATCAACATTTCTCATTCATGCTTCGCATATGATCGATTTCCACTGTACGTGGGATCTGCCTATTTTTTTTTCTAAACAGAAGATTAGTCAGGCGGCACGGAGTTGGTCCCTCGCGCGGCGCTGGGACAGCAGCGTCCTCAGGGAGGCTTTGCTTTCCCTTCAGTGTCCATACGCTGTCCGCTGCTGGCACTGCACTTCCTTTTGCGCCCAGTGCAAGGGGAGGAATCTCCTCCACGAACGCTTGCATATTACTTTCTGTGTACTCACCTTCTGCATTTGGTGCCTAATGTGCACCTTGACAGGGGGCCGCAGTCAATAACACTTTCTGCGTTTTATGCAACAACTGTTGCATTTTTTTCGCCATATCAAGTCGAGCTGTCCTGGCATAGATGTTTTGAAGAACCACATAGTTGAGACAACTGCTGCTTTGTTGCTTCCGTTGGTCCCGCCAGCCCGCCGTGCTCGCTCTAGACGGGTGTCTTGGAGCACCTTAACGGCTTCTTTTCTGCCTGGACACCTCCGGGACTTCATGTGGCACCTGGGATGGGGTGTGCTTCCCACTCTCAACCGCCTCGAAAGGTGGAGAATAGTCCAGTCAGCAACATGTCCGAACTGCTCCCTTCGGGAAACAAATCAGCATTTTCTGAGGCATTGTGTCATTGCTCGCGTTTTTTGAAGAGCCGTACATGCCGGATTTCACTGCCTCAGAGCAAATCGCTTCATTTCTTCTGGGCGTTGTTCGCGAGGCCGCTTCGCTTGTCTTCTCATTGTGGCCGGCTCTTTCTGCCTTTGGCGCAACCGCTGCGAGGCGGTTGCAGCGGGCCGCCGCCGCCGCGCGCTCTACCAACACCACCTAGATAAAAAGGTGGTGTTGGCTCTACCCGATCCTAGAACGATTGTACTCGCAGCTGCTGTCTGTTTTGTCGGAGGAGCTCTTCTTCCTCGGTGAAGAGGAATTTCTTCGGCACTGGTCTTGCCCTTTTGTGTCGGTCTTGACGGACGAGTGAAACTTGTCTTTCGGCCGGCCTGGTATTGGTAGGCTGATGTGTCAATGCGCCGGCAGAAATGGCATGCCAGCATGTAAATATGCAAAATGTACGTAGTCATGTTTTATTTTTGTCTCTTGCTTACCTTGAAATATTTTTTGTGGTTGTGATTGTGTGAACCATCGAATGTACATGTTCTTTCAACGTCATCTCATATCCATGTTCATGCAAATGACGTCTGTTTTGTCATCATCGTTAGGGTATGTCTAAGAAGGAAATGTTCTGTTGAGTGTTATTGACATTCGTGACAAAAAATGTTTTCTAAACAGAAGAGGGACGGCCTTCAGCTCTCCAATAGTAGAGTACCAAGTACTTTAAATCGTTAACCACTTTTTCTAAACAAACAGATTGGTTCTAGCCAGAAATGGCTATAAGCTCTCCCATAGCTATAAGCTCTCCCATAGTAAAGTAACTAGTACTCTAAATCGTTACCCCCTTTTTCTAAACACAATAAGCGTAAAGGTGTACGTTTCAGCTTATCACTTCTTCGGCCTCCTCAAGTACTGTACCCGCGGGACGGCTTTATGATCTACCTAAGAATAAATGGAAGCTCCGCCTGTCAGTGACCACCGTCCCACCTAGGCAGAATTCGCATAACTCTCTTATTGAATGGGGGGGGGGGGTAGAAAAAGTGGGTAACGATTTAGAGCACTTGGTACTCTACTATGGGAGAGCTTAAAGCAGTTGGTTATTTTCGCGACGTCAGGAATGTTGCGGTGATTTTCTGCATAATATATATACTTTACTATGCCGGCTTATGTTCGTTTCGCTAGTTTGCGGTCGAAAAATTTTATTTCTTTGCCAACCTAATGAGAAATTCCGACTTAGCTGTTCTGCGAAACGTAATTATTTTAACAAGGAAGGGCAAACTTTTAATTTGTAATATGCGTAGTATTTGCATTACCAGTGAAAATGTGCTTATGATCAGAACAGAGATATCCAATCATTTCTCTCTTGCACAAATGAATGACAGGCATGCCGCAGTACTGGGGGTAGAGCATGTATTTATTCTTAGGCTGTAACTGACTGTAGTACTCTTAATTGTTAACCACTTTTTATGAACACGCGTTCCTCTTAGAGGAGCGTATCAGTGCGTTTCTAATTTTGGGCAGTTCGGAAGCGTCTTTATGGCGTAATTTTTGCCGACACAGCCTCATGAAATGTGGGGCCCACGGGATGGCGTTTTGCTCTCCCATAGTAAGATACCAAGTACTCTAAATCATTGAACACTTTTCCGGAACACACACACACACACACATACACACACACACACGCACACACGCACACCCCCCCACATACGCACACACACACGCACACACACGCACACACACACACACACACACACACACACACACACTTGAAGCCTGACATGCTTCAAGTTGCCAAACAACGGTATTGGTCCTTTCATCGTTTGATTTCACTTCGGTGCAGGATGCTAAATTTAAAATAGATGCCTCGGTAAAACAGCACTTACTTCGCAACGACACAAAGAAAGTAGCTGGAAAATAGCGCCTGTCTTCATCGTTTTCCACTTTGTCCCCGTCTTGCGCGCTAGATGCTGAAACAGAATAAGAATGTGCCCAAAGTTACGTTATTAGTAGAAAAAGCAAAGCAAATAAAGGAAATGCTGAGATTTGCTTGCGATGTTGCCTGGTTGAAACCTCTCGCATTCATACTCTACGTTAACGCTTCGTATTCGGCACTATACTTCATGGGCAGACATCTAATGCGTTCGCGCTCCACGCCCCCCGCCGTTTTCCTCCTCACACCCGCCGTTGCCATGGTGATCATTTCGGAATCATTCCGTTCCTGCGAGCGTAATCGAAATTACAAAACCAACGCACAAGAGCGCATCCAAAGACAACACGAAAGAAAGAGACACACTCGCATCAAGCCGGTCTGTCATCGATATAGGCGAGGCCCTCAATGCGTGCATCGTCCTCCCCTTCCCTTTTTTTTTCTTGCTATCCGTTCAAGTATCTCGCGTAGTATATACATGCCTGTTTCGCCGTAACCATCACGTATATCCACAAAAGTGCACCACGAGCGCAATCATCGGGACAGCATGTAGGTCTGATGGTCGGCGCAGCCGATTCGAGACGGTCCTCATCCAGTATCGCGTAGCAGAGACCTATACGATACGTATTCGTTTTGCGAGCATAAGGACCAGAAGAGTAACTGGGTACGAAAGAGGGACCAAGAAAAGAGAGCCTTTTGTCGTCGTCTCGTAACCGAGAAGCCGCGGCCATTCCGCACAACGTCGATTACACCACCCCTCCTCCCCCTCTTGCCTTCAATTCAGCGGATGATGCTCTCCGAAACGCACGTCAAGCCGCAAATTTTCTGCACGCTATTACATACGCACGCACGCGCCTCGCCCGGCACGCGCGTGCATACACAACGTGAGCGATTGCGTGCAGCGTTTTTTCTTTCGTATATTCTTATTTTGACGCGCTGTGTGTTCCACCAGAGGCACGACGGAGAAGCAGGAGAAGAAGAAGCGTGCCACCGTCGACGACAAACGGGGAGCGCGTCCTCTTCTTGTCGCGCTTCGCTATGATCCAGCATCTTCTCCTCTTACTCCTTTTCCCCTTTGTTGCTGGTGTGTACGGTGGCGTCGCCTTCTCCTCCGGGGTGTTCACTGGCAGACACGAAGCACAGTACGGACGCGGGACGCGAATGACGCTGCGCACGCACGCACAAACAACGCACGCACGCGGCTTCACCGAAAGAGCGCCTAGCGCGAAAATTTGCCGAAACGCTTCCGCGAGGTGCCCGAGCGCACGGCAGCTCTCGGTCCGAGCGAAAACCGTCAAGGCGCACGACAACGTCAAAAATTGCAGCGAAAAGGGGAAGAAGACGAAGAGTCCATTGGCCTCCCCTCACCCTGGAGAAAGCGGGTTGACCCAGACTTGCTGCCGCAGCGGCGCGAGGGATGCCATCGAGTGTATGTACACACAGCGTACACAAGTACACCTCCCCTCGAAAATAAGAGAACCACCGTAGACGGGGAGGAGGACGCGGTCCTCTTAAAAGGGCCACTGGGACCCTCGGACCGTCGAGAAACCGTTAGACGTCCGCCGCGACCAGAGTGCCAGACTCGGACCCTCGACCTTTGCTCTTGCGAGCGTCAGCGACGCACGGGCCGACGACCGAGTCCACGAGGAAGAAGAGCCGCCCGGCGCAAGTGGGTTAGTGGGGCGCACCGGCCCGCCGACGACGACGCCAACGAACGGCGTCGGCAGACGCGCTGTGCACTGTCGTCCGGCAAGCAGCACCGGCTCCAGTAGCGACCACCATGCGGAACGCCGTCGCCTCGTTCGCGCTACTCCTCGTCCTCGGTGAGTGCCCGGGATGCAACGTCGACAGTGTGTAGACAGCCGCGGGGCCTATCGCTGACGTTATCCAGGCTCGGTGCCTTGTACGCAAATGAATTCGTCTTCCGTGCGCGTTTGCGTTTGTTTGCCTGCGTTGTGGGACGCACTATTTACACGCCCTGATGGATCTCTCGTAATTTAGTTTCCCTTTTCGTATGTGGCTGCAACGCATGCGAAGACATCGTACGATGGACCGACGAAAACGAGCTGTGACTTCCAGTTTGAAATTTTACTATGAAGACCCCGGATATACGACAAAGACAGTACATATAATAAGATCCACCCCCTTTCAAAACATGAAGTCAGCGAGAGCAACCGCCGAACAACTGACAACCCTCGTCTTTGTCTGTCTGTCTGAAGTTTTCACATGCGTTGCAGCCGCATTTGGTAAATGGAATGCCAGCTAGCCCGTGCCCAAATCTTGCGTCAGTACATTTCAGGTCCCCGCCTTGCCCTCCGTGTGTTAGATTTTAGAGTGCTATGGCACCGAGCGCGGTTGATTGAGACCGTCCTCTTGTCTTCAACCGGGAAGTTAGAAGGGCGATATTGCTAAAAGCGCATTGACGAGACATTGAGAGAAATAAACAAGACCCGACAGCTTAGCAGCCATGGATATAGTGACCGCGAGTACCCTAGTTTCAGTCCTGGACACGGTGGTCTCATTTTGACGCTGGTACAACACAAAAATCATTCGTTTACTTTAATTTAGGCGCAGCTGGAATAGCACCAGGTTGTTAAAATAAACTAGGGAAGACGATAGTTATAGCGCGAGAACAAAACGACGACACAGAGACAACAAGGACACGAAGTACGATAGTTATAGCGCGAGAAGCAAACGACGACACAGAGACAAGAAGGACACGAAGAACACGAAGTTCTGTTCTCGCGCTATAACTCTCGTCATGCCATACCAACTAGCCCAAGCTGCCACACTTGTAAACTAGGGAACCCCCGCTGCGACAAGTATCGCAATCATTTCCTAATTTTGTAAGAAAAAGCCACATAATAACTTATTATTATCTTCTTAGTTTCCAATTCCACGCTTCATGCATTGGACATGACGTGGAAGTGCTAAAAAGAACTGGGACGTTGGAATAACACGGGACAAGACGCTACTAGCAATTGAACGTTTTATTGAAAGTCTTATTTGCGTTGCTAGTAGCGCCTTGTTCTGTGTTCTTCAAAAGACCCCGTTCTTTTTCGTGCTACAACGTCACGATCATATACCAACGCGCCCAGGTGGCAGTCATTTTAAATCGGTTAGACGCCGAGTGTACTGTAGGACAGAGCGAAGACGTCAGTTGGAAGAAGACCGTCCTTTCGTCTTCGAGCGTGGAGTTGTAACGACGATCTTAAGATGAGTCGCTGTGAGGCGTTCCTGGCTGTCGCTGACGGAGCAAGCCTTTCAAGTCAAGCCATACAGAGGCGTTTCCTAACGGCTTCTTCGCGAAGACGTTTTCCTTTGTCTTATTCGCATTGTAGTTTACCAGTGGCCCCTACGAGGAGCAGGGTCGCGAGCTTCATAGTTGTTCTCGGGAGGCTTTTTATGCTCGAGGCAAGGGCGGGCGAGATAGCATCGACAAAAGAAACCGGCACGCTTCAAGGGCGGGGTCGAGCTGTCAGCGCCATTTCTCGGAGCGTGCGGCGCAGCGACCTTTCTTTGGTCTTTTTTTTTTCTTTGAGCACAACAAACGTACGAGTCTGCATTTGTCAGCAGTTCACGCATGCCGGAATGTCCGCCGTGGTGGATCAGCGGTAACGCTGCTCGGCTGCTCTCCCGAAGGTTGCCGGTTCGATACCAGCCGCGACGGTTGCGTTTTGGTGGCGGCGAAATGGTAGAGGCCCGCTGTGTTGTCGATGCGCATTATTACACCAGATGGTCCAAGTTTCTGGAGCCCTTCACAATGGCGTACCTCACAATCACATCATGCCGCATGCCGGCATATGCATATTTTCCCGCTATATTTACAACACAAGCAGGGGAAAGAGGGATGAAGGTTAAGGTGCGCCAAGTCGCATATTGCCACACGCGCTTAATAATTTTATAATAATGCAAGCTTTTTTTCACCAGCAAATTAAAGAAAAAACGAAAAAAATAGTTACCTTCAGTTGTCGCAGGCAGCGCATCAAAGTTCGAAAACTACGCAACAGCGTCACAGTGTTCTGTCAAGATTATCCGCGAGGCACGAGTAACCGAGATCATTGTAGAGCTTCCGCGAGCACCAGGGATAATTCAGGCAGGTTTGAACACACATGTATAAAATATGAAGCGTCCTGTCTGCTGCCTATCAGATTACCGATGACCAATGACCACCACGCTCGCAGTTGTCATTTAACAGTGGGTGTTGCTTGCATCTAGAGCTTTCCTTTCAGTGGGCACATGTGCGCCCAACAGAGTTTCATTTAGAATCAGTTGCATTTCATTATTCACCGTCACTACTGCGTGATTATATTGATGTCACGGAGTCTGTCGGTGCAGTGGGCCGGCTGTAAATTTGTATATATATGTGCAATGCAGCCAGCCAATGCGAGTAACCGTTATATATGACTCTTCTTTTGTGTGCGTGCACGTGTGCTGATGTAGAACACGAAAAGTTATGTCAACAACTGATCTGCAATATCCATAGTTCACAAAGCCGCCATTTGTTTGATTGATAATGTTCACATGTACGTGGTCTGAAGCTCCGAGATGTTTCGCGAACGTAAACTAAGATCAAATGGGCTTTCCGTCTTGAAAATGCCATGTACACGCCCATTGCCGCGAAGAGGACACACAGAAGTAAGACACAACTGGAATCGTCGGAACAACGCAGCATCTGTAGCTCTGTCAAGCACTCGCTCGTCGTAATCCAAAGCATGCATTCATATCTGATAAACCGATTACCGCATGCGCTGCGTTAACACAAGAAACTTCCTTTATACCGTGGTTATCGCAGCGAGAGATGCACGCCGATTGGAGCACTGATAGAGAGCTGTCCGTATTGATAGTGTTATCTCACGATAACGGTGCGTATTTTAGTCTCGAAGATCACGCAAGTGTAACGAATAGCTGTGTAGGTTAAAAGGTTTAGGGTTATGTTTATCCCTCTTATTTTGCGCACGATGGATATCCGTGGTTATTGCAGCGAGAGATACAGACTGGTTAGAGTTACAACCATGTGCACTGATAAGGTTATCGCATGGATAACGGCGCGCATTTTAGTCTCGAAGGTCACGCTAGTGTTACGAAAGCACTGTATAGGTGTGAATGCTTAGGGTTGTGTTTGCACACGAGGAAGATACGAACTCGCGCGACGGTCGGGGCGCTTACGGTTAAACTCTAATACCTGCCTCCCTAATCTGTGTCTGACCTAGTTCTCTGTCGCTGTCTCATAAGGAAACGCCTGGGATCTTAAGCGGAGGCACCCGCCGAACGAAACCATCGCACCTTCGTGCACGTGTGCTTGTGTTAACAAGGTTAGAGAGCTAGCCTGTACTTAATCTCGTGGGCAGCAGAGGGTTCAGCCAGAGCAGGTACCCCCGGGTCTGTCTTGTATTTCTTGTTCATTCCTTTTCGCTCCCACTCGTATACAGCTAATATATATTTCAGCGTGCCTTGCATTGCCTTTTGAAAGGCGCACAGAAGCGTGGATTCAGGTTTACGTGTTGACCACAAGCATTTGTCACCTTTTCTTCCTCTTTTTACTGTGACATGAAGTATTCAGAAAATGAACTAAGAACAGTTCTCGTTTAAAAAAAAAACGAGATATAGGAGTTTAAAGCATACAAAATATAAAAAGTGCATGGCTCCTGCGGGTCCTGTATGTTATCTTGGTTTTTCGTACGAGCTTCGCGCGTCGATCCTATCCTACACAACGCACTTGCGTGACCTTCTACAGTTAGCTATATTTAGCAATTAACATATTCAATTAAACCTTGATGTGACGATGCCAAACGGTCCGATATACATAATGATCCTGGGAGCCTCTGTGATTCTCTGGTCGGCGCCAGTTTACCGATGTCCGTTTGGAACTGTGATCCTCCGCGGACTTCAAGGTTCAGAACAATTTCTAATATAGAAAACGAAAGCCTCATCAACAAACCTGTTTCCGTTTATTGGTGAGTTACTGCATATATAAAACACTGCATGACAACCTGAAGGATTCACACAAAAGTTTTGTGAGCAATTTCCTACCTTAATCTCTTCGACCATATTGCAGGGTAGCAAACTGGAAGCACGTCTGGGTAACCTCCCTGCCTTTCCTTGCATATATATCTCTCTCTTCGAGAGCTTGTAGCAACCTCGTAGCAGTGAAGTTCACGTTTACGTGTGAAGCAGCGAACGGACACAGGGCCATCGCTGCTTATTCATTGAGAAACTCCCGCCTCCGCAAATGAAATCTCACCTGCGCGCAAACCTACGCTTAACAACGTACAAAACCTACAGACTTCAATGCGGCATGAATTGTTAACACCTGCTACAGCGATGAACGCTACGCTTCCATAACGCTATTCGCTGAACGCACGGAAAGGCCGTAGACGACCTCGCACATTAGGGCTTCTCGAAAGATTACGGCAACTGCGTCGTCCCGACCGCTCAGCCTTACGCGGGGCTTAAGTTTCCTCCGGGACGTGCTCCTCGCCGCCAGCGTCGCACGACATCGCCTAGACCTACGCGGAGGAGTTCATTGGCCCGTGAATGGGACGGCGGGTGGGAGGACCTTGCCGCAGGCCGCCAGCTGAGATCCGCCTCGACTAACCACGACAACGACGACTGCACAGCGGCTGAAACAGAGAAGATGCGTGACTTGCTTGGCGTGCATTTCACACTCGGGAGAGCACCGCCACTTCGGTCTAGAGGGCGCGGCGCACGCGCGTATATGGATATAAAAAGAAAAGGAGGGCTCGCTACAAAGCGGCGCGCCGCAAAGGCGGCAACGCCTGAGAGCCGCTATAGCAGCGACGTCGCTACCGTTAGGAGCGCCACCATGGCTTACCGCTGCGTGGTTCGACGCGCTCAGGCGCGCACGGACGTTCTGCAGCGTCGCAGACGACGGCACTTAAGCCCGCAGTCGCCCTCAATGGCCTGCGCCGGCACGTGCGACACAGCCGTAATGAACGGCATCAGAGGGCACACAATGAAATGCGGAATAAAGGGACAGCCGCGTGCGGCGTATTTGCGACGTATTGCGTGCGTCTGCCAGCGCACGCGCGCGTATTCGTTCCGCGCCGCGCAATACGGCGTGGTTGCGATGAACCGAGATTTGTACCGTTTCGCGCAGTGTTTGTTTCCCCACGTATAGCTACGCGGAGAACGCGTTTAAAGGTATTTCATCGCACCGACATGACATCTCGAAAAGGGTGGTGTTGCGATGTTAATGAAAATGGCCAAACGTCGTGAAAACGCCGAATGTGGTTGCGTGCAAGGTGCTCAGAGATTGAAACTCGACGAGGTGGGGGCTAAGCGATGCTGGTACTTTTTGTTTGCACCGTCTTCAGCTCTTGTCACATCGAAGTAGTTTCGGCTAGAACGATTACACCAGAGCCGCCATTACCCTTAGCGAGGAGATTCGTAGCGACGTGACGTGTTCACCTCGAGCAATCGCTCAAATCAGTCGTAAAACTAAGTTTTGATGTCGCGTTTCAATCCGTGAGCGCTGTAGATTTTTCTGTAAAAGAGATGCTGTGCAATGCCCTGAATGTAATACTGGAAAACCTGTTTCTGGAACTTCATAGCAAGAAAAATAGTACCCTAATGCTACGTAATGCAGTTTCTGAATGTGCACCCATAAAACAAAAGACAATTATTACGAATACCTTGGATTCTCGTATGAAGATAGACTTGGCGGAATAGTTAAGCTGAAATAAAGAGACAGAGAATAGCCTCAATACACGGATGGTTTTCCACGACACTATCGGGTATACCTTTCAAAGGCGTCGCCGAACGGGCTCATCTCCCAACCTAATCTCGCCAAACCGGACTGCATGGCTGCGTGTCGTTGCAAATGCACGCCATACAAAACGCGGCCACGAGCTCACGCGTGCTTCTAAGCCGCGGCAGACTGTCTTTTTTGGTTGGGAATATCTGTGACACCGGATGTGCGCGCGTGGCCGTCCTTGCGTAGTTAGCGGCACCGGTAATGCGAACGCCCGCACTGAATGCGGGCCTCAGACCGCAGGAAACTGCGTACGTGCAATTACTGATGTTTTATTACTTTTTACCATATACAACCAGGTCTCGCGCTCATTGTATAGAACCAGAAGAAAGCAGTGCTTCGTATAGTCGGACAGATAACTCCTCCCGGCATTACGAGATTGTTTACGCCGGTTATCGGCAAACGTGACTAACGTCGCTAACGTGTGGAGCGACATCCATATGCAGTGGCGTTCGGTGAAAACCCTTATCCGGGGCCCATCTCAAACTAAGCCATGCAGCACAGCACTGCCGTAGCATGTTCCGTTTGAGTTGTCATACAGTTTTACCCACTCTGTAAATTGTTCGCCCCTGTGTGGCAGTCATGCATCCACGCTATGCAAAACGTTTCGTTTATAACACGGACTCGACTGATAACGAATGCCGGCGACATGATAACGAGAGTTGATAACAAGTGGGGCTTCTCGGCAAATCATCCATCGCATGCATGAGACTTGAATAATATCGAGGGAACCACTGGTTTAAATGCTCCCCATATCACGATGTATGTATGTATACATGTACTGCCGTTCCTGAGCTACAAGACCACCCACGACTTTCAATATCCCGTTATTTCCTCAACTAACGGCCGCTCTATCTCTTGAGAATTATCCAAAATCAGAAAGCACAACTATAGTTTGTCAGAATGAGCGCACAGTCAAGACACGCGCAATCTTTGTGCATGCAAGTGAGGCCTCGCGGTACCGTGTCGCGAGAGGTCGCAAGCGTAAATATACATGCAGATGAAGATTACACATATTGAGTCTTGCGTAGAAGCCGAAGGAAACACTCTGTACAGCTTCGTTTGGCAATATATAGTGCGCTATCACATTGCTGAAGACATTAGTATTATTGACACGAAGCGTTCACCGGAACGCGTTCTGTTACCGATCGTGAGTATGGACAGATTTTCAGAAAGCTGTCAGATTGTAAGCGTACCTTGTCATTGGCGTATCACTCTTGGTCATCAATTTGTCCAGCTTCACGAGCAACGTGCACCTCATGTTAAACAAGTGATCACAGCATCATCACGATTCACAGGGCACTCATTAAAACGGGAACGCTATCCTACCACCTACCCATTTTTAATTTCAGTCTTGACAGCTCGGATTAAAATGACGTAACTTTGACGCATTGTTCAATGCTCTATCATACTGAAGAAGGAGATGGATGTTACGAAGATGGAATCCTCTTACTCTTGAATCGTTGTAGTGCTTTCCAAGAAACATCGTTGTTTTCATTTCACCAAGCCGCGTTTCTTTGTTATAGACCCATTCTATGTTTGTAAGCACTGGAAGCACGATGTCGACATTATGGGTAAAGTTATAGCGACGTCCGCACGTAACCTCCGCCTTAAGCGCTGGAGGCTGCGATGTGCCTCTAACACACAAAACTAGGTTGTGAGACGCGACTTACATCCAACGGTGACGCAGTTCGTTGGCATAACGTTTTTTTTTTCTCGTTGCTTGGCTGAGAACACCACATGCACCATTGAAAACCACACAGAAAACTGCGGTAGGCAGAGCGTCTTTTGCCTACCAAGACAGCGCCACTGCATTTTCGTGACGTAAGTCCGGTGGAATTTGTGTATAGTGGGCTGCACCTGCATTAGGGGGAGGGGCAGGGCGTGAGCCTTGCATAAGGCAAATTAAAAAGTGACTAACGCGGTCGCTTGGGCGAGTTGGTACGACATTATTCACATAAAAAACAGCGCCAATAACGAGGGACACGAAAAGAAGGAGGCAGACAGCGGCACTGACTTACAACAAGATTTATTTGCGGGAACCGCGCAATATATACTTGAGCAGTATCTGACAAAAATGACAAAAAGAGAAAAGGCAAATAAAAAAACAGAATTCACCTAACAATTGAGTAATCATCGTGATAGCGCGCCATGAACATCACATGTGCCAACGTTGCGAAGAAAATCTATTTCTTTTTGTGATTGAGCAATCGAAGGCCTCCGCAAAAGTGAGCTCCGCAACTGTCTGTAGCGCAGTACGACACCTCAGCAGTTTGAAAGGATCAGGAGGGGATAGAGAAGTGAAGATTGAGAGAGACGTAAAAGATTGGGAGGAGGTTAGAGGATGGGGCCCCTATCGGCGAGCGGTCGTCGAAGAGAGGACATCGTGCACGGGACAACCATCAGCCTCGAAATCCACCGAGCGTCTCCTGCGCCTGCGTTGTTCATGCCATAGAGTTTACTAATATACACTAGAGAGAATTCTGGCGCTTGTATCTGTGGGAGCTGCAACGCACGGTGCTTCAGCGAGCATGGGAATGATGGGTAGTGCACACATTTGTCTAATTTTTGTACTTCTGGCCTGCTTCTGGCTTCGTGTATATTCGTGTGGCTTAAAGCTGTTTTTTTGAAAAAAAAAATAGCGGATGTTGAGCGTTCGTGCTTCACAACCTTATTCTTTTAGGCTTACCATTTCGAATCGGGTCACAAAGTTCAAAAGGGTTCGTTCTTTTCTTCAAGACAAAACCGTAACCAGCAATAAACGAAGTCGCAAGTACGATTCGCCGCCCGCAAGTACGAAGACTAGGCAAATGTGCGTACTACCCATCATTTCCATGGTCGCTAAACGATCGCAGCGCCAGAGTCTCCTCTAGTTATTTTAGGAAACTTTATGGTTCATGCCACGCGTTTGCGAGTGCGTGTGTATCTGAATGCGCCGGCAGTGACGTATACGCTTCGAATTCGTCTTCACTTGGCCCCTGCGTAGCGGCTTCGCGTTTGGCTCTAGCAGTCCCGCCCTCCGCAAGCTGGTGCGAATGACCGTTTTTCGGGACGCGTGTCGTTGGCAACGATTATCGTGATTAGCGGTTTCTAAAGAGCGAGTCACCTCCGTTCAGTCGGAGATTTCACGCTGAAATTCCCACGCAAATAAAACTCCGACCCGTTTACAGAAGTTCCTTACAGGCAATAGAAACGGCAACAATAATCTGTGATTCTTTAGCGTGCACCTAAATTGGATTGAACGGGTGTTCTATAAATTTCGCTCCCAAGCTCCTCAAGTTAGCATTACAACACGTCCCTAGCCACGACGGATCGGAACAAGTATGCCGTAGACACGTACGATGTGCGTCGATGAACTCTTTATCAGAGCAGCACAATCTGCAAGGAAAGTGTTCTTCCTTGATAGACTTACAAAAACAAAAGAGTTTCTTTCTTTCTTTCTTTCTTTCTTTCTTTCTTTCTTTCTTTCTTTCTTTCTTTCTTTCTTTCTTTCTTTCTTTCTTTCTTTCTTTCTTTCTTTCTTTTTGTTCTGCGAAGAGCTGATTCCAATATCACATTGAAAGAACTGCAGGTGCATACACATTTTTGTTTTATGCGCCGAGTTTCAGTGCTAGACGGGCACAGATTTTATTTTATTTTTTTTTCACTGTCATTACGCAAAACACTGAATAAGATGTTTGCCACAAGCATGCCAACTCTTTAGCAATACTCAAGGACAATAAAGTTGTTTCCTCCTCAAAGGAAAAAATATGTGTCGTGAGACGAACACATTTTTTTTTCGGACGTAACTATCGCTCTTTCACTTCTTTCAATCTTCCAATAGTCAAATTTAATTTAAAAGGAGCAACCGCCTTACGAGTAGCTTTGCCGATATTACAGATGTTTCCCATGTTTCGTTGCTAGCGCGTAAATATTTTGCAGGATATTGCGGTTTTGTCTGTAACGACGAGGTATACCAGGGAAGCTAAGAGGAAAACAAGGCCCATTTTCCGCTGTTCATTGCCAAATGTTCTACTCTTCGCTTGGTGGTTGCGGCCTCGCGAGGCCCACGGCACGGCTTTCTTGCTCTCCCATGGATAAACACATCATTTTCCTCAGATGGGCTCAATCGTATACTTTTACTTTCTGGGACGGCTCTATGCCCTCCCGTGGAAGAGTATTATGTACTCTAAATCGTTAAACACTTTCGCTAAACCATATAAAAAAGGGTTTTTCTTTCTTTATGGATAAACATCCATTTGCGGGAAGCTTCTTGCTCCACCATAGTAGAGTACATTGCACTTTAAATCGTCGAGCAGTCGTTCTAGATATACAATAAGAGAGTTAAGACATTTTTCTTTGTCAAATATTTTCTTAAACACGCGATAAATGCAAGCTCCGCCTACGGAGCTCCGGTGTGCTACCGAACGGATTAGACACCACTCTAAATCATCTGTTTCGTTTGTAACCTCATAGTAATACAGTACACAGGGGGAGGGGGGTGTTAGAAAAAAAGCGGTAACGATGTAGAGTACAGGGTACTCTACTATGGGACAGTGTTTAGAAAAAGTGGATAACGATTTCGAGTACTTAGTACTAGACTATGGGAGAGCCTGAAGCCGTCCCGTGGGCCTCACATAGAAGCCCAGACGTTCAGTGCATCAATGGGAGAGTACTCTACATTGTCAACCGTGTTTTCTGAAGGCGCAGTTTCCTTGCTAGGTTCACTAACTAGTGACACATCACAGCCGCGCGCAGCTCTTCCGTAATCGGGTATATTTCTTACGATTTGAAACGTGACATTTTAGGCCTAATTCAATGCTTGTACTTCAGTCTGAGCGTATTCGGTTAATGCCATATTGTTGTAATTTCGAATGCCAAGACTTGGCTATACATCGGATCCAACATTTCCTTCAGTAGTCAGATTTGTAGCGGTTATACCGACCACTTGCATCCATTGCACTAAAAGTTATGACGTCGCGTTTCAATGGGGGAACCCTTTATAAACCAGAATTAATCCGTCGTATTTGCCCCGCCGCGGTGGTCTAGTGGCTAAGGTACTCGGCTGCTGGCTCGCAGGTCGCGGGATCGAATCCCGGCTGCGGCAGCTGCATTTTCGATGGAGGCTAAAACGCTGTAGGTCCGTGTGCTCATATTTGGGTGCACGTTTAAGAACCCCAGGTGGTCAAAATTTCCGGAGCCCTCCAACACGGCGTCTCTCATAATCATAGGGTGGTTTGGGACGTTAAACCCGACATATAAATTGAATCGGTCATCTTTTATTCTAACACAAATCTTGTCTCGGTCTGCTCTAAAGCGCGGCATACATCTCTCCCATAAAGAAGTACGTGCTATTTCGAATCGTACTACTCTGAAACAGTTATTATAATCCTTGCTGATACTTGTGCATTTGGTTCAACAGTCAACATTCACAGTAATCAACGACCATGGGGATTTTTTTTGCAGAATCCAATGTTGAAGAATCGATTAGAAGGGGGATCGGCCATCTTAATGGCACCCAAACTTTATTTTTTACCCCCGTGGCTCACTGCAGCAGCGGCTGAGTGACGGTTGATAGCATGATGACGTGGTACTTGCACCCCAGCACCCACTCTCGAGTCAACGACAGTTTTTCCCATTAGGCCTAAATGTTGCGCTTTCGTCCCCCTATTATCGAGTTAGGCCGAAGTGCCATCCTCTTAATAAAACATTTGCTGACTCGTTCCTCAGGGGAGCTTTCCGTCTTCGCGTCAGGGATTGCGTGCGAAGCAACGCGACGCGAAAATGCAGCACTATATCGACCACCAGAGGGGGGCATTACAGCATATTGCCAAGACTACAGTTTGAGGCGCCGGTTTACATCTGTCTACTGTTGCTTGTTTAAGCATTAAGTTCGAGTAATGTGATGTTTTGTGACTAGACGACCAGGAGGCACGAAATTACAGAGAAGGGACAACGATATAGTAATAATAAAAAATTAAAAGGACAAAGTGAACAAAAAGTTCAGACTAAGAAAAAACCGAGAGATAAGAAAGATGCAGTAAATAAACGTGTGCATAAACCTTCAGAATGTCATGCCTCTGCACTGTACTTGAAGAGTGTTCTTCGCAACTGCTAAACATGTAACGGCAGCTGATATGAACACCTCGCAACAACATATTTGACCATAGTGTTTGCCTATAAATTTGTTTGATGTACATTGCAATAATGTTTTTTGACAGAAAACACTGACATCAACATCAGGGTATGTGTAGAGTGTTATCTTTCCCTGTTGTCTGAGTCAGGGTTTTCCATACTGTAAATAGCTTACTGTGTGTCACTCAGTCGGAAATCTCTGTGAGAGAAAAAAGAAGCATGCATCACCCAAATGAAATTCAAGGAACTCGAATACACGTTAAGCAGAATCACCGATGCATCGTCTGCAGGAAGCTTCCGCGAATGCCTAAAAGCTTTTCTCTGTTTGTAGGGAGACTGCGTTCTTGATTAGTGTACGTTTGATTAATGATGATGATTTATTGAAAGTATATATGCGCGGGCCTGAGGGGTTCAGACGCTCCGGGTTTTTCTTTCTCGGTAACGTGCTTCTTCCATTAACGGACGAATAAGAGGAAATGAGTCGTCTCTTCACGTGATACGTGTTTCACATTGGTTTGTCGTTATATCCAAATGCCTTCAAAGACACTACTAGACAAACAAGATCAAGAAAAACGTTACAGAAACTGGTTTCTTTCAGGACCCTTCTCGAAGCCGCTGCCGTCTTTGTGCGTTCAAGAGACGATAACATTTCTAAACATTTTTTTTATTTTTACATTTGTAGCTGCTAAACATTCTTTATAACTTCTATAAAAGGCGCACGTTTTTAAATCCTTATAAGTGATTTACACTGATCTAAACGTTATAATCTAAAATGATCCCTTTCCCCGAATATCTACACCATGTTGCACAAGCTAAAAGAAAGTTAAATTTTCATCAAAACAGAAATAAGTTATCAGTACTAATATATATAGTGTGTAAAAAGAGTAGGTAGAATTTGGGTTGGATATATTCACTAGCTTTCGGAAAGTGTCTTTTCATCGTGCTATACGATGTATCCAGTTTTGTTCCTGTATTTTTTTTTAATTTTTCTCTCTTTTTTTGAAAGACTTGTGTATCTGTACTGTGTTATGTGTATTATGTGTTGCTCGTTTTTTATATTTCTTTTGGTGTCACGTATGTGGTACATGACGTGTTAATGTTTTGTTGCTTGTTGTATCTGAAAAAAAAAAGTGTGTCTGTGACGAACTACAGGTGCAGATGCCTTTTTCGGGCGTATAAAACGCAATTTGCTTCAGTATGCTTTTTCCCTTGTGCCCCCACAGCAGGCGGGAGCTTCTGGGGGCGGCGTTCTCAACACTAAAAAAAAAAAATGGTGCCAAAAGTGTACCTGGAGTGGCCGTGTTCTCTTACGGCGTGTTTACATTAGAGAAACACGACACCGATTTTAGTCTGCCGACTGTCTTTGGGAGTGTCCTTGGTCTTGTCGTCGTCATATTTACAAAACAACGACACAAACAGTCCGCCGATCGTCTCTGGAAGACTTCGTCCGTGCTTTGACGTGCTCACAGCCGTTCGTTGGCCAATTATGAAGTCACACTGGAGGCACACGCAGCGACACCGACTAAACTTGCGCACCTGTACCTCATTTTCAGCCATGCTCCCTACTCTGCCATTGTCCCTCTGCGGCTACGCGGCGCAGCCCTCGCACTGATCCACGGCGTCGAGGAATGGGGCTGGGGATACACAAAAGGGAAGCGAAGAAAATACTTCCGTGGGGTACGCAAGATTCCTATTCAAACACCGTGGATGCCTCGGAGGGGGCATTGTTATCTCCCTCAAGATTACCCCCTTCGTGGTCGTTGGAAGAAAAGACACGGGCAAATTTTCGCTCGCCGCAGATCCTCCGATGACACGCCGACGTCAGGTCTGCCGATGCGTTATGCTGGTGTTTTCGGTCTGTCATTATGCTACCAAATGACGACATGCTGTCTTTTGAGGCATCGTCGTCGGCCTAGTGTGGCCATGGGGTCTGGCGACTTCGTCGGCGAGCGGCTCGCCGGCCGATGGTCTACGTCTGCCTCGTGTCTTCGTAGAGGTCTTGTCAGTGTCGTGTCGCTCTAGAGCAAACGCGTCTTTACACCAGTGTTTTGCAGAGTTACGTGACATCGTATGCTAGCCTTCCTTAGTAAAACATTCAAGTATGTTGCTATCGCATTCATTGCTTTGACCTTTTGGTGAAACTGTGACTTTTTTCTTGCATTTCAAGAAATGAAATAAAATTACTACTACTACTACTACTACTACTACTACTACTACTACTACTACTACTACTACTACTACTACTACTACTACTACTACAAAAAAGCAACGCTGAGCTGAAAGGTGCCCCCGATCTTGATTATCTCAGTAAAGGTAAAATTCGACTGTGCCCTAGGTGACTACGTTTCGACGTGTTTAACGTAACCACTGCGCTGAAGTTGAATTTAAATTCATGCACGGTTTGATGACACCCGCTATTGGCTTCAGAGACGACTGAACTAAACCGAAACGGCACACTCTTCATGGAAGAACCTGTTATCTAAAGCGAACAGCGGCCGCTAGCCCAAATATGGAAACGCAAAGAGTGTAAAAGAAAGCTACTGCATCTGAAGAAAATTATGGTGGTACAAAACATTTCGTAGTAGTTGGTTCCTGTGTTCGAGTAATTTATTATAACCCTGCCCGCTAAGCGCTTGATAAAAGTGTATCCCCGTGTATATGAACGAAGATTCTATTAATCCATTTTGCTCTTACCAATATGTCTATTGACGAGAAAAATAGAGGCTTAGCGTCGCCTGGTGGTTCGTTGTCTGAGCTTTTCACAGTGATTGATTATTTCAATTTCCATTCTATGTAAATTGTAGTAAAATGTTCATGCTATTCTGCTTAACACACCATTTTTCACTGCCACTAATGAATTCTAAGACTTTACCTGTATATATTTTGTACTTGGTTCAATGAAACATTTATTTCAAAGTTGTACGTCTACGTGTCTGTAACAAACGCAGCGTCATCGATATCTTAACCGCTTTCCCCCCTCTATTTCATTGGCAACCGTCACTCTAAACTTTTTATCCCGACCACTGGCACGCTAATATCAGCATTGAATTACAGCTGTGGACATTCCCTGTACAATGCTGGACGGGCTGCCTTCTTGGCTTTCTAAGCTGCTCCGAGTTACCAACATGCGCCGCAAATGCACGCCTCATCTCGTAGCTAATATAGGCTTGGTGATGTTTTTGTGTTCGTGCCTGTGTACGAGGTGATAAAAACGTGCATTCTATAAGGTAGGCGGTTGCATGCAGCCTTAAAGGAGAAAGTACCTCTTGTTTAAACGTTGGTTCCAGCGACAGCCCATGTTCCAAGGATTTCTCATAGCTTCAAGCTTCCATCTTCCATTGGACTCGTACCTTACGCGAGTTAAAATACGCAACACGTCTCTTCCTTTCTTTTGTGAGCCACCTAAGCGGAAGCCTCGCAAAAGTACTACAAACAGTCGATAGTTCGCGCCCACCTTTTCACAATGGCACTTCTTGACATTATTTCGTACTCTTGTACCACCTGCTGGAAGTTGCTGACTTAAGTATTCTAGAATGTAGTGCATAGAACCTTCACTCAACGTTTCACCGTTACTAGGGAACGTTCATGGCAGCCCCGTCTCTAGTCAGAGCAAGCCACTACACATCAACGGTAATCTGCAGCGATCGCGGGTTCAAATCCCGGCTGCGGCGGCTGCACTTCCGATGGAGGCAAAAATGTTGTAGGCCCGTGTGCTCAGATTTGGGTGCACGTTAAAGAACCCCAGGTGGTCTAAATTTCCGGAGCCCTCCACTACGACGTCTCTCATAATCACATGGTGGTTTTGGGACGTTAAACCCCACATATCAATCAATCAATCTGCAGCGATTCTTGAGAAGCACTGCGTCATTTTCAGTTGAGCAGCTGCGCAGTGTTCAACTGTGTCAAGTGAAGGACGAAATTTGAGTCGAGGAGCGTTTGTGAGTACGGGAGTGACTTCAGTGTGTGTTCTTGCGCGCAAGGCTTCGCAACCAACAGCCAAGCTTTTATCAAGTCCACAGAGCAGGACGCCGTCCCGGATTCTGCAGGATGCCTTACCGTACAACGAAGAAGGAAAGTGAACCAAAATGGCCACGTCAGCGGGGAGGACGACGTTTTCACTTTGGCCGCTGGGTGGGGGAGAGGAATAGACCGATCCCACAGGCCAGTTTCGCGACGCCACCGCTGCCGCGGCAGCCGCGGTGCATGCCGGTACTTGTAGTCGTCCGGGCCATGACCTACTACACTCCTGACCTGCCCAGAGAGCACCTCTTCCAGCGCCCACGTTCTAGTTCATACCTTCTGCCGCTAGGGCCGTCACCTACGAGCGGCGTGGCGCTAGTCAGCACCTGCTCGCTGACGTCATCTTCACTCTTTGTGGTCAAATTTTGACCAACAAAGCACTCGTAGTGCGTATTTATGATCCAAAATTTAGAATTATTCAGAAATAATAATACTAAAAGACATTCAGAATTTTTTTGCAATAAAATGCACGCTACCACGCATAGGCTGCCCTACATCGTGTAAATCTACGGGTTCCCACGTTTGTCAACCAGTGTGCTATAAATACTCAAGCGCTCTGAACACCTTGCTTAACCAGCAATGTATGGGAAGAAATAGTCACATATATGCCGCCAGTTCACTACAGAATGCAGGCATTCTTATACCAGCGCCTACAAAACAACCGTAAAGAAACAGACGAACAGGTTATAGGTAGCGCCACCAATGGTGAGCGGTTGAACGAGAGCGGGGACACGCGCTCCCATAGGAACCCCGCTATCTGAACAGGTCAGGAGTGTAGTAGGTCATGGTCCGGGCGCACCAGCCAGCCGAAGTGCCTGAGCGTTCCCTTTTCGATAGATTTTTCGGTCGTGTGGAGCCGTCTTACGATGGAAGGATTTACGTGCTGTGTTCCTGGATGCTACAACAACAGCACAAGGGATAAAGGCTTGGGTTTCTACGTCTTTCCTAAAGAGCAAAAGCTTCGGGAGACGTGGATTCAGCGTATCAACAGGGCTGGACGGGGCGGCAGGTAAGACATCTTATTAAATGTATAGTGCCGCTTTGAAACTAAATAAGCGTATTGCGGTGGTTTTTTTTTATGTGAATGTTTAATCATGAAGCTTAGCATACCAAAGAATATGATCTTTGCTCACTCTGGCTGCGTATACTCTTACCGGATAGCTCAGCCGCGGTTCGCGGTTGTGCATGCCGGTCATTTTTTAGCGCATCTTCCTTATTCTAGCGTTTTTTGTTACCGCTGCGTACTAATATTATTATTATTACGAGTTGTAGTGCTGAGGTCTTTTAGTTTTCCATGTTGCGCAAGTGCAGCACCGCGTACGCGGCTTGCGTTTTTTTTTTTTACAACACAAGTGGCAAGCATGCAGGCATAAGGAAAAGGCAAGCTCATTGACGAGGCTCTCCTAATAGCTCTACCGTACATCGAGACCTTACTTTTTAGAAACGACGTAACGTACTTCACGGCACGCTTGCAACAACTTACCCAGAACTCGTTGTGCCAAACGGCGATTAGCTTTCGCGGATCACCCTCGATGCAAACGGTGCCTCTGTAATCTCGTCCTTTCCGTAAAATAGTTATCTGGTGCATGCACGCGGCCGATTTCGCTGCACCTATGCAGATGAGTGGCACAAACAGCTGTATAATTTACCTGTGTGTGGCGTTGTCGAGTGAGGCTGAAAATTAAAATTACATTTGTCATTTGCCCTTGACTGGGGGGAGGCAGGGAGAGATTCGACACCAGAAGTCCCTCACCACGACCGTCGCCAACACATAAAATAAACGATATCTGACGCTGATAACCAGCGAAGTCTGGATCATTTTCGCCTTTGGTATGGTTACTACGTTCCCCTTTCTTTATTTCGGAACTATATACCAAAGGCAATAAAAAGACAGCACTAGTTATCAGGGTAAGATAACGTCCCTTGTTGGCTCCGTATCCTTACATGCGGCTCAACCGACAAGTGCGAATGACTGATGAATGCGTATCACAGCTGCTAATGGAGAGCGGCGCGTTTGCATATTCACGTGCGCGAAACATGGGACGCTACAATGTCAAGAGTTTCAAAATATAGCGACCGCGTCGTTCGGTGGACTAAAATCAGAACGCCACCCAAATTAAGAATTTCAAATATTATTACTACCAAATGCTGTATGTTGAACGCGACACTCGTGCACGTAAGTGCCGTAAGACACGAAAGGTTCGGCGCCGCATATAAAGCCTGTCCCCAACAGCACGTCACTGTGCAAACAAACGTTGCAATCCCCGAGATGCACATGCGAAAAAAACAGTCGCGCAGAACAACCGCTTACATACATCACTCAAATGAAAACGGTACTCAACAGGCAATGAACGGGTGGCTGTCCTAAGTCCCGCCGAAACGAAGGAGTAGCAGGCACTTATGACCGAAATTCGCGCCGCCTGCTCCCATTAACAGACAATGTAGGTATTGAAAATACTCACATGACGACTTTTTCTTGCTGGTGAAATCGGAGAGACGTCCGTGAAGCTCCGGCGCAGTACTGAAAAAGCGGCGGCCACTGCGTAGTCGCTGTAGTCTGGTTGACCGATTGACTACAACTAAGATGGCGGCGGGGCAACTCCGGAAAACCGGCGCATGCGCTGATCGGCTGGTGGGATCGGTCTATTGGGCGGCGCATCGCCGCTTGATTGCGGCACTTTTCTCGCAACCGCTCGGCCACTGGCCTGTCGACCGGCTAGCCGACCGACCTACCGGGCCCGCTGAAGATGCGCGCCTCCCTGGAGCGCTCCTTCTCCTCCGCGAGCATGCATGCGGTGCTGGGTGCGCTGAGCGAAAAAATAAGGTCGCTGGCCCCGTTCTCAATGGCGCGGGACGAGCTGCTTTGCTACGCGCCCGAGAAGAGACGGCCGACGACGACGCTGTACTTTTCCTGACCTGTCTGAGCGCTACGCTATGCAGGAACGCGCGCCTCCTCCTGCAGCGCGCCCTTTTTACTAGTTTACGACGAATGATCCGTATCGGAGGAGGAAAATAAAATAACAATAATAGACGACAGCAGCGGCCGCCGAAGCGCGCGACCCAATGCGGAGCGCGGGGAGAAACGAACGGCCGCGCGAAACAAAAAATAAACAAGTGAGCGAGGCATTTAAAATTGACTATTGTAGCGTGTATAAGGATGGCCGCGCGTTCTTTTGAGGATGGCGCCGCCGGTTCTAAAGCTGTCAAAAAAAAAGTAAAAGTAACAAAGCCTCCACGTTGGACGATGGCATTTTTTTTCGAACAGCGTCGAGGGTGTTGCGTTGTTTTGTCTCCATTTTTATACGAGAGTGCGCTTCTTATCAGTCGATGAATTCGGACGGGTGGGGAGATCGAAGAGGGGATATCGCTTTGAAAATCGTTATTTGGGTTGTTGTCGCGGCCGGCTCTGTGTGCGTTCGGCGCGCACACCACGCCCTGACGTGTACAAAGATGTCTAGGCTCGCTTCTTAGTTTACAAATAAATGCCACTATCGGGTACAATCTACGAACACTTGTTTTCCTTTTAGAGAGGTGCTCCTCGTTAGTATTCGAGTCTGGAAACCATTAGCATTTCTTCGTCGCCTGCACATGCATACTTGATGTGTGGAGGTGTAACGCGCGTTTGTCTTAATGAAACATTAATGTGATGAATTTCGCCACACACTTTAATTCCTATGGGCGTTCGACTTCAAACGGGTTCTTCTCTCTAACCGTTGCCTACCTTGGACTACATCATTGGAATGAACAATTGAGTGTACGCGAGGACGAAAACTTTCTCACGATTATTATCGTGCATGCTTAATTGAAAGGGCACGTAGTGCCATGCACTGTTGCCGTTCGTTAGTATGCGAATTGAGGTTGTAGGCTCTCAGCGGTGACGTGGCAGGTTTCTGACAAATAATAACCGTGTCTCTCACTGATCAATTCATATTGCACATGTCGTGATTGGGCACTCGAAGCTTAGCGCATTGACATTGGATGTACACATATATCGATTTATTGGATTGTCTGTTGCTCCGGCTGTTGTACAGGGGCTGCCTCCGGGTAGCCTATAGGAAATTCAAATTGCTTTCAGTTTCAAAACAACAAAAATAAAGAACAATGGCCTGATTAAACTTCAATTCACTGAGAACGACGGATAAGCGGCGATGCAGTGCTTCTACTATTTCACTGTGTGTTGCGTCTATTTCGCAGCTGTACAAATGAGTAACCGTAGCCTGCGTGAAATAAAAGATCGAAAAATATCGGCTAGAATCAATGGTTTCGACAACTAACTGCGATGTAGAAAAAATACGGGAGGCGCTGTCCATTGCTTACTAATAACACGTCATGGCTAGTTAAAAAATTCCGGCAAATTTCACGCATTAAGGAAATCGAGTTTTGCGAAGTAATTAGCGCGCAGCTGCGTAAGCCGCATTTTGAAGCAAGTCTTACGAGGCAGATTTCGTGTAATTTGAGTAGTGAACTAATCATGGGCAGGCTTACTTCACAGGCGTCCAAATGGTGCTTCATTAGGGAGTTTTCGAATAGTGTACGCAAAGCTTGCGCCGGTTGCGTTAGCGTTCGTCACTCTGGGGGAGCTCGCAAAAGTTGAGCGTACGACGGATGCGCAACGCAAACGCAAAGTTTTGCGTATGCCATTTTAAAACTGCCTATTCTTTGACGTAAACATACTAAGTTTACAGAAGATACGTCACTTTTATCGCAACAAAGCGTACGCAGTGTTTGTTGGCGTATTCTTGCAAGGACGAGCTGCGCTAAACCTTAGCTGGTCTAGTCATAATCCGTACACCCCTAACCTTGTGGGCTACACGGGAATTTCCTACTACAATAAAATGTACGTCTTTATTTTGTTCAATCCACGCAGAGTTGTCATAAGCGAATCGCCATACCAGAATGTCTTCTTTGTATTATATTTATCATACATATTTGCTACCGCCCCGCCGCGGTGATCTAGTGGCTAAGGTACTCGGCTGCTGACCCGCAGGGCGCGGGTTCGAATCTCGGCTGCGGCGGCTGCATTTCCGATGGAGGCGGAAATGTTGTAGGCCCGTGTACTCAGATTTGGGTGCACGTTAAAGAACCCCAGGTGGTCTAAATTTCCGGAGCCCTCCACTACAGCGTCTTTCATAATCATGTAGTGGTTTTGGGACGTTAAACCCCACATATCAATCATCAATCAACCCCTTAACTAGCTCATGTTGTACACATGTCTCTCAATATATTTCTCTACCAGTGCGTTCACGGCCTTTCTGCTGCGTACATCACTCGGAATCTATGTACAGCGTTGGTCAAAAGTTCACAGGCCACGCTTTCGTAGAAATACGTGGGATAGTGGCCTAGGAACTTCCCACTCCCCCTGTACGTATTTGTTCGAGTTTCATTCCTCCGAGCCATGTCTTCTTGTCCCTTGTATCTTTGATAGCGTCTGCTGTCAGCCTAAACAGAGATACGAGAAAGCCGGATAGAGTGGCCAGAACACTTCTTCGCGTATCCGTGTTATCCAGTTGTTCGCGTAGAACGAATGAAAATCGCCAAATAAAAGTGACGACTACCCACAGAGACCGAAGAAGAAGCGGAACATTTCGTAGCAAGGCGAGTAGAAGCATCAATCACAAAAGGCATCGCACTATAGACTTACTGATGCAACTCCTTCTCAGACAGGCTTCGAAATTGTGGATAAGGCATGCATTGTGCACGAAGGCCAAGACGTCATTATATCTGCTACCATTATTTGGTCCGGTCTTTCTTTTCTGACCCGCCTTTATCTATCTTTTTTTTTCTGGCCGAGTGCTCGCGTGACTTGGTTCCGGGACGTGATTTATATATACAGACGAGAAGCTCGCAGTGCACGGTATTGGAATATTGACGTGATTGATTCTGTGGCGCGGACGGGTGGCAACGTGTCCGTCGATCCGATATCGGCAGTGATGTAGCACCCGTTACAATCAATCATGTGCGATGCTTTGCTCGTGTTTACTTCGCCCTGTTCGCGTCTTATTTCACACTGATACTACTTGGTTGCCACAGCTGTTGTGCTATGATATAGTGTCGCCAAAATGAAATTTCCGGCGTACAAACCAGGCATGCAGGTATGCAATGGTTCGGCCAGCATGCGAATTTTACGGTATGCAGTGCATGGATTTACTTAAACAACTTAAACCTTGTACAGCTTGGAACAGCTCATGCTGATCATTTTCAGGAGGATGTTGTCATATTATGTTTTTATATTATTACTCAAGTTATGGAAAACGATATTGCCATCTTTTGATGAATAAATTGATGATCGCTTAAAAAAACTAAAAGAGAAACATTCATAAAAGTTTTCAAAGATAGCTTGCGCTCGTTAGCTATTCATTTATAATACAGAAAAAGTCCGAACGACAAGGGCAAGAGAGAATACAAACGCAGCCCTGTGTTTGTAGCCTCTCAATTGTCTTTGTATTTCACTTTCACGCTTTTTTTGAATAAGCTGTTCATAGTGTACTAGATTGGGCGAATTCGGGTCGCACCATTCATCCTCATTTTAAATAAATCAACTAGCACTTGAATATATATAAATATATATATATATATATATATATATATATATATATATATATATATATATATATATATATATCTGTAAAACCAACAAAGCCTACAATATTTGCATCATTCTAAGGATTTAGATTCGGTCTACACCGGCGGTGACGTCTTTTCTGTACACGTGAATTCATTTTCCTTTTGTCTTATAATTACTAAATTTCATTCAGAAACGACCAATCAAGTCTGCTGTGCATTCCTCCGCTTCATTATGTGTGGTTTTTTCAACAGAAAGCGGGCACCACGATTGAGGCCCATTCTTCGTTCTGTAGGAAAGGAGTAGCTCGAGGCCGCAGCCTCTTTTCCGTGTCCTCAGGCACACAATAATAGACAAGACAAATGCGAAAAACTCGGGCTCGCAATTAAAAAAGTGGTTTAGTTAACGAGGGAAAAAAATGCGTATAGCTGTGGCCTCATTACAATGAAGGGGAACTGCTGTGCTCGTTTCAGGTGCCACCGCCTGGGCGGAGGATGAGAAGGACAAGGAAGGACTGGTGAGTGGGCTTTCACATTTCTTATAACGCAACCAGTGCTGGATCAGCGCGTTGCTATTTATAGACGCGAGAACAGTACCGTCAGTGCAGGTCGCTATACCTTCTAATCCAGACAGTATAGGTGTATACCGGAAGCGTTATCGTTTGCGTATATAAATATAACTCGTGCAACCTGAGCATGTTTGTGCTAGTTAATTGTTTGCTTTCGCTTCTTAACATTGCTGTTTTGCTTAGTTACGAGAAAGCGCGAGAAATGGGCACGAGGAAGCGGCGATCGTGTAGGCATAAGCGTCTTCCGCGTAGTTCCTGCATCAGTAGGAAATATTGACTTCTTATAAAAGCAGAGCGGATATATCTTAAACGAGAGCTGAATGCGATGCACTTAGTCTGAACCTCGTTCTACCGAAGTTGCACATGACACAAAGAAATAGCTTCATTGTATCCAGCCTTCGTTATAATCAAGTATTTTTTACACTGCATTGTGGTGCAGAGACAATTTTTGTATTTGTTTCGTTGCAGCTGATGATTCATTGTATTCGTACTCTCAATATATAGTATAGATAGAGTGTGGGTTGCAAGTAATTGAAAGTGCTAATAATGAATAATAGCATTCGAAGGAATTTTTAATAGCATAGCGGGCGAAGTACCAAATCACTCGACGACTGTTGTCGCCCTGTCATCAACATCATCATGAATTTATGTGCTTGCAAACGTGGCGTTGTTGCCCACGGCACCGCTTCGTCCTTGTCGACGGCAAACTTTCTTTTTTGTCCACTATACGTTTTTCTCATCTGCATCGCTATTATTACAATACACACAAAACAGTACAATCAACGTTTCTTGTTCCTTCCTTGGTTTCATTACACGTGGGTGTCATTAAGGTTGCGTCAAACAAACAAGCGAGCTCTTCAAATTCCATTCTTCCGTTCATTCACAGACGGTGAAATTGATTTAGTACAAAGGCGCTTCTCGAAGAACAACAGAATGACTTGAACGGAGTGTAAGAGGACGATAATACTCGTTATAAAATTAGCCCTAACTGACGTGGCACTGTTACGGCTAAGGAGGTTGCGGGGTGAACAGCCGGTGAAATGAGTCGCTATGCATTACGGCTGGTCCTCGAAGGAAAGGGGGGCAACAAAAAATTAAAGCCGAGTGTAGAACGAATAGCCGATCTCCCTGACCTGTAACATCGCAAAACGGGTTCCTTTGTAACGCGGGATGCCACGCGATGGCCTGATGAGGGCCGCGTGTCACCTTTGCGCTTTGTCCGTGCCTCCGGCCGAATCGCTTTCGCCATTTCGCTTTCGGTGGCTCGTTTCGCTTGTGTGTACGCCGCCGTACCGTTGATGCAACCTCGCAAAGTACGTCCATTAAGCCCGCTACCGCCGTCGTCCCTGGTCAGTTGCGCGGCGGACGGCCTGGTGCAATCGGTGCCTGACCGCATCAGTCCCTATAGTTACGGAATGCTTTAACCGCTTGATTATTACGCAATTATCGTCATTCTCCTTGTGTAGACGAGCGATGCGCCGTGCGGGAGCTTCTTTTATGAGCTGTGCATGTCAGTGTCGCATGTAAACCTTAAGAAGCGAGTCGCCCCCCTTATACAATATATTGGCGCCCGAAGGGGGAAAAAGAAGAAGAATTTCACCGCTCAAGCGCTCCGTAGGGATCGTTAATAACCAAAGCTGAAACACGTGGCCTCGGTGTTTATTACTTGATGAATGCCGATGGTTTTATAAGATATTTCTCAATTTTTTTGGTTACGTATGTCAATGAATCTCAATTCATATTCGCCATCAGAGGTTTCCTTTAAGTTTTATTGGACATGGGGGGAGAAGCGGTGATTGCACAAGTTCTGTGGCACACACTAGTTTTACAGCGAAAGCTGTTATGAGATCACAACTCGGGCACGCGCAGTTGTCCGCCGCCGCCGATGTCCGTAACAAATCGCGTGAAATTGGGAAAAAAAAACCTAGCACCAAAGACACAGTGGGGCTCGAAACCGGGTCCGCTGGGTGCCAGCCCAGTATTCTACCACTGAGCTACGCCGTTTTTTTTTCTTTAATTCCTTTAAAATTTCACTCAGGGGGTTGTGTATTGTAACATCTTTATCTTAGCACTGAGCTACACCGGTGCTTGTGACTTGTTGTCAAACCTGCCTAAGGCAGCCTTGATGTCGGGAAAACAATTGCGTTAATACGACTTATAAAGCGTATTATAACAGCGAAAGAAACACCAGTCGTCGCACAATTCGAATAGCGTAACAAGTGGGCCGTCTAATGCTTGTTCTTGTTCCCCTATTAACTGTGGCGCATACCCACTTCAGCCATAGTTCCTCATTGTCGTCAGCCACTGCATGAACAATTGGCTCAAAATTTCTTGCAAGTGTTCAGCAGATACCACGCTCCTTTGAAGAAGAATAAAAATAGCATAGCAAATGCCAGCCTACTACCTAAATAAATTTATTAATAATAACCTAGGGAGTATCAAGGAAGTATGCTTGCCGTAGTTACTCAATGAGTGTTTCGAAAACGCTCTGAAAGGCCGCTCTTCTAGCTTTCGCTGTGACTGTGCTGCGCCTTCCGCGCAGGCCTGGCGCTTTTTTTACACACTCGAGAACTTCGGTTTCTCCATACCCATGTGCAGCTTCGGCGCAAAAATTTAAAGCGATTTTTGTATGAAAAATAGTGAATAAATTATACGACCAGACGTGTGTTGAAGCAAGTAAATTAAGTGTGGAACCATCACTGTGCTTTAAGGGCGTATACGTAGGGTAAGTGGTACATGTCAGTTCTAACGTAATATTTTAGGACCGCCTGCAAGTATTCGCATGAAGTTTCACATGTTCACAAAGAATGCCACTGAGATCACGTGATACTCTTTTTTTATGTCTACCTTGCTTATCCTTCCTATGGCCTACACCAAAATTTAAATGTGGGCTCACTTACTCGATGCATTTTTTCTCAGTAAACACGGAAGGGAATGTAATGATATTCAGCCTTGTTATTATGGATACACGTAGGTTTTATGTGAACTGAAAACATAAGGCATCCTTTAGGGAGTTATTGTAAAAAATAAAATAACTGCATTCACTGTGCCCCAATGCCACAGAGGGTGCATATTGCTGTGCAGTTTTTTACAGTGTCACTTTTCAAAAAAAAAAGTCGGAAACTTTTTCTTTGTTCAGAATGATCACAACTTTATGAGGCTCATGCATGCAAATTTTTATCAAAATCTGGTTTGTACTTTTTGAGAAAAGGTACATTGTAATTCAAAAATTTCTAAAAAAAAACGCAATTTGGGAAAAGCGAAGTTTTATGTGCGCGTGCTGCTTACGCCAGAGGGTGCGCGTTGTATTTTGGTGCGCCATTTAAACCACTTGGAGAGACAGACCGCTTGAAGTGGAGCTTTTACAGGTTTGTGCCTCAGAGTGCAGTGCATATTTCGCTGTCAAAATCGCAAATTCGAGTTCTGGGGGAGGGGGGGAGGGTTGACTCTACCATAAATCTTGAAGAATTCTCAGGAAATACATACGCATGCTCATATGTAAACGTCTTGTACGTGCCCACACGCAAGTGCATGCGAAATAGCACCTCGCCTGCTTGCGTATCCTAGAGGTTCGTCTTTCTGTAGCGATACTGTCGGAAGCACAAATAAATTTGCTTGTCTATGTCAAAATTGGAATGTGTGCCGCTTTAAGACGCACCATGTAGTGCGTCCTAATATCAGAATATATAGGTTGGGAGCAAAGTCTGTAAATCACATGACACAGCTCCTGTTTCTAGTCCTGGCACAATGCTTATCATCTCAGCGTGTCAGAAGTGATGGAGCAAAGAATAGGAAATTATTGTTGCTGTAATTGGTAACATGTCTGACGTAAGAACGAAAGTAAGATATCGAAAGGAAAACCGGGGTCAGAGTTGCAACACTCACAGGACACAACGATCGACAATTGGAGTGTTTCAACAGAACTCCCGGAGAGTAAGCGGGCCCCTTTGTTGCCATTATTTAAGAGCGAGGAGCGAGCGTAAACTAACACTTGATCGGTGCAGGGATGCAGGAACGGTGTGTGTGTGTGCTTTTTTTTTGTCGTGGCATGGAAACCTATGATTACGTTTCATTTGTCTCCGAATACGAGACCTGGTTTCGTATGGTTGCCGCTCAACTGTAGCCACAATAATATTGCAGCTGAGGCAGTCGCCGGCGCACCTCCTTCTGTTTTAGAGAAAATGCACGAAGTTTAACCACCTGACGCTCTTCTCCGGGACATTCCTACCGTTGTTTCGTAAGCTGTCAGAGGGTGATAGAGACTCAAAGGTGGTTTCTGACATGAATGAAAGCGGATATATCTAGTATTTAACTCAAGCACAAAGTAACGAGAATATATCCATCTGTGACAGGTTTTGAAATAATTCCCGTATTTAAAAAATCTCTATGTTCATTGCATAATGGTTTTCGAATTATAGCAGTTTTTTAAATATCGACACAAATACGTACACGGAAAGATAGCATCACTAGTCCCGCGCAGTGACACGGCACAATTTGCAGCAGTAGGCCCATAAAAAAGAAGATCAGGCCCAATATGGGCCTGTCGTTATTCAACCGTGTGTCGTTATTCAAGCCTGCAATCTTGTTACTCTACAGCGCTGTTTCTACGTCAAGTATCCTACTGTGGGACTTACAGAGCTCCCACCGCCATCTTAAGAACGCGCTGGAATGCTCTTCTCGCAGGGCTACGTGATGGCCTTCCCCATGGAAGAGCCCAAGCCATCCGGTGGCCGCGTCGAGACGGTGGTCGTGGAGTCCTCCAAGGCCGAGGACCTGCGCCAAGTACTGGGCGCCTACAAGGCGGCCACCAGGCTTAGGCAGCGTCAGCAGCAGCAGCCTCCACAGCCCCTGCCACCTCCGATGCAGCGCATGCCACCACCCGATCAGAAGCCACCGCTGCTGCTTCTCGTAGTGCACGCACCCCGGCCCTCGGGTCCAGGGCCGTTCAGAGCGGGTCCTCCAATGCCCGGACCACCACCCGGCTTTCTCCAGGGCCCACCTGCGGCTCCTCATCCCGGTATGAACCCGTACGCCATGCTTCCAGCGCCGCCCGTCGGCCCCGCTCAGGTCCAGATGCCCGCTCCGCCAACGGCGCACCCACCGAGATCCCACGCTCCTCCCGTCATCGCTCAGCGTGCTAACAACGGACCCAGAGACAACGGGCCAGGCATGCACTTCGCCATCGTCCAGGAGCCGTACATCGTCAACACTGTGATGCATGCGCCATCCATGATGCGGCCCGCGTTTATTCCCGGTCCAGCTCTGTTCTCCGGACCTCCATCCCCTCCACCATCTCCACCTCACCCGATGATCCACGGCGGACACCCCATGATGCACCCACACCACATGATGCACCATGACTCGCCCATAATGATGCGCGGCCCACCGATGTCGCATGGACCCCAGATGATGCACAGTCCTTCCATGATGGTGCCCGTCCCCGCGTTTTTGCCCGCTCCGCCGATGATTCCTCCGTTCATGATGCATGGTCCTCCGATGATGCCCGGTGGTCCGATGATGCACGGACCTCCCATGATGCCATCTCCAGCCGCCATGATGTACGGTCACATGGGCAGGCCGCGGGTCGGACAAGTGGTCGTGATGCCGGTCGCGGTGCTGCTCGCCGAGCGACCCGAACCACAGCGTGAGGCTCCGCGCGAGAAGCCAACTCCACCTCCACCTTCCCAGCCTTCGACTCCACAACCAGTGAGTCTCACGTTGGTTGGCGGCATTGACACACTTACGATTCGTTAACTTAGGAGCATTTTAAGCAACCTAGCCACAGTAAGATAAGCAAAGTAGTTTTGGTTTACGAGCGCTACGAACACGGATATGCAGACAGTAAGAATAGTCATGGCGTAAGACAGCTCATTCACTCAAAGTGACCACAAATGGCGTGATTAAGACTACAAAGAAGCAAATAGGAAGACACCTTTTTCTTAGCTTCTACCAACTTTCCGGGAATGGTAGTGTAGCAGGCAAATTTTTCGAATTTTAGCAGTGTGGTTTTCTAGACCAGTTGATACATGATGGTAGTTGGTACATGATCTCTTGTGCTGACGTCGTAACGTGCAGGAACTTCGTTACTTCGAAAACAGCATCTTACCTTCTGCCATGTGCGGTTTTTTTCATCAATAATTAAACCAGGCCCATCCTTCATACCTGATAAAATTTTGCAAATAGCGTATTGAACGTAAGCGTGTGTCTCCTTTAAGATTGCTGAGATATGATCGGGCGAAATAAATATTGAGGCAAGGCGGATACTCAGAGAGAGGTGGAAACGATGAGAACCAATCGAACAAGCTGACATTGAGGCCGTGGCGTTTCAACAAAAGAACTTCCCTTAGTCAGGGCAGAACATCATCACGACGAAGATCAGTCCCCATGTCAAAATACTGGCCATGACTCGTTTTAATAATACTGTTTCATTGCACCGTTGTTATAGGGATATTCCTGGAATGACACCTCTCATATCACCTTGCATTCAAAGCACTGATTACCAATAGTTCTTTCCGAACCCTCATGTGGCCTCATTGTATTTCGGCCTGACGGCGAGATGACGGTGGCCCACTGCTGTGCTGTGCATGCCATTTACTAATGCTTCCGCTGGCGAGACCAGTTAGTCTACTAGACTGTGAATGTCTAATGTCTGCCTTGACTGCTGTCTCACTTTTTTCATTCTATACGCAGGCAACTCGGAGAATGACGACTATGGAGCGCCTTGGCGTTAACTACGCGCCCGAGGAGGAAGACGACGATGAACTTAGCCCGATGGCGACCATACGGGCAGCCAACACTGTTCTGCGCATGCTCATGAGCAGCTAGCCGCACCACCTGTGATATATTCCACCCATCCCACCCCCCAGCCTTTCGCACCTAATGTACAGCCAGAGCAATAAATCATTTCTATTTTTTTTTACTAAATTTCACCTCATTCTCGTGTATTTTGTCCTTTGAAAAACATTCAATACACGCTTTACACTAAAGCAAAGAGCTGCAGTGAATCAACGTAAACCGTTCAAACACATTCTTTCGAAAATACTTTTTAGTGCATGTCGCGGACAGAGGAAGGGTAAAAGAACACCGCTGTTGGTACGCAGAAGTTATTTCGGAGTAACTTCTCGCATTTTTATCGAGTTGTGAGAACTCGCGAGTTTTAGTCTTCAGTTGCTTGAGAAAAAAGTGAGAAGCTTTATTAGCTGGGAACACAAATCAGCTTGACGTCAATAACTTTTGTCGATGACGGTGATCGCCTGGCCAGGTGATGTACGAATCAATCGGGAATGCGTGTTGTAACTACTTGTATTTTCTTTCTTCCTTCTTTTTAATATTCTCATGCTATCACATTGAGAATGACACGTTTGCCATTTCCGAATAATACAAATGACCACAGAATAACAAAAAAAAAAATCAATGCAAGCGACGCTTTCAGGCAGGCTGAAAAATATTCCAGCCGCATTCGCCTTAGGATGGCAGTGCGGAGAGTTTCTGGTTTCGATATCGTTCAATAAATCTAGTTCTTGTCTGTACAGAACACTGCAGTTGCATACTAGCAATCTAACTCTTCCCGCTTGTCATATGTGAGTGCGAATGAAGTTTCCGAGTGCGACATGTCGCCCACAAAGAATTCAAAATGAAGTGTCGTCGTGTTTTTCCAGGCGTTCTACGTCCCTGTGAATAACACCGCTCAAAGTACCACACGTACAAAGTATCTGTTGATGTCTGTTGGGGATCTGTAAGTTACATACACGGAGGGTGGGGAGTGGTCCTTAAGGTTCCGCCCCGTACAAACAATAGGAGGGCACCCCTTTACGGGAGCCCATCGGCGTTGGTCGAGGTTCGGGCGCGCTCAACCAAGGCCGGTCAGGCCGTCAGGTCAGAGCAGCCAAGCAGGGCTGCCTCCCAGTCCTCCCGGGAAGGGTTGGATCGAGAGTTGAGTTAGAGAGTTTTTTGACACGCCCACACCGAGTGAAAAATATCGCAGGAATTTTTCTCACAGTGCGGCCCCGTGCAAACGGGGGTTGAAGTGTTTCAGGATTGCCAGGCACAACAAAGTTTAGGTGTGCTTTACGCCTTTTTTACACCTCTACCACAACATATCTTTGAAAATATACGCGAAAGTTTACCCTGGAATGCCTACCACATTTTATTTGATACACTTAATAATACATCAAAATAAGATATCGAACCCTTGAAAGCCTCGTGGAAAAGCATTTATTGCATATTTAGCTGGTCGGAATGTAGTAGTACTTAGTTACACATTTAGTCAAGCCAATTAAATATTAATTGCTTAACCTAAAGAAATTATACCTTAAATCAAATTTCGCTCATTTATCCTAAAACGAACTCTACAGGAAGAGTAGGAATGGTAAGCGTTATCTTTATTTTTCTCAAGGTATTGAGCGGTTTTAATCACCGGCATGCTTTTGGATTAACAGTCTTTGTACTCTAGTCAACACTTTTCAAAGCCTGTCGATGATCTAATCTGTTCCTCATGATACTCAAGCTCATGTATCAGGGACGGCTCAGTGCTCTCCCATAGTAGAGTACCAAGTACTCTTAATCGTTAACCACTTATTCTAAACACACAATCTGTTAGAAGCAGTAGGACGCATGTTTATTACACGACGTCGGAAGCACACGGTGCTCCAAACAGTCAAAGTCAGACGCTATAGAGCTTTGTGGACACGAGTTCGGATGCAGTAAGCACCGGTGCCAATCAATGGCAACGCCTCGATGGCCCGATGCCACGGCGCTTCCCGCGCGAAGTGACACGGCGACGACGCGCATCGCTTCGTGCACGGCCTCGCAGCGGGAACAGCGCGAGCGTCACAGAGGCGTGTCGGATTGCGAGGTCAGATAAAAGGGGAAGCACCATCTGCCTGATTGCTGTCCCGTTTTGTTGGCTTCTCTCTCGAAGACCGGCTTTGTCATACACGTCAACCCCGAACCAAGTGATCAATATCTACGTGACGCTGCTGCATGGAACTACGCGTATATTACTTAAAGCGTTTGCACTCACGTAGACAGTCTAACTGCTATTCTCCCGACATATAAACTGGAAGTGCATAATCGCACTGTAGCAGTTTTTTTTTTAACTGAGCAGTTTCTTTTTCACCCATACAAGACATTGCATGCAACGAAAAAGCGTGGAAACAAATTCTATTTCCGTCGAAAAAGTTCGCGTTACATTCAGATGTCGTAAATATCCACTGACCGCATGCATATCACGCATAGGCTTGATTATATTGTCCTTTTACTGCATTTCTACAACACTGAATGCAGTAGCCTGGTCACGAGCTCAGAGTCCTCGGTCGCGCCACTTCGTTCAGTTCGTCTTCGCTCGCTTGTCCCTACGCTGATATATAATAGGTTTCTTAATATTTCTACCGTTCTGCACCAATCATAATTCAGTTCTATTTCACCTGGGGTTTGAGCAATCGATGTTCTGTTCACACATGTATAATCAATAAACTGAACACACAGCTTTGCTATATGTCCTCGGCTTTCGAAAAGAGAGCTTGCAGCTGCCCAGTTCGTGCACCGTTTACTGTGACTCAGGTGTTTTATTCGGAGTAATGTTTCATGGAGTTGATAATTTGACGATCGATCCACTGTTGGGGAGCAAGCACAATGACATAAGAAGAAACGCTGACCAAAACGAAAAGGTTTCTTGGCCGATCCCGCAGAGTGGGTACGTACCAGAGTTGACAGGCAACAAACAAACAAATGAAAAGGGTAAAGACAAACTTTTACAGTTTTTAGCCTTTCAATTTTGGTTGGCCTTTATTTTCTTCGTTTATTCATCAGAAATTTATACATACATGTTATTGCAAATATAATAGCGCTGTATTGTCGATAGAATGATCTTTATTCGTGTTTATTCTATTTATAGCAGCAAAGAAAGAACAGCGAACTATATGACCCAAAATGGAGCGAGCTCCATGTCATCTGAAAAAAAAAGTCAAGAAGAAATAAACGCTAGGTAATTAGGTAATGGCTTTCCCCGAGTTCATAAGTCCACGTACGAACATGTTTGCACCGATTAACCACTATCTCTGTTTCGCGGAACGCACTGAGTGCGTTTTGCGGGCGGGGTGTCTCCAACGCGGGGCCGAAATGGAGCAGGCCGCCGAGCAGAGATTACGCAAGGGGACATATGGACCTTTAATTCACTCCTTTTATAAATGAGATTGCGTAAAATGAGCGATGAAAAATGTCCTTGCATGTGTTCCAACAGCTGCTGCAGGCTTCGCCACGTCACACCTAATTGTGTCTGCATGCACAGCCTCGTTACTTTTGAATGTAATCTCAGAAACCGGAGTTACGTGGTTGATTAAGTACGCGTATTTTTTGTAGTTGTTGTTTACTTCATAATAAATAAGCTTGGCTGTTGGCGAGAACTACACTTCGTTTATTATTTTTATTTGAAAAATGAAACAACGAGCCTGCCGCAAAAATTTTGCTGCAACCTATTAGGTGCAGAAGTGAATACGCTAAAAATAAATAAAGACAACATCGTAATAGGAAGTTCCAGTGCAACATATTTTGCGGAAAGGCTGTTTTGTGTGGACAGTAACTGCTTGCGATGTACGA
The DNA here is from genome assembly GCA_013436015.1 of Rhipicephalus annulatus. Classification (NCBI taxonomy): domain Eukaryota; kingdom Metazoa; phylum Arthropoda; class Arachnida; order Ixodida; family Ixodidae; genus Rhipicephalus; species Rhipicephalus annulatus. Next base: position 166,626 of record WOVY01012955.1, read on the forward strand.
CGTTAAGAGGCGTTTTCTTAGGTATGCGCGGGCATCCAAGTTCCTAAATTATGTACAGCCTGCGTGTCTCAAATAACTCGGAAAGTACGTTATAAAGAACCCCGAACCCGCAAGCTGGAAGACGAGTTAGCGGTTTCTCTTTCGCCTTCACACCCTTGCCCTTGTTCACTATCTATTTCTCGCGACATAAATAATTGAAAGGCACATGGAGGCACTGTCAGTGTGGATCGTCGCGCTGGGTCTTAAATTGCGTGACAAAACGTTACGGCAGATGAATCAGAGACGATAAACCCTGTTTGTGAACCACTCGAAACCTCGAACACTCCGGTGGCGACATGGGCAGCCCAGCGTTTCATTAAAGGACTGATCTAGTTGACAGAGAAGAATGCGACAACCATTTGAATAAACCGGAAATGGCTTTCCTAAGCAAAACGCTAAGGGTCTAAGGGTTTCTGGAATGAAGATATTGCTTCACTGCTATGTCGTTAAGGTAACTTGAACAAACAAGATGGCGCTAATACGCCTTCGCTTGTCAACCCAATGTCGCCGACTCTGTTCACAGGGGCTGCTAATAAAATCAAGTCACATTTCAAGTGCCATCGACCCATGATTTGTAAGAGAACATTTTAGATGTGGAGCATCTAATACTCGAGGCTTGTAGTGCGGCGCCGTCCGCAAGCTTCCTCCTCCTTCTTCCACCATCTGTGCATCCCTTCCTCCTCTACACACCGCGCGCGCTTCACTCCTCCACCATCTGTGCACCCTTCCTCCTCTACACACCGCGTTCGACATCTACAATTCTTCTGATTCTCCAGTGGATGCGCATGCGCCGTCGCGCTTCGAGAACATTCAACAGCTGACAGCGCATGCGCCATCGCGCTGTATATATACTCAAGGTCGGCGCTCGCTCGCTCAGTTGCCGCTCGTCGGTTGGTTTGTACGGCGCGTCGACGTCCAAGGTCGCGGTGAAATGAATTCCAACGAATCCACAAACACAATGATCGACGTCCCTTCGACCAGCGCCGCCCTTTCGCATACGTGTGTACGTGTTCACTCATTTAACACCCCCTCCTACAACCACGTTAACCAATTTAGCCATCGACCCAAGTAAGTCGCAATTTAACACCCCATTTCACAACCACGTTAACCAATTTAGCCATCGACCCAAGTAAGTCGCACTTTAACACCCCGTTAACCAATTATATGCTCCGCATCCTCCTCAGTGTTCCCCCGAGGGAAGCTGCGGGCAATTTTTTTGCATATAAAAGCAGCGCAAAATATAGAGAAAGGCTAAATAAGAGACGACAAATCTTTGTCTATATTTTTGCGCTAATTCCACATCCAAGCATGAACCGCCGGCTGGCCCAACTTTCACTTCTAGTGCGAGAGAACATTTACCATTATCCGCTTATATCAACACAACGTACGCCCAAATCATATGGGGCTTGCATAATTGTATATTTTTACCTGTTGGAAACACATTTTTTTTTGTCAAGCACAATCTGAGCTGTCACGGCGAACGCGCATCGCGTCCATCCAGCTTGGCTTCCTCGACAGCTAAGCAAAGTGTTCCGGCGCTACACTGTAGAGCAAAGCTTCAGCGCGACGTGGCTACACACCTGATTATTTTATTCTCGCAACCGATCCGAACAAACATGTTCAATCTTGAGCGCAGTCATCATTTGTCGGCGCGGCCAGAACAGCGGCTGTTGGTTCGTTCACGTCACAGATGATGGCCAGAGTGCTCTGGTGGCAAGCATGCGATAAGGAAAGGACGGACGCTATCGAGGTTATTCGTTACACGTGACCCTCCGGCACCGGCCAAAGGCGGCGGCAGTACGTCCCTTACAAGCGACGAAAGCTCTGGCATAAAGCGCAGTGCGTGATACTGAACTTCATTAGGAAATTGTGGATATGACAGTGCCTAAGTGAGTGGATATTCGATCCCCCCCTCTACGATGCTTTAGAATGAAAATTTCGGTACGTTGGCTTCAAGGCTGTGTTTTGTGTGTGTGTCGATGTGTCCGTGTCATCGCAGTTTTCGCGCCTAATGCAATCAAGGTTCTCCGCTCTGTAGCTCGTGCGTTCAATGAAGAGTGAGTAAGCGCGAAACAGACAAGGACGTAGAAGTCACGTTTCTTTCCGAAGCGGATTTTCTTGCGTCGTTCATCACTCGAGTGACCTTCGCGTCCCGGAAGGCGAGCGCTGCCACGATTTACATTCAAGGCATAGCTTTTGCTGACCGTTCTCAGCCTTGCCGTGCACCTTGAGAGTTATGCAGTGCGTCTACTAGTCGAGCTCAGTAAAGAATGTTGCTTCGGGCAAGCAGTTCCATAATGGTACACTATACGGAAATCTGACGCTAATGTCTACGGGAGATTCTACACATGATGCTTGACCCAGCATGTGAATTATGGGCAGTATACGTGCAGTCTTCGGCAAGCTTAACACAAAGCCTCCGATGTGTGACCTGGGCTATTCGGACACATGCCAGCTGCGAAGCGCTGAACGCTGTTGCCGAGGTGATACCGCAATATATGCTTGGATAGTGTGTCGGCATGAATGGGTGACATTTCGGCAACACAACACAAAGCTACGTGGTGCTAGCGTTAATACTATTGTTTCAGGGCATGCTGCGGAGTGTTCCTGTTAAGCTTGCTGACGATTGTATTTATGATTTTGACTGAACTTCCTTTTCCTGGCTATACGTGTGGCCTGAAGCCATTTCGTTCCAAGAGAAAGCCAACGAAGCCCCAAGTGCATTCGAAGGCTCAACCGGGCCACGGAAACTCATCGATTGTTTCGGTTTCAAGGAACATGCACACTCGTATAGCGGTTACCGGGCATCCTAACCCCCGTATTCTAGAACGTCCCTTCACTCAACGCTTCACCTTCACCTGAGAAAGCAGATTGGAGCGCCGTCTCTAGGCACGGCAAGTCACCGCATATGCTCTCGAACGCATCGAAAGCGTTATCCGAAGGTCGTAGCCCCGCCGCGGTGGTCTAGTGGCTAAGGCACTCGGCTGCTGACCCGCAGGGCGCGGGTTCGAATCCCGGCTGCGGCGGCTGCATTTCCGATGGAGGCGGAAATGTTGTAGGCCCGTGTGCTCAGATTTGGGTGCACGTTAAAGAACCCCAGGTGGTCAAAATTTCCGGAGCCCTCCACTACGGCGTCTCTCATAATCATATAGTGGTTTTGGGACGTTAAACCCCACATATCAATCATTATCCGAAGGTCGTAGGTTCGATTCCTGCTCACGGCTGGGTATTTTTTCACCCACTTTTCTTTTTTTTCTTATTTACATTACATTTGTTCTAATAACTTCCGCTATACATACCTTGGCATTATTGTCTGTCAGATCTTATTAATATTGTGTCAAAAAACGGAAAAACGAGCCCCTAGATATACACCTCTTTCTCTTATATATATATATATATTTAAGAGGCCCTATTTACTGTGTGGGTGGAGCACCTCGTTTAAGGCTCCACTGAAAATTGCGGTGGTGGTGGAATCTTTTTCACACCCGCCCCCCCCCCCCCCCCTTCCAAAAAAAAACGGGGGGGGGGGGGCGAACAATGCGAACACTAGTTGTGCTTACTTAGAGGAAGTCGGCGAGGATACCTTGGGATACCGCAGCCTCCAACGCACGCTGGATGAGCCGGCGTTCTTCGGGCCTTGTCAAAAGTCGGCAATTTTCTTCCCAAGTCAAATTCGGAGAGTCGAGCCTCCCACGGCCAATTTACGGGATATACATAGTATACCTTGGTATGCGGTAGTCTCTCACGAATAAAGCTTTGTGGAAGCAGCTCCGGCCGCGGAAATGTTTCCATTCGTGCTTGACAGCCGGGTGACATCTCTCACTTCTTCGACCGATTTTATTCAACGTGAACGCGGTGCTGTTTCGGTCGATTGTGAGACGTACAGAATCGCGAAGCAAGACGGATGTGGCAGCCACCCCATTAACTCCGACCGGGACCAAAAATAGTTTGCGTCGTCACGAGAGGCCGTGCTGGGCGTGTTCCGATTCTGCACCGCATTGTTCCGCTGACACATATTTTGGCCGCAAGAGGTCAAAGTGTCAGAGGAACAATGGTGCCACCACGTCCTTTAAATGCAAATATCGCCAATGCAGAGAAAGCCGAGGAAACGTGGCGGTGAAGCGTATACGTCTCTATAAGTTATTTTACGAATGAAGCTCTATTGAGTTATATCCTTTGCTGTTTCGTATTCCAAACGTAATAATCAGGGGTTCATGTTCCAAAACTACGGTATAGTAAAGAGAGACGTCGTGGGGGAGGACTCCGGAAATTTCGATGACCTGGGGTTTTATGAAAGCGCACCTAAAACTAAGTACACGAGCCTCAAGCATTTTTTTGCCTTCACCGAAAATGCCACCGCCGTGGAGAGGGTTCTGTCCCGTGACCTCCGGGTCAGCAACCTAGCGCCATAAACACTAGACCGCAATGGCGGATGTGTTTTAAACAACTAAGCGAATATTGGACAGCTTAGGGTTCACGCACGTAGAGGATTTGCGTACGTCGAGATTCTACGCGTATGCAGTGCGCATGCACAGAACTTAGCGGCCATGCGCTGACTTCATGGACGTATACGTGAGATTCGTTTCCTTGCGTGTGTTTCATGTGCACGTAGACATCATCGCGCGGGATCTCAAACAAGATAGCGTGTCGAGCGCGATAACGAGCGCGATAACCTACGCGGACTTTTCATGTTTGCGTACGTGAAGTCCCTACGTACGTGAAACTAAAACGGCCTATTGCTTGGTAGGCGCATACGCATGGAAACGGTTGGGTTGTAGAATTCGAGTTTTTATTACCTTATATATTCACATGCCGATATACAAAAACAAAATGGCCCCGTATCTGCATGTTTCGTTGCAAATGCCGCAAGACGATATTCTTGCGTGCGGAGAGAGTGAACAAAACTTTTCTTTTGATGTTCTGCGCGAGAAAATCGGTGAATTGTATTTCGAAAGCACTGCGTTAGAGAGCCTCGATCTGTGCAGTGAAGGCGAACGAGCGCATCGAGTACACGTTAGCCACAAGCGCCATCTGGCAGCTATCTTCGAAAACTAAGGAAGGCGTGCGCGCCCCCAAAGAAAGATGCGCGCCTGTCTTGGAGGCCATAAGGTGTATAACGCAAAGCGAGGGCAGCTGCCACCACTGTGTCATCGTAGCAAAGAGTTGAAAGCACTTGCCTTTTTGGGCATCGCGTTGCACTGTAAGCGCAGCGTGATAAACGCTACGGTCCTTGGAATTATTTACGTGTGCCTTGTCTAGTATAAATAGACTCATACAAAATATCGACGTGTTGTTAAGGTGCCTCAGATATGCGCAATAATTGATTTTTAATTGACGATCGCACAACTATGAATGCTGAAACTTGAGCAATGTTGGTGGGTGCTGTGGATGGGGTTGGCCGCTTAAGGTATTGTTTGGTGCCGTTGGTTGTATCGTTAGCGCAGACAAACAGACAAATGTACAGACAGACAAAAAGACAGACAGACCAAAATTTTGGCGTCGAAAGTCCCCAAGAAAGACTATCGTCTTTAAAAGCGCAAGGTCTGCGCTCAACGCCCAGCACTGTCACAGCAAGAGCTAGATGAGGCAGTGTCACCCAAATAATTTCAGGCCTGCTCACTGTTTCTGCGGTGGCCTTTGACGTCACTCCGTTTAGACCGGTGTGTTTCGCTGCGCATACGTGCCTATGCTTGCTCTAGTCGCTCGACAGATATGGATTGCCAAGCCTGACGAACGTTTTCGTGGCGTGCTGGTGGGCTTGTTGGCGAATTGAGTAGGCCGGGTTTTTCTGTGTCCGTGAACTGCAACGTGGATATGTGATGCGCATTGTGCACTGGTTATTTGCAATCTGAACGGATGCAAATCCGAATGGTTGGGCGATGCTTTGTGCGAAATTGTCGCGGCAAAGGAACCGAAGTTTCGGGTGTTCTCGTTTCCTAAGGTCAACCGAAGAACGAAATGGGAGCGTTTCGTTCGCAAAGCTGACGTCGACATCTGTTTTGTTCGCGACCCTAAGGTACGTGGGCCCGAACTACATATTTTGAAGTCGTTCCAATGCCACCATCTACACCATGTTTTGTTCTTGCTCTAAAATAAAGGTGTCGTGTGCGCTTCTGACTTGTTGGCGTAAGCCCTGGAATTAAAGTAACAAAAGTGCATGGCAGAACATTTTCAGAACAGGCGTTTTTTTTTTCTTAAGCGTCGGTGAACATTTTGCTATTGGCGATTAGCGCCACGGACTTCTTGTATTACCTCTGTTTACTTCGTTGAGAAAAATGAAAGGAGTGCTGTTGCATTGCTTAGTGCGTTGGTTTTGTGCACAATATTTTTTTCCCTGGTGTTCCTACCACTTTATTGCGGCATTATAATTTTTTGCGAGTCTCGTCAGCACCTTAGCGTAATACGTATTCTTGAAATTCAGATGCGTGTAGACACTTAAAGCGTTCTCCTAAATGGCTTTCAGGTGTGTGAGCTCTACCTCAAGCTAGAATGTTTAAGAACCATAACCAAGGAGGTGTATGTATTCTGTTTAAAAAGGGGTTAAAATTAATTAAAATGCCAGATGTGCCTAATGCCGAATGTATCTTTTGTAAGGTCAATCATGGTAACACTAGATATGTATTGGGTGCTTTATACAGATCCCCTGGTTCTTCAGTCAATATTATCGATGAGCTAAAAAATATATGGAAAATTATGTAAAGCCGGGTGACCGAATAATCTTGGCAGGTGACTTTAATCTGCCAGGTGTTGATTGGCCAACAATGACACACATTAGTCACTGCGATGCTTCCGCAGATACCATGATAGACATTGCTTTTCAACATGATTTATCACAGGTAGTTGAAAGTTACACAAGGATTCAAGGCAGCTCGAAATCAATACTAGACCTTGTCTTTGTTTCTGGAAATATAACACATGATCGCGTTTGTGACATTGTCCCCGGTATTTCCGATCACCTTGCTGTAGTGCTAACCATATCAAATCTTTCTGTCTGTGAAAAACCCAAGGTGACTACTACTTTTTATAACTTTCGTAAAGCCGATGATGAGTCGATACTCGATATCCTTTCTTTTCATTTTGATGATTTTGCCGATAGTGATGATAGTGTAAATGATCTTTGGATTAAGTTTACGGGCATTGTAAGCAAAAGCATTGAGCGTTATGTCCCGACCACGTGTAAAAAGCCCAGAACCAAGAACCCGTGGATAACTAGGGAGACATTGACATTGAGAAGGAAGGTAAAGCGATTAAAAAAGAAAAGTAAAACTTGTTGTGCTGATTTCAGTTGTCAAAAAAAGAATAGCAGAATTGACATCTCAAATTAAACTTAAGGTTATTTCAGATAAAAACATTACTTTGGTGAGTCCTTACCTAGCTTCATCACTTCATCGCCAGAGAAGTTTTGGAGAACAATTTCTCCTAAGTCAAATGAATGCGAAATATTTGATGACGATGGCAGAGAGATAAGTGATCATGAATCAATCGCGAACCTTTTTAATGAACACTTCAGATCTGTTTACACTGAAGACAATGGTACCTTGCCAACTTTTGATGTCTCCTTACCTCCCATGTCTGATGTTGTTATCTCTGAAAGGGGTATCTTAAACATGTTACTGAAACTAGACACGAAAAAATCACCTGGCCCTGATTGCATGCCCAATGAGTTTTTAAAATGGTATGCAGAATGGACATCAAAGCATTTGTACGTGCTGTTCTGTAAATCATTACTCGATGGTGAACTACCGCATGGTTGGATAACTGCCCGAATTAAACCATTACACAAAAAGGGAAACAAAAACCAGGTCGGTAACTATAGACCAATTTCATTAACTTCAACATGTTGCAAAATATTAGAACATATAATACACAATCATATCGTAGAGTTTCTCAATAAACACAATTTCTTAACTAGACATCAGCACGGATTTAGAAAAGGTTTTTCAACCTGCACTCAGCTAGTTGAAACCGTACATGACTTTGCGAAAAGTATTAACCACGGCAAACAATTAGATGCAATTTTTATGGACTTCGCCAAAGCCTTCGATAAGGTTTCCCACAAAAATTACTTTTTAAATTAGAGAAAATACTTAAAAACAAAAAGTTAATGGGCTGGCTCTCTTTCTACCTAACTAAACGACAACAACTTGTTTCCTTTCGCGATCGCAACTCTAAATATGTAATGGTTAGTTCTGGCGTTCCCCAGGGCTCAGTTCTAGGGCCTCTACTGTTTCTTTTGTTCATTAATGATATTGTAGAACAAATTCCTGTTAAAGTGAAACTTTACGCAGATGACTGTGTTTTGTACTCTGAGGTTCATAGCACATCCGACCAACTTCTGTTAAATCAGGCACTTCAAAAAGTAGCCTCCTGGTGCGAGGAATGGCAGATGGTCATTAACTTTGATAAAACTGTTTTCATGCGAAATACACACATGAAAAAACCTTTGCATTTCAGATACAATGCTAACAACACCTTTTTGACTGAAGTCACTAATTATAAGTACTTGGGGCTTTACATATCGAATGATCTCTGCTGGAACAAACACATTACACATGTAACGGCCAATGCAACTTACAAACTGTTTTTTCTATGTCGTGCTCTCAAACTATCCACTCCTTCTGTCCGCCTTTTAGCGTACAAATCAATTGTTTTACCAATATTAGATTACGCCGCTATTATATGGGATCCTTTTACTAAGACTAACATTAACAAATTAGAAAAAGTGCAAAAAAGAGCAGTTCGTTTTGTCTACAATAATTTTTCGAGGACTTCTGTTACTGACCTATTAAGCAGAGCTCAACTTTCACCTTTATCATTAAGATACCGTAACTCAAAGCTTAAGTTTCTGTACCAACTAATTAACGGCCAATATCAAGTAGACATAGCCGATATTTTTTCTTTTTCTTCTGGCTACTCTACCAGGCAGAGACATGACCTCACCATAACCCCCTTTCCCACACGCAATAATTGCTTTAAGTATTCATTTTTTCCTCGCACCATAGTCGAGTGGAACAATCTAACTAATGCAATTGTTTCAGCACCCTCATTGGCATTGTTTTCCTCGGAATTAGAAAGTGCACTAACCAGTTGAATTGTTAAATCGCATTACATACCACTGTACATGCTTGTATAATTGTAGTCTTCTATTTTTTATTGTATGTTATTGCCAGTTGAAGTTTGTATTTGCCCTATACACATTGTATAACCTGTATATATTATATGTCATTGAACTTGCCATTTGTTCATGACTAACTTCATGTACCACCCTGCTAAAATCACCAAACGGTGATTGCAGTATCTGTAAACAAAAAAAAAAGAAGTATACCGATCTAAGAACCGGCCGTGCAGTATAAGCGCCCTCGGGGGCTTTAATCTATACCCAGTACTAACATTTTTTCCCAGGCCCTAAGTTATATGAGTGACTACGCACCAATGTGGGATGAAAAGAGGAAATGTCGCTTCTTGTGTTGGTCGCAAGTGATCTTTATGAAACGAAAGATTTTGTTTTTTTCTTGCAATATACATCACCCTGATATTGTGCTGAATAACATACTTGTGGTAGCAGCACCAACTCTCCCCGATATATAACTTCGTGTCTATGAAAACAGATGTTTTCATAAACTGTAGAAAATAAAACTGTAGAAATTATGCATATGAGTTGGAACTGTTTTTCTGCATGTTCTAGCTATTGTGTTTGTGGGCGTGCGTGTGTGTAGATAAATAGTGAATGCAACATTCACCTTATTCATTTTGTTATTTTGTTGGTCTATTAAATTTTGCTCTTTTACATAGAGCATGCTTTCGATAGCGCAATCTTTGACTTTTTTCGTGGAAAAAATTGCCCAGAGATAAATCTGCAAACGCTTTCAAGCGTAACACATTACTTAAACCAGCGCCTTTCTGACGCAAAAGGCAGAACAAATCTGTTAAGCGTGCAAAACTGGCCGCGAACGCTTTATGTTTTAACGAGCGACGATGCGGGCAATCGATTCACAGCCTCCCGTACGTGCGATCGCTCGAGCAAAACGAGTGACGTCATGGCGGCAGTGAGCAGGCCTGAAAATATTCTTCTAGATGGCATTGGAAGAGGGCCTTTAAGAGCCTTATTTAAAACACTCTTTGGGTAGCTGCTGCAAACCTACTTGCAGGGTACCCGCTAAGCCATTAATCATTGTGTAGTAGGTAGGCATCCACTATGCCATCCTTCGTCCTTCTTCGGGGAAGCGTGGTACCTGCTGCAGACTCGCAAGGAACTTCGCGCAATTTTTGTGTGCGGTGGCTGACGACGATGATATGGCAGAAGCTTTTGTAATCGCCACACTAGCCCACTGTGGGCATGCGCCACAGTTATTAGGTGAACAGTATCAAGCTTTTGTAGCGGGTTGGAGCAATCGAGGATGACTCACTCGTTGCGCACATCGCATTATGTGACAGTTTATTGTTCCTTTGCTTTTTTATGACGCTTTATTACTGATATTAACGCGATTCCTTTCTCGACATCAAGCCTGCCTAGGGCCAGGTTGATGTTGGCATGGCTTAGTGTTAAAATATTGGGCTAGCACGCAGGGTACCCGGGTTCAAATCCCAATGTCTTCTTAATGTTTTTTTTATTTACTGACTCTTTTTTTATTTCGTGCGATAGTGGTTACGGACACCAGTGGCACCAGCGGCGAGAGACAACAACGGCGCGCACGTGACCCGTGTTGCGATCTCATAACAGCTTTTGCTGTAAAATGGAAATATACAGGTGACGATACCTATATGTCATGTAAAACAATCTGCCGTCCGCAATGCGTCAACGCTTGTCTGCAACTGAGCAGGCGGATTTCGCGGACTATAGAGGCTATATACAGACCACTTCACGATGCGTTTCGAGGTTTTTCGCAAACCATCGTGAATGCGCAGTGACCCGGAAAATCTTTTGCATGGCAAAGAAACGATTCTGCGAGCCGGAACGTGTGCGAACGATCAAACGAAATTCAGTAAATGGCTCCATGCATCTCGTCCCCTTTTTGGCGTAGCACGAAACTATGGGTGTTGGGTACTCGTATAAAGAACGAACTGCTATTCTCTATGCCGAAGTTGCCTCGCCAGGCACAGTAATAAATGTCCGGGAGTGCATGCAGTAAAAAAGTGGGGCCGTTACTTAGTATACAAGGAATGGCTGTGTTTTCTTTGACTTCCAAGTGTTAGCTGTTTGCTGCTGTTGTGGCTATGCTAGTCATCGGAATCGTTATATATATATATATATATATATATATATATATATATATATATATATATATATATATATATATATATATATCGCTGACTATCAACTGAAATCTTTATTGCCGCCAACGGCAAATAATATATAGGCATGCTAACGAAAATCGAAGAATTGTACGAATGCTATTGAGTTACTCAGCCGGCGGTCATTACTATCAATTAACACGAGCGTTTACAGAATCTGGTGAATAGAAAATCAACGAAAGCGTAAACACTACCAAAAAAATTGCAAAAACACCGATGACATATGGCGGTTAGTACAGAACTGATTAAACCGTTAAAACCTACTCATTCATAAATTAACAAAAAACAAGAAGCAAGGTCGAACCAGGGTCGCTTACTTATATATTTTCTGCCTTTACAAATAAAGGAATCAATTGGTAGGCAGCGCTGTGCCTTGTATACTCATGGTCCCGTTGTTGACGTTCACTGTGACAAATCAGCCCGCATAAGAACCCTGGTGCCTTTTTGCATCTTTCCCGAAGAAAGAAGAAAGAGGCGAAAGAGGGGTGAGGACAAAAATAAAATTTCATATGCCTCATAATTTCGTCAACCAATTGAGGATGACATATAGAAACACACGATGTGTTTTCTACGAGCGCCAGCATAAAAATAAGGATTGTTGAATGATGATTATAGACTTGAGATAGTGAGATGTACATCTCCTTGAATAATAATTCGGACGGTACAGCGTACTTATTCCCAATATATATAAGAACATGGGTTTCCTGCCGAATCTGCGGTGCTTACTTTTGTTGATCTTTCCCGGAGTCAAGTTTCTGCTCCCAGATAAATAAACATTGAGCAAAATTCAGAAATAATTGTTCCTTACATCCAGTACCAGTGATTAAATTTCTCCGTGAGGAACTTAACTGTAAATTAATAAAAGAAAAAGAATGTCAATCTTTAAGGACATGCAATGAAGCTGATTTCTAATATTGGTATCCCTGTTAAAGAAGTGTGGTAATACTATTAAAAGAGAGAAACAGAAATCGAGCTGCCCAGAACCTAACAAACCCTCAAATCCACCAGGCAAAACTGCTTGGTTCGAATTCCAGCTCTAAAATATACACCGTTCGCTCATTTGGTACTAACGTGGCATTTCACAGAAGTATAACAAGAGTCCCTTTTGTGCAGAGCAGTGCAATCGTTGCGGCCTTGTCAAAAGTACGAGCCTTCTCTGCTTGAACAAAATGTGAGGTGACCACCTTTTTTATTTGATTTACTGGGTTCCTGAAGTGTTAAATTGCCTACGTTGACTTGATTTCAAATTTTTGTGCAAATATATGAGCATTTGCATTATAGAGTAAAAAATGTGGTATTCGTGACGTGTGTGTATTTTCTCATTTATTCGTAGTATAAAGCTATATACCGTTTGTTTCAAATCTAACAATGTGATTTATTCGCTTTTCATTTGTTATTGTCTACCTCAGGCTCTGAAAATCCCATCTACAGATTCTGAGAAATATGGTGCTTAGTAGCTACTGTATAATTCGCGTATTTCGCAAGCATAGTATAATGCAACGTATTCCTTCTGTATTTCGCGCTGTCAGGTTTTCTGTTTACTTTTCTCCTTTTCACGGTGTCTTTACTTCTATACTACTCGTGGGATATTCATTTTTCGTGTAATGTATGGTGTATCACATGCATCACCATTTGTGATACCTTTGCCGAGTGACACCAGGCGCAGGAGCCCATTGTCAGGTCTTTATAATATTGATACGGGACTTTCGTTGAAGTGGGGTAAAGGAGAAAGAAGTGAATGTGTTCTGTGCCAGGCCTGACGGCTGCAACCATCTATCATCCCACCTGTACAATAAACATCTCTCACCCGTAACATAATTGGTGGAGGTGCTGGGTAACGCCTTGGAGCACCGGACAAGTACGGCGGAAGACACACCCCTGCAGCTTCGCCGGAGCCGCAGACTCGCAGGGCTTCCGCCGCTACCAGTCATCATGAACCCTGACGGCGAAATCCAACCAGCTGCGTTTAGCACCTATGGTCACCATTACAGGGAACCATGCCCGTTCTCTGGGAAACCAGGAGAGGACGTCAATGAATGGCTCAAGCACTATCGGCAGGTGAGTCTGTATAACCACTGGGACACTACCGGCCAGCGCAACTACGTACCACTTTTTCTTGAGGGAACCGCGTTGATGTGGTACGAGAATCATGAGGGGAGTTTGGCTACGTGGGTGAATTTCGTGGACGAAATCAAGAAGTGTTTTGGAGATCCGACCACGATAAAGAAGCGTGCTGAGCAGACCCTGAGCCAACGTGCTCAAGTCCCTGGGGAGACATGTACGATGTATATTGAAGAAGTTTTCAAGCTTTGCAAGAGTGTGGACCCACTAATGACTGATGAGGATAAGGTCGGGCATCTCTTTAAGGGCATTGTGGAGGATATCCATCACTACCTAATAGGAAAAGATGACTTGCAGTCGGCCAATGACATCATCCGACATTGCCGAACATTTGAGGCCCTTAACGCTCGGCGCATTTCGGCAAAATTTGGTAGACTCCCCAACGTCAAAACGGTCGCAAGCATCGACGCAGTTCCTCCACACAGCGATCTGGCGTCAACAATATGAGATATAGTGCGCGAAGAACTTGATCGGCGGGACGCTGCTGTGCCGTCGATAGCACATGGCCACGGTCACCTTTTGCTCCTGCACCTTGTTTCTGCAGTGGATCTAAAAGAATCTCCAACCTAAAGGCATCCGCAAGTCGGCGCTCGTGTGCCGTGGTGAATTCACTAGGTGTTTTTAACACTCTGACGTAGTGAATCTCAGTGGCCACTCAGAAAGACGCTCCTGCCTGAGATCTGCCCCGTCAGGTGCCGCGACGATATGAGATTCTCAAATGAGAAGCGTCCGCTCTTTCAATGAATCATTAAATCAATGTTTATTAACAACACGGACAGTTAATTGACCCTTATCTTGAATAATATCATGCTTCGATATTACATACATCTGCAATGTAACTCTATACTTGAACCAGAATCGTGAATTCTGTATCCGTCTGATTAAAACAAATTTCACTGAATATTGGGAAAACCGGAAGTGAGGACTCATCCCGGAAGTACATGAAAAGCAAACCAGAGTGTCATCCGTTCTTCGTTCCACCAATGAGGCTCACCGAACCGACACACTAACCTTATTCATCAGCGATTAAGGTTAGTTTGGCCCAAACTTCGCGCATGAGCCACTTACCAGAGGTTCTCAGCCATGCATGTTTCGAGAACCTCTTGAGGACCAGTGTAGGTGGTAAAGAACTCATTTCAGTGAGAGAAGAACAAGGTTACAAACTAAGCACCATGAAACCTCTCATTTTTCTTAGTGATGAACGGGCAAACTGAAGCGCTAGCCTATTCGATCTCGAGAAGATGTCAACAAGTTGTGCGGTCTGCAGGTGAAATTAAACTTGTTTCTGGCTATGTTCGCCCTTCAACTATAGATGGAAGCCAAGAAAAAGTATGCTCACATGCACATACGCTGATTGTCTCTTGTGTTTTTTTTTTGTATGATAAACATAGTGGAGAAATGGCTGGGAGTCCGCGGATCCCCACTCGAGATCAACTGCTCTGGACGTTTGAGGCATTTGCGACAACTTGATTCGCTTATTTGAGCCTTCAATACTCCATCGTTCTTTCTAGTTTTGTTGTATACCTGGCTGGTCGGCATCCAGTTGATGTGCGGAACTTCTTGCAGCTCGAGGCCCTCACGTGGGTATCGATCGTTCCGGTTTTAAACTTTCACGACCCCATGCCGTTCAGAACGCACACGCTTTCACTGGAACTTTCTCGAGAACATTGAAAGCCGGAAAATCGGCTTCCTTTTTACGAGATCTCAACGTAACGCTTCAGCGAGCTCTGTTGCAGACAGCCGAGCGCTTTGAAGGCGTCCGACGTTGCCGAGTAGGCTTTTCGGCGAACGCTGTGGGTGGTTTCTATACTTCCATTTTTATTGCTGCAACCGAGTCAATTTCTCTTTCAAGTTGAAACTTATACTAGCATCGCGTGAGGTTACTATTCCGAGACTCAGTTTGATAATAAAAAAAACAGCTCACCAATCTCGCAATACTAATGTCGTATACATGTTTTTTTTTTTATTCAGCGAGGCGTCCACTCGCTAGCTCCGCGTTTAAGACGAAGTTTTTCCGTGTCGTTCAGCAGCTCCACGCGCGGCTTGTCCGATTATTTTCGCGCCTCAAAGCCAAAGCCTGCCGGACAGGGCTTCCTCGTTTGAAAGGCGCGATCGGTTCCTACGGGAATCCTTGCAAACGCCCCCATTTAAAATGAATCCATGCCCTCTATATTCTGGTGTTTTTTTTTTCAGCTTTCTTCTTGCTGTTTCTAAAATACATTTTATAACCTTTATTTTTCAGTACAAAGCAAAAAAAAAAAGGAGAGCCTGCTGGCCACTTCGAATCCCCACTGACTTAATATATGTAACGCTTGACTAGACTAACCAACCGAGAGTAGGGCAACTAGTCTCTCTATTCCTTTTTGATTTTTCCTTTCGTCTGGAGGCTATTTTTAAACTACTTCCCTTATTCAGATATATAAGCTCCTTTCGAGAAAACGGGATGTTATTAGTCTCTACAATGACAACGTAATACGAATCTCGGCTAATGCACATTTAGCAGAGAGTCAACGACCTGCGTAACTACGAGGCTTTAACTGGGTACTCTCGAAGTTAGCCCACATCTTTTTCTTTTTCTTCTCTTGAAAGGCGAGCCGACAATAAAACGTCCTTTCCCGCCCTTTGCACGCCTGCCGCCGACATGCGCCGCGGATCGAAGCGTAAACCAGTATTTCCTCGTTAAGATCGCTAGAGGCGCTGCACTACAATCTAGATTCGCGGAAGTGAAATACCCTCCCACATCCCACTTACTCTCTCGAAACAGCGCCCTTCGCAATCTCGCCTACTCCGCCACCAAGCAAATACACACAGCCACTCTCACTAGGAGACTGGCGCGTTCTTTCCGGGTTCATCTATTCTCGGCTGGCGACACACTGACTCGAGAGCGCTGCAGTAGGCAACTTTAAAGCCCATCCTCCATTGTCTCTCTCTCTCTCTCCACTACTTCTGTTCTCTTTTTTTTCATTCGCAAGGCGCGTCCTCTGGCGGCGATGGTGGCCGGCTTTGGGCCCGTCGCAAAAGCTTGACAGAAGCGGATTAGGCGGCCGCCTCTCGGAAGTGCAGCTAGGGGTCACGTGGGCCCCCCTTCTTCCGGCTCGGAACGGAGCTACGGCGCTCTATAATCTCTGGCCATCTCTCCTGCGCCTCCTTTCCCGTAAGAAGATGAGATTGGCCATCGCAGCTTTCCTGAACGTCCGAGTGAAATGTAAGGGGTCGTGGCCTTCCTCCCCCCCCCTTTCCCCGGCTGTATATACCATGCCGGCATTGCGGATGCTCCTTCATTTCCTGAGGCGTCCCTGAAAGAAACAAAACATTATCAAGCTGCGCTGTCGCAGAAACAACTCCGCTAACGCGCACGGCCTAACAAGACCCAGGCGACATTATGTGACTGTTAACTCACTGCGATGGAGAGCGTGTTGTGGCTGTTAACTCAGTGCGATAGAGAGCGTGTTGTGGCCCCAGCGGCATAGATTACCGAGGATGATAAAAGCTTATGTCACCGTTGTTCGGGAAAGTGTTCCTGTCTGCTCCATATGGTTCGAGAGCAACGGCGATGTAATTTATTAGTATACTGGGGAAAGGCGTAACTTTAGGAAGCAGAGCTAGAGCTCGCGGTATTTGTTGTTGCTTGTTTCAAGTCCTCTCGGGAAATTTAATGAAATTTCGTTACCCCGAACGCCGTGAGAAATTATGTTTCGAGGCGCTGCGCATCGTTCGTGACATGTCGTATAGAAAACAGGGGAAAAAAGAAAGCTTATTCGGCGTGGCAGCTTGGGCTAGTTGGTATGACATTCGGCGTTTGCGCTTGTTAGAGAGAAAAAAAAAAGTATATTTTGTTTTATAGCACCTCTTTCGCCTTGTGAACTGCGTTATGACGCCTGTAACCATAAACTAAAATTTGAAGAAGCATTTTCGATAGATTCAAAAATGCCTAATGCTTGTGTGCTAAATCTAAGGCTAAATCTGAGCACACAGACATCAGGCATTTAGACCATGTGGGGTTCTCTAACGAGCACGGTGCACGTTAAAGAACCCCACATGGTCTAAACTTTCGGAGCCCACCACTAGGGCGTCTCTCATAATCATATGGGGGTTGAGGGACGCTAAGCTCCAGCAGTTATTATTAAGTTTCAAGAAGCTAAACGCTTAATTCAGATATCAGAAGGAAACATTCCTACATTCAGCACACTCCCTGCGAGTATATTGAAATGTATGGCGCGTAGTTCACAGCCTTTTCAGAATATGAAGTTTTCATCAGGAACAGGCTGCCGACGCAAGCTTGATTAGGTGCACGGAGCGTTTAAGGCCTCACCACTCAAGCGTACCTTGTAAGAATATGAAAAAAAAACGAAGTTCAGTGATTATTCCAGTACCTATGGGCATCTACCATACAATCAATTATAATAATATAATTGTTGAGTTTTCGCGACATAAAACCGTGGTATTATTACGAAGGACGCCGTATTAGAGCCCTCCGGAAATTTCGACCACCTGGGCTTTTTAAACGTGCGCCCAAATTCAAGTAAACTGGTCTCAAGAAGTTCCGGCTCCATCGAAAATGCGGCCACCGCCGCCAGGATTCAACCCCGCGACCTTCGTGTCAGCATTCGAATGCCATAACCATTCAAAATTGTAGGCATCCTAGCAGGTGTGCACAATCAATTGTCAACACAGGGTCGGAGAGCGTTTCATTCGAATTAGGATTGCTCAGACCTTATTTGTGATATTTTAATAATGCGAGACTACGGCCATGGTACGACTGCATGACGTGAAACAAATTAACGCCTGTAAAGTACGTATGATATAAATTAGCGTTCATTTTTTTAGGCCACAATGTTACCAGTGTAACGTAAGAAGACAGAACCAAGAGGCAGCACCCTTGCTGCAGGTCGTCTGTTCTTATTCTGACATCCTCTTCCTCTCCTTCGCGCCAACTGTCCGCACGCCAGAACGTCGACGTCGATCTTCATCACACCAGCAAGACCTGATTAGTGAATTGGTGAGGACACTTTAGTCCGCCTCGATGTAACAGTGGCTCGGCGGCTGACCCGAAGGTCGCGGGTTCGATCCCGGCCGCAGCAGTCGCGTTTAGATGGAGGCGAAATGCGAGAGGTCCATGTACTGTGCGGTGTCAGTGCAACGAAACACCAGATCGTCGAGATTGCAGGAGCCTTTTGCTATATACACGGTGTCTCTCATAACCATATCGTGGTTCTGGGACGGAAAACCTCATGGAATTTGTTGTTGTTGTTGTTGTTGTTGTTTTTGTTGTTGTTGTTGTTGTTGTTGTTGTTGTTGTTGTTGTTGTTGTTGTTGTTGTTGTTGTTGCTGTGCTGTTGTTGAGGGCACGTTACGCTGCCATATGTGGTCACGATCAATATATAGGCCTACTGCGGAACAGAGTTATCGATGACGCCTCGTGCCTCACAGATCGGTCAATCAATCAATCAATCAGAACTGGTTGATATGAAAGTCTTACTTTTTGAAGACTGATAACACAATATAGGTGTTTGTAGCGTCGGGAGGAGAACTTTCCCTGCCTAGAATAGTGTGAGGACTTCAAAGGCTTAACTCTGCATGTCAGGTACTGGCTTACTGATTGTATTACACTAACATCATATAAGGAAAGAGAGGTAAATTAGAGAGCTCGTTTTCCTTGTTAGGCAATATTAATGAGTACTGGCAGATTATTATACAGAGGAAGGTGTAGGGGATGTTATTAGAAGTAATTTTAATGCCTTTGTGAAGAACGAAAGGTGGACGAAAAGATAACTTGCCGTGGGCAGGGACCTATAACCTGCGAACTTCGAATAACGTGTCCTGTGCTCTACCACCTGAGCTACCACGGCGGCTATCTCCCCGTCCAATTTATCGGGTATATATGTGGATGTGCATGCGGGATTATTGGTAAGCTGTCAGTTCGTAATAAAGATCGCGAGGTACGTGACGCCAAGGGTGATAATGAGTGTCCCACATTCGCCGCAATGGCAATGGGCAGCACTGACTGACGCTTTCACATTTAAATGCACAAATATACCCCATAAAGTTGATTGATTGATATGTGGGGTTTAACGTCCCAAAACCACTCTATGATTATGAGAGACGCGAACCCCATAAAGTAGACAGGCGGACAGCCGCAGTGGTAGCTCAGTTGGTAGAGCACCGGACGCGTTATTAGAAGATCGCAGGCTTGGTCCCTGCTCACGGCATGTTATCTTTGCGTCCACTTCTTTTTTTCTTCACAATTGCATTACACTTCTAATAAAATCCCCCATACTTTGTCTTGCATAATTGTCTGTCAATCCTAATTAATATTAAGGTTAAGGTTAAGAATGTTGTAGGTAGCCGGCGGATCTAGCCTTGCATAATTTGCGGGCAATTGCCCCGCCCAATTTCCTCTTTGCTAATTGTAGCTAATGGCCTTTGTTTGTTTCTTAACTAAGCACGAACAGGCTTTTAGAACAAAAATCGTGCATAGTGCGACGTAAGCCTGCATATGACGGTCACCTTTGTGCTATTCCACGTGCAGCATTGTGTCGGTACTTTTTATCGCTGCATTATACCCCAAACATAATTGTCACTTATCACCAGTCCCATGCGAGGTCTGTAGCAATCAAAAATTTCAAGAGAACTCGCGACACCTGTTTCCTGAAGATGGAGGAACCACGCGGAAACACGATATCAGTCACGCTGTCACATGGCGAGCCTAACTGTTGCAGTTCCTCAAATAAACCTTGCCATTCCTTCTTAAGCTCACGACATTTAAGCAAACAGTGTTCTATATCACCGTTTTCCTTGCAATTCGGGCACAAGGGCGTCGCGAAGAGTCTGATTTTGCGGAACCATGCTGGTGTACGCACTGATCCCATTCAGATGCGATGAAGCAAGAAGGCCTAGCTCTTCCCTTGATAGCTCTTGTGTCACACATGGCTGGTGAGGCGTCAGCCATAACGAGTGGAAATGCTTACTGACAGCTTCTCGTAAGATACGCCGATTGTCTTTGGGAGCCTTCTTCATTGGTGTAAGCTCCAGAGCACTCCGGGCAAGTCTGTCAGCGACCTCATTACTTGCTATACCCACAAGTGATGGAATTCATTGAAACTTACTGTTTATACCAATTTCATGCAGGTCTTTAAGGATTCTCAGTGATCTTTGAGTGCATCGATCCAAAAGCAATCCATGTTTCAGCCACTGCAAAGCGGGTCTACTGTCCGAAAACAGCACGAGTTGTTGCCTACAAAACTTCAGTTTCTTCAGGGCTGCCTGAATTGCCACGCTTTCACATGCTGTCGATGAAACAACGCACTCGAGTCGCGCTGCCCAGAACGCCTTTAGAGACGGGATCACAAACGCTGCAGCGCTTGCTCCGCGCACTATGTCGACTGATCCATCGGTGAAAACTTTCAAATGATCGGCGTACTTCAATATATTCAAGTACCAAAGAACGTACTTCTGCTGTGGGTGTGGAACGCTTGCTGTGCATCCGTGGAATCGTCACCTGACAGTCGACTTCCTCATGTGACCAAAGTGGGTGTTGTCGAATTTGTCTCTTTTTGGGAAAATCGATGATAAGATGGCGAAGGGTGTTGAGGGCCATGAAAGCCCGCGATTCCGTGCGTCGCAGAAGACGACTGAGTAGTGCTCACCCTGGGCTTGATTCGCCAAGTCCGCAAAGCTGTGTCAGCAGTCGTTGAGAGGCGAGAAGACGTAAAAGCGGAAGACGAGCTTCGTGAGGCACCTTTATGCTCGCTGCAAACTTTGACACTCCTAAAGCAACTCTGAGGCCCATACGATGAAGTTTTTCCAGCCGTTCGTACTGTGATTCACTTGGAGAGATCAGAGCCAATTGGAAAAGCACACGATCGACAATTACTGCAGCGTGTAACTTTATCATTGATGTTGGGTGGCTCCCCGAGCTTGTTCTTGCCATCCATCGAAGAATTTTTACACGGGGTGACAGCGCTGACATTGTCTTGTCTACTTCCCGTCGCCAATTTATTCTGGTGTCTAGTGTGACACTAAGGAATCTCATGTACTTAATTTGCTTAATTGATGCATCAGGAAGTAATATTTTCATCCTTGTTTCTCGTCTTCGCATACCTGGGAATAGCATGAATTGAGAATTTTCAGCTGATATTGTTAGTCCAATAGATTCAAGATAGGTTTGTGCGGAGAGTAGAACTTTTTGGCCAATCATTACCAATCACTTATGCTCATATCCAGACAGCCAGATGCCTATGTCGTCGGTATAAATTGATATTTGCACTACCTTGCTCACATTCTTGAGAACATTAGGTAAACCAGCCATGACCACATTGAACAACATTGGTGACAGGACCCTGCCCTGTGGCACTCCTCTGGTGATTTTCCTTGAGTTACTGAGCACCGCCCCTAACTTCACCTGCATCGAGAGATCACTAAGAAACGCCTGAACGAAGCGTAAAAGGTGCCCGTTATTCCCATAGATTCAAGACCATAAATTATCGCACCTGGGAACACGTAGTCGTATGCTTTCGAAACGTCCAGAAATATTTCCAGAGATGAAAAGCCGTATGCTCGTTGGTGTTCTATGTGACTAACCAAGTCCAAGATGTTGTCCTGTTGACTCAACCGTTGCCGAAACCTAGTCATACATGCTGGAAGGGCCTTGTAATTCTCCATCCATCATGTCAGCCGAACACAGGCCAGCTTCTGCATCGGCTTCGCTACGCACGAAGTTAGTGATACTGGTCTGTATGAGGCCAGTTCTGTTCTGTCTTTACCTGGCTTCATCACTGGCACGATCCAGGCCATTTTCCAGGCTTGACGAATGTTTCGCAACTCCCAAATATAGTTGAAATACATCAGAATTAATATTGTGACTAACAGCATAGGACATTCCGAGATCTAATAAAAATTCGATAGTTTCGCAAAGTTAGCTCTGCTCTGGGAATCACTACCTAAGTGTTTTCGTAATCACCTCATTCTTCTAAGCAAGAGTGTTAATACGCCAATACATTTAAGTAAAAAGTAGCTTAGGAAATGCTAGTTCTGTAGCCGAGACATTAGGTGAAAGTCTTTCTGAAACACTGTGCCAATGAACGGGGCTTTATAAATTGGGTCAGTAGTACGTGCATCAATAATATCAACCACTCCATGAGCCCACATGACAAACTGCTTTTTATGCCGCTTGGAGGTGACACTAGTATGCGTATTAGATACACGTCGTGTAGCTTTGTATTCGAACACATTTTACAGAAGGAGCTGCGTTACAGCCAGCTATTCAATTCAAACGAGGTCGTGATTTATAGCGAATCAACGCCCGCCTCGCGGACCAGCTCTTCTCGGCATCAGTGCTAATTGGCTGCGACATACTGAGCCATTAATGGCATTTCCCTTCGAAAATCACTGACGCGATAACGCAGTATTCAATAGAGAGCGTTCCGGCTCGTATAAATATGCATGCATGCGCTAACGCTTTTTTTCTTCGTTTATTTCATTACGAACGCATCTGTGAATACAGTTAAACGGTTCGCTGTAGTAGGTGACCAGTACTAAAGGTTTGGTAGCGGATGAACGCAGACAAGCTAACGAGCTTAGTAATTAATCACGGCAGGATATACACAAGGAATGACTTATCGCTGTTTGATGCCCGTGAACAAAGCTGCTCCATAATTATACCGCGAAGCCACGACAACTATGAAACTTACGCAGACTGAAAACCTAGTGCGTGAGCGGTGTGGTACGTTATCACGTAATAATTAACGATTTGATACCGCAGAGATAGCAGCGATACGAAGGTTATTACAAATAATGTGAACAAAATTTAAGACCTCATGACGTTAAGCTCATGTCTGCCACACTCTATAGCTAATGCCTTTAGTTGCATATAGACTACCAGACGGCTTCTTCTAAATGCGTGAACACCATGATTATGAAGGCCTGTGGAGTGAAAGCTCTGTACGGTGCCAGAGCCATAGTATATTGATGGTTTGCCGTTTGCGAGAAATTCCTGGCACATACGGCGCGTTTGTACAGTATTAACGGGATGGCATGAAATTACTCAATTCGCAGAAATTTCATTGTCGGCGTTGGTGTAGGCGTCGTTGTTTGTGGGGGAAAAATCACATCTGCCGCCAAAGGGAACCACGTGTAGATGCGAAGCAGCGAGCGCTATAACGCCTGCTGGCGTTGGCGCCCGCTGGCGGCTCGGCGTTGCGCAGGAGAGAAACCTGGGGAGGAGCAGTGATGGACCGGTGTTTCTTACTGAAACATGCCAATCGCTGCTAATGGGCAATGACAGACAGAAGACTCCGATTTGACACAGAGACCCACAGTCCGCTTTTAGTTAACGCGAATGTTTATTGTTCGAAAGCGCGTAGGAGAAATCTCCGATCGGCAGTATACCTTGGAGGTCAAGATCCAGTGCCTATATATATATATATATATATATATATATATATATATATATATATATATATATATATATATATATATATATAATATATATATATATATATATATATGGGGGGGGCAATGAATGGTTGTGCTGCGCAAGCTGTCGGTTCTTACTGCACAAGCTGCATATGGCTAGGGATTACGCAAAACCACACGGCATTGTTGTCATGAGTGGTCTCCATGGGTTGTGTTATCAGTTGCCAGTGGACTAAAACCGCGTCTTTTCGGACTTTCGTCAGTTAGTGCGCGTGAACGTGTTCGAAGTCATCAGCATTTGTGAGCCCAACGCGTGTGCGTGCTCTCCTTTCTCTCCTCTTATCCATCTTTCAAACTCCCAAGCCCCTTTCCCCAGTGTAGGGTAGCAAACCGGTCGTTCCAGACTGGTTAATATCCCTGCCTTTGTTTTCCTTATTGTTCTTTTCTCTCTGTGTCGTTCGCAGCGTCGTACCCAAGCACGCACGCCATTGGCTACACTACCTTGGAGGTCAAGATCCAGTGCCTATATATGGGGGGGGGGGGGTGGCATTGAATGGTTGTCTGGCGCAAGCTGTCGGCTCTTACAGCGATATCTGCATATGGCAAGGGAAACGAAAAACCGCCCAGCATCGGTGTCATGAGTGGTCTCCATAGGCTGTGTTATCAGTTACGTCATTCGCAGCGTCGCACCCAAGTACGCGCGTTATTGGCAACGTTGTGAGTTGGCTCACGACGTTAAACGCTTGCTACAACGCGGCTTTAGGGCATCAATGGAATGATTGCGGGAGCGCGTTCGCCGGACGAACGCCCGCTTTCGCTGAGAGTTTTCTCCAGCGGCACTTTGGCTTCCGCTGCGACCGCCTGCGCTTCGAGAACAAACGCTGTGATTAACGCATTGTGAAGCGCATATAACCGCTCGTTACACTCTTTCATGACCGTGATCATGCGAGACACAATGTGAAATAAACACTATGGTAAACCCAAGCCAAACGTGTGTCTAACCTCATTAAAAAGCACGAGCATGTAATCAATTCTCGTGAAAAACTTCAGTGCAGCGTCGAGTTGAGCCCATTGCTTAACACCGGGGCCGAACGCTTCCGCTTTCATTGTGTAGTCATTTGTACGGAGTGCTTGGGAGATTTTTCAATCAAGAAACTCGCTAGCAGGCGCTGCCTGCTTCGGTCTTGCGAAGCGAGAGAGGAGGAGGGGGGGCGCATGCGCAATGAGATCGTAAACGCCACGGAGAGGACAGCCTAGAGGAGAAAGAGGGGGAGCGAGCACAGGTGAACAGGCGCTCTCTGCGTCGCGAGGTGAGAGAGGGAGGAGCGTAGGAGAGAAGAGAGACGGTTAGCGGACGCGCATGCGCAGTATGGGGAGTCACGCCGCACACCGAATCGAACATTTAAAAAAAAATCTATTTGAAGCAATAGCAAATCTTCGAGCAAATAAAATTTCCTATCCTTTCAGGTATCACCCTCCATATCAAGTTCCTTCACGCGTACTCATTATGAAAAAAAAAAAAAACTTGATTCAGTAGTCGCATCCACCCTAAATGAGCTATACCAAAAAAGTTGATGTTTTAAATAGTACTAACAAAAACTTGCCGGATCTCTTTTTGTAAATGTATGTCTTTATATGAATGTACGGAACAACTCATTGTTATTCATTAGTTTTTAGCAGTAGTTTCTTTAGCAGTAGTTTTCTTAGCAGTAGTTTCTGACGTACATGTTTTTTTTTCATTACATATAGTTCTTTGTAGTTAATCTGTTTTGATGTTTGGTATTTTTTTCGTTACAACATTGTCGACAATATCATTTTGATAATGATATGTTTCGTACTGTCACTGCTGCTGTATGGGGGACCAGAGCCTTAAAAAGCTGCACAAGTTCAGCTTTTTTCGCTGATCTACTATTTTCGCATGAGCATGCACTGTATTGGGCTTTGGGCAATGCGAAAATAAAATTCGGATTTGGATGGGATTGGATTGGAGCTCGACCCAAAGCTGCTTCGCATCTAAAAATTGTCTTTTTACGTGAGTGAAAAATGACGATGGACGCAAATGATGAAAATTACTGGTTCGAGCCAGAATCTAACGTAGGCATGAACCAGGTACACGCCAGTGCTTGAAGTTGATTCGACAAAAGGTGTATATACGGGTGCCATCATCGTGCAGCGCGAAGAGTCTCGTTAACGCATGTAGTGTTGTGTGTAAATACACCATGCGTGTAAATACAACGCTTGCCTTTTTTAATTTTTGGTGTGTTAAAAATTTCATTAAGTTCGATTCCAGGACGTGTTCAAGAAAGGCTTGACTTGACGATTCTTGCAATCTTTTTTTTTCACGAGTCTCTCGAGAGCATGGTTGAGATCGCGAAACAACCTCGATGTAGCCCGAATGGAGTGAGTTTGGTCCTGAACAGCAATCGGTGCTTTTTCATAACGTTTTCCTTCAAGGAAGGACTATATGACACTTTGTTGTACACGTAAACTCTCATGAACAAGGAAAAAGAACATATAATGAGTGTAAGTAAACGGATCACTTAACAAGACACCATCCAGGGCAATTCTATGCCTTTTTGTCGCGTTTTAATAGTACCACATTATGTGTTCCAATGGACGGCATTAACTGGTGGGCAGAAATGGGTGAATGTTCAAAAATAAGAAATCGCGGCATATTCATGGAGTGAATGTTGATGAGTAGGGTGAAGTTTCCGTCCATTCATCCGTCCGTGCGTGCGTGCGTCTGTCTATGTATGTATGTATGTATGTATGTATGTATGTATGTATGTATGTATGTATGTATGTATGTATGTATGTATGTATGTATGTATGTATGTATGTATGTATGTATGTATGTATGTATGTATGTATGTATGTATGTATGTACGCACGTACGTAGTATGTATTTATGTATGTACGTATGTACGCACGTACGTAGGTACGCATGTACGTTGATAGATATGTGGGGTTTAACGTCCCAAAACCACCATATGATTATGAGAGACGCCATAGTGGAAGGCTCCGGAAATTTAGACCACCTGGGGCTCTTTAACGTGCGCCCAAATCTGAGCACGTGGGCCTACAGCATTTCCGCCTCCATCGGAAATGCAGCCGCCGCATACGTGTGTACGTACATACGTACGTACGTACGTACGTACGTATGTGCCTGTCTGTCTGTCTGTCTGTCTGCCTGTCTGTCTGTCTGTCTGTCTGGTGACGAGCTCGAGCTGTCGAGGCCCTCCACTCCCTTTCGACTGTGACCCACCAACGTAGCGACGAGCACGAGCCCCCGCGGCGCTCCGCGCCCACCGCTCTGCCTCGTCCATGCGCCACCAACGATCCGCCACGTATCGCGATAATCCAGGAGACTGAGAGGCACTCCTTCGTCGCGCACCCAGGCACAACTCGTGCAGCAACCAATCGGAGGTACAGTGCCATCTAGAATATACTCACTCAACTGCAGTTTGTATGTACCTCTATGAGACAGCGCCGTCTGCTATACAGTTCGGAAGGTACTGCCTTCCTTTTTTTTCGTCTGTTTTTTTCTCTCGGTTACGCCTGAAGCAGGACAAGGTTAGACTAAGAGGAGCTTCGCCCCTGAAATGTTCGACAGTCTTTCAGTACGCCATTTGTTCGGTCAGTTGAAATCAATCATTCAATCAAGTATTTTGCAATGCAGCAATGTTGTATAGCAAGTAATTTTTTAGTGTTTCAACTTTTTATCTCATTTTCATTCCTACGACCACAGTGCCATAGGGAAGTATTATCGAATTCTGGTTTTGCGAAATGCACTGCACTCCTGCATTGTCACCAGGATGGTCTATGTAAATAGCCAAGCGATTGCGTTTGTGAGTGCACTTTCGAAGCCTGCGCCAACGAATTCAAAACAACGTACATTCACGACTCTGTTAATGTTCCACATAACAACTTCACGTGCAGCCTATTTTCTCAAATTTTCTCGTGTGTTCCTTTGCAAAGCGAGGATTTCTAGGCATTCAGCTTGCAGACAGAGCTTACACGTTTAGAGATACTACTATGAGTGCCGGCTTCAAACACTGTGACAAACACACGGATGAGAGCATGGGAAGTGATAGGAAGCGGTGTGGGTCAGCACCCGTGCCGTGCTCTTCCGGCCCCTTCTCATCTTGGTCTCTGTTACTCCATTAGCAATAAAAAGCTTAACCAACTCGCCCAAGTGTTCTGTTACGTTGCTACACGAATCAAGCAGGGCCTCGTCGGGCCGCGGGTCTGCTTGCAGCTCTCTAGCCGTAGATCAATTCTTATTAGCATTAATGAAAGTGCGGCAGTATGCTGAGCCAATTCGTGCCTTAGGCGACCATTACTCCCGATTAGGTGCTGATCGATGGACGCGACACCGTTACTAAGCTACCGCTTCTTTTGTATCTTGAACAGGAGCGCCCGGGGCATGCATCGTGCAGTGCAAGCTAGACGGCTTCTCTTTTGGGTCCTGGTAAAGCAGATATTCAGCGACAATTTTTTTTTATGAGAGACGATATCTTAGCTAAAGCATCTTTATACTAAAGCAACTGTTCGATGCCGCAACTGTTTTTCGGCAATTACAAAGCAGCGCCGCTGTCTGCGAGAATTGTTTTCGAATCCCAGACGGCACAGAACGGGGAAACACAGGGAGGTTGACCACACCCAATCAGGAAACATACTTAAGCAGGTTAAATGGCTAACGCTCTCTTTCATTCATTGTTCTTAAGCTATCCCGGAACCCCTTCAAAAAGGACTGTCCCTGGAAGTTGTAGGGAGTATAAAGACAAAGTAATAGTTGTGTATATGCTTTCCACACTGCATTGGTGGACTAAGGCAGCACTGTCAGGCATTCCGATGCGGCAAGCAAATGTTTTTATGAACTTAGCTAGTATCAACACTGCACACATAAGAAGAAAACATGACAAAGACGTGAAGAAAAAGGTAGGCGCGTTGCGCATACCTTTCTCTTACGTCTGTGTAGTGTTTCCTTCTTATGTGTACCGCGAGAATACAAGGCTAAGCTCACGGACGACCAACTCACCCGAGCTACAACGCTGATGAACAGGCAAAGGGGTTTTCTAAAGACCACACAAGCCAAAGGTGACAGTGTTACCACGTCTCGACAACTGGTGGTCATTTCGAGTGATAAATCTTGGAATGCCCTAATGTGCGAGCTTTGTACTCGGGAAGCGACGTAGCTGCTGGTGTGCAGTTTCACCGAGCAACTGACCTCGTTAAGACATCATGTGCTGCTGGTGTTCTTTAAGTCAACCGTAAACATGTTGCTTATAACCTGCCTGGACGTCTGGTCACCTTCTTCTCCGTTTTGCTGTTATATTTTTAATTTATCTTAGGTTAACAACCCCGCCTCTTGCACATCATCTACCTCTCGCCATGCGGAGGGCTGTGTTGGAAAATGGTAATAAGTGAACGTCCGTTGAGGCAAGCTGTTTCTGTATACGTACATACATTTCTGAAGGTTTGGAAGACTTTCTGGTTATTAATAGAATCTTCTACATTCTTGTTTCGCGACAGAGGGCAGGAACGACCGGAATGAAAGGAACGTCCTAAAACATGTCCCTGCGTGTCGTCAGATGTACTTTTTATTATTTCTGTACAGGGTTGGAAGAGGGGCTTTGCCGCGCTTCAACAAAGTAATAATAGTTGTACAGAGAGATGAACGTAGCCATCCATATGGTATCATGGTGTCGCATTAAGCTTCAATGTCTATCGATAGACAACAGTCTTGCCACGTGCCGATCGAGAATGGAAAGTTATGCGGCGCGCATCATCCAAGTGTTTTACGCTTCCACGCAATGCTACCGAAGATATCGACTTTTGGCCCCGCCGTGGTAGTCTAGTGGCTAAGGTACTCGGCTGCTGACCCGCATGTCACGGGATCGAATCCCGGCTGCGGCGGCTGCATTTTCGATGGAGTTGACAATGCTGTAGTCCCGTGTGCTCAGATTTGGGTGCACGTTAAAGAACCCCCAGGTGGTCGAAATTTCCGGAGCCCTCCACTACGGCGTCTCTCATAATCATATGGTGGTTTTGGGACGTTAAACCCCGCATGTCAAAGATATTGACTTTTGTCCCGTCGATCATCCTGTTTCCGCGCACCGAAATCAAGCAAATTTTCTTCGTTACATTTTCGTTTCGCTAATTCGAGTGCTGGCGATGTCTAGTCCAATAAGAGCAATGCTTCAGGGCGAGATGACTAACCTACTTGTAATTGTGGATTGGTAAGACATTTCTGGCACCAATCCGAGGTCCAAGTTGTATTGGCGAAGGATTTATCGCATTAAGTGAGAGACAAGAAAAAGTCTTCTACCCATTTCTCCGTGTTTTCTTTCGCGCCTCAAATATTTCATTACGCTATAAACTAACACGCCCATCCTACTTGCATTCACTTGCACTTCTGCTACGCAGCTCAAATAGATTTCGCATCTTTTTTTCTTTCTCTTGCTATATCTTCGCTATATTATCTATTATTACTTTTTACCTTACCCTACGTGTAGGCTAGCGGATTTAGCCAAAGCATTGTCAACCTCCCTGCCTTTCCTCTTTGTTTCTATCGCCCACTGTTCCTTTCGAAAAGGAGTTTGGTTACGTCGTGTCCTCCAGAAGTCATGAACACGCACACACACACACACACGCACACACACACACACACACACACACACACACACACACACACACACACACATGCACACACACACACACACACACACACACACACACACACACACACACACACACACACACACACACACACACACACACACACACACACACACAAACACACACACAGGCGCGCGCGCGCACGCACGCACGCACGCACGCACACACCTGTAGTTCTTGTAAAAGCGACAAAATAACCGAACATCGGTCACGGATTTTAAACTGTGTGATCTACTACTATCTACAGGAAAGGCAGGCGTTCACAAGTCTATACATACAGCTACCTGGAGCGTGTGAACAAAAGATTACTACGCCACCGCAACAAAAGCATTATCGCTTTACGTAAGAGCGACTCAACACAATGCCACGCGCCTATTCTCGCTCCCTTATTCTTTCGAGCCACTGGACCGGCAAGATGGAGAAGATATGAACACTGGCGAAGAAAGCGGTTGTGGTTCTGGAATGAAAACAAGCCCCTTTGTCGAAAAGTGGGCTGCAGTGACATCGCTTGTTCGAGTCGAACAAGAGATGTCTTTGACGTCGGCGATGAGTTTTAGTCAAGCAGTATCCTTCCTGCGCTTTATTCGTCGTCGTTGTCGTCGTCGTTGTCGTAGTTGCCGTGTTGTTGTTGTTGTTGTTGTTGTTGTTGTTGAAGTGTTCGGTGAGCCCACGCGAAGGCAAGGCGTGGCGAATGCATTTATACAGTGGCGTATTTTAGAGTAAAGCACCGACGTACAATTTGACACTGCGCGAAACAAAGTTTTCAAGTTCTTAAGTACCGTCAGCCGTCAGGATTCCCGAATATTCTAAACTTATTCTATTTACTAAATGTATTCTATTCATGCCTCCGACATTCCCTAGTGATGGAGACGCTTTCGTTTTCATAAAATTTTATTTCACTGGTCTCTTATGTCCAGCATATGTAGTCATTTGCCATGCTTCAAAGAATGACAAAGCACAACCTATGCTGAGATAAAAAAATTCAGGAATATTACTAAAAGAATGGCACTATTTTTCAAAAATGAAGGCAGTATGTGAGCCTAGCATTACATAACGAATAGGATCTTTTTTTTTTCACTCTCAGGCGTGTTGTTACAGCACTTAATAGTGCTGGTCTTGTGAACACGCCAAGTGGTTGGAGTGCATGGGCTGAGAGCACTGCCATTGTCTTCAAAGCTCCGCGGCAATTTGCCATGTTTTTCTACTATTGCGTTTTAAAAGAGTAATGAAAGTTATTCTTACTTGAAGTCTTGCAACTCTTAAAAAATGCGCACCTGGCCGAGGCCAGAAAATGCTTAGGAGAAAAAACAAATTAACGTAAATATGTAGAGAGAGATATTTTAATAGAAATGTGTAGATGTTCGCCTGGTTATTTGCCTGATATTCTATTCCAGATGCTGGGTGATTGTTATGATACACTGATAAACTCCTAACAGCACATAAGACTACGAACACATGCATAAAAACTGCAACTGTCTTGACGTTGCAGGCAGTCCTTAACAAAGACAAGTCCACAGGTCAAAACGTGAGCTCCATCAGCACTCCTTGTTCCAGAATTTCTGGTAAACTTCACAGTATGAGACACGATAATTTGTGTCTAACTTTCCTGGATATTGAAGCTGCAAGGCACAAGGGTAAAGCTACGGAAGAAGAAAGAGGGCAAAAAGAGCGTCCTTTTTTTTCTTGGGTATTTCAACTTTCGCTTTTAACACATTTATTATTAAGCTACGCACTAACTAGTCCAACGTAGCAAGTTATACTTTGCTCGATGCACAGTGAGGATGGAAAGAAACGGGAATCGTGCCACCTATACAATCTCAGATGTCTAGCATTTCTTTTTAAGTGGTTGTAGCCTGGATGGTCATAAATAACCGCTCGGGTCATCTTTGATTAAATCTTTTTTATTGCTACTAGTATCAAGCCCTGAGAAAAACAGTGCACCAAGATGTTCGTGTTTCTTTCAATTACCCCTGTAGTGCTCCAATTGTCTGTCGACAACTCTAGAATGATCGAAAGTTGAGCTAGTTGAAGGTTTGATCGAAAGTGACCGTATGGTGCGCGTACACGGACACAATAGACGAAAGAAGATTGGTTTTTACTGTATCGGTCTCTTATTCTGTTTCCGTATTTGCCCACCTTCCTTCTTTATTCTTTATTCAATAATTACCCCGCCTAGACCAAACCTGCTTCAGCAGGAAAGTTCCAATGTGAAGAAAGACATAAGTTCATTATTACGGCACACTTGTTTACTTGGTAAGTGAATCCATTCGCTGATGAAATAAAGAAAAAGCGAATGAGTAAACAAATTACACCTGGTATGGTACTCTAAATTCTTGAAACAGTGACAATTTCGCGAAGAGACCTAACGAGGACTGTGAAGGTACATGTCTTTTCGAATGCCGGTTTTACCATGAAATATTTGATGCAAGAGCTTTAACCACAGCTTCTTTCGACGTGATAATGGTAATTCAAATCCTAACTCGTTTTTTATATTGGTGAAACGGGTTCTTTCTGTGATAAGTTGTCGAGTCCTGGCCACGCGAGCTTGATGGTCAGTCGTGCATAATTAGAAAGACGTCTGACCAGGAGAACATGAACAGCGCCTGTCAGACATGCACCTCTTGCGTACATGCCGCAGTGTTTCGCTTCACTCCATTGCCGTTGAAGAAGTCATTCCAAACCGGTGACATATTGCGATTCCGAGACCTATAGGACGGCAACACTTAACTTACGAGCGTGGCGTTCTGGCAGGCACGTAGCCGGGGGTGGCACACCGGGTTGCCCCCCCCCCCCCAAAAAAAAAAACATTTTACACAATAGAATAGAGAGCGAAAAAGGCCATTTGGAGGGTGTGCCCCTCCCGAAATCGAAATGCCCCCCCCCCTCTGAAAAAAATTACGCGCCTGCGTTCTGGAGTCAATCAACGAGGAAGAAGAAGCAGACAGAAAGGGAGAATGCAGGGAGGTTAACCAGGAAGACATCTGGTTGGTTACCCCACACTGGCGGATTAGGGAACGAGATAGGAAGGATGAGGATGAGGGAGGAGGGAAGAGAAAGTTTGATAAAGACATGCAGCATGGCATGCCGTTGCTAAAGATAATAGAGTCATTACTGTTATTTTGCTTTCAGCCATCCAAATGTTTCTCATGTCCTCTCCTACCGACCAGCGTCTTTTTGCTACGCGCTGTTAGTTTTATTTATTCTGTTTCTGAATGAAAACCAGTTGCGAGTTGGCATGCACGTTCCGCACATTTTCCCCGAGCTTCGTCCACATTTGTGCTTACAGCAGCACGAACACCCACGAAGTAGCTGTTTTCCCCCATAATGCGAGTGCGTTAGGAGCTGCGCGCTGACGCGTATTATACAAACTTGCAAGTTCTGACGCTGAAATTAAGACTTAATAGGCACCCTCTTACATCAGTGAACGCGATACACGCGGCTATATCACAGAAGTGAGTCTTGAATTTAAGAACTGCGGAGGGTTAATGCTCGCCACGGAATCTCCACGCAATGATCTCGACCTCACGCCCAACTTGAACTAAGACGATTGTCGCAGCGTTAGAGTGCTCTTCGCCCACGTACCAAATTACACGAATTATACGCAATGTGTGAGTTGATGAGTGGCGCTTTGAGCACCCCTCAACTCCGCTGCCTTCAGGTATGCGACGCGAGTGTCTGCTAGAAATTACAGGTCTGAGGTCACCGAGAAGGGACCATTTAAGTGCAGCGTCTGTATGGGGGTTGCGCCGCCTCTGCTTGCCAAGGTCGTGTACGTAATTACACACCTGCGCCTTGATGAAGTTGTCGCCCAGTCTCGTGTTTAAACATTGAGGCTATATGAAAGCTTACAGTGTGACAACTCAGTTTGCCGCTATGCACCAAGCAAGTGGACGCGGTTTATTATGAGGGCGTGAAAGTGGTCACCTGTTTGCGATTTTTGACAACACTGCTGATATTCAACACACTCACGTTAAACTGCGATTGCGACTTTGTTCCTGAAATGGAAATATGGCGCTAAATGTCGTGGTGTTCACCTGTGCACAGGTGCACAGGTGGAGTTAGTGGAGCATACACAGCCGGCATTTGTTTTTCCTGCGCCTCTCTGGCGTCATAGCATTTAGCAGGGTTCTCACCAGGTGTTGCTTTGTCTGATGTCTTTGAGGCGTTCATTAGATACTCTCATTTACTAACCAAACAAAAGGATACACTTTCATTTCTTTAGATGCGCTGCCATGTTTGCAGCTCTGGCATGGTACGCAGTTTCTAATTATTTCGAAGCAAACGTAGACATTGTCATTCTTATACCGTGAGCGATGCTTCCTGTCAAGCAGGTATACAATCATGAGACCACTTGCGAGATTATGTATTATGTCCTATAATATCAGCTTTCATATCTTTCTCGTATTGCTTCATCAGCAAGATTTTTGTTGCTGAAGTTTTTTTATGCAGTGCAGCGCACTGTGCTGAATGTGCTTTTCACTGAAAGCAAACGCTTACGAACGCAGAATATCAACAGCATGGTCGGTGAGATCAAATATTTTTGCGTGTTGAGCACACAATATGCAAAACACGGAAAGCTTGTTGTGAAAACTGGTTTCTCATTGAACTGTGCAGTTTTGTTTGAAAACATTACAGAAGAGGACACAGATCCGACCAGTCGTTCTCAGGTAACACGTTCCGGTGTGTTGGCTGAGATTCAGTGGCTCTTATTTTGGGAAAAGTACGCGGTTGGCATACGAGCGTGGTGCCAAGCCCCGAAACATTTTCCGGTCTACGTTGTTCAGAATGAAGTTGTCGCACTCAGGCGGGAAGGCAGCGTTGCTCGTCCTGTACATGATCACTGTGCTCTAATGTTCAAGGGAATACCTTCCTTTAATAAACTTTGTTTGTTAGGCCAGCCTTGTCCCGTGCGTTGCTTTCTTCTTATGCTCGCGTCTCTCAATCATATGGTGGTTTTCGGACGTTAAAACCCACTAATCAATCAATTTCTTCTTATGCTCGCGCTAGGCTGAAACCCTTCACTTTGTCTAATAGATATCATGCAGGCTTGTAGACAAAAATGTGCCCTGTGCAGGCGTGAACAAATTGTCATTAGATAGGCACCATTTTTTTTTCGTTCTGGGAAAAAATATTTGTTAGCGTCAAACAGGCATAAGGGAACTTGAATTGGCATCCGCCATGGTGGAGCAATGGTTATGGTGGTGCTCGGCTGCTGACACGGAGGTCGTGGGATCTATTCCGTCAGCGGCGGTGGCAATTCAATGTAGGCGAAATGATAGATGCCCGTGTAATGTGTGATGTCAGTGCACGTCAGAGTTGATGGTCACCAGATGGTCGAAATTTCCGGAGCCTTCCACTACGGTGTCTCTCATAATCATATCGTGGTTTTAAGACGTAAAACCTGAGATATTATTATTATTATTATTATTATTATTATTATTATTATTATTATTATAATTATTATTATTATTATTATTATTATTATTATTATTATTATTATTATTATTATTATTATTATTATTATTATTATTATTATTATTAATAACTTGAATTGCCTTAATGATATTTCTTTCCATAACGCCTCTCCGCCTTACTATATTATTGTTTAAAACTGAAGCTGCAGCCAAGGCCACCACCAGCGAATGGAAGGGCGGAATTAAGATTAAGATGTTGTAGGTAGCCGGCGGATGTAGTCTTGCGAAATTTGCAGGCTATCACTTTCCGGATGCGTGGTAGTAATGCGCCCGCTTGAATTGTAGCAATCTGAGCGGTGTAGTTTTGTTCCCCTCAGGCCAAGGCCCGCGGCTTTATTCGGTCCATCCGAAAAATGGTCGCTTTCATTGACGAACGCAGCGTACACTTCGTGACATTTGTCACCTTCGTTCTCGTAGGCGTCGAACGGGGGTGGGAGGAAGGAAGGACGCCCCCCACGCCATGGGAGGGGGGGGGGGGGTAAAGTGCTTCCTCATGTCACGTGAAGAGGTTGCCCCATACCTCTCTTCAGCCGTACCTTTCGCACCATTTTTTTTAAATGCGTAAGGTTATCTCTAAATAGAATTTCAGATGCGAAGCAACTTATGGTTGGGGCTTGGTCCATCGTCGTAGCCACGCTAGTACTCGGAGCTTCCACTGGGTGGTTTTGTAGTAGAGTTCTCGCTCCACTACGGCACGTGCTTTGGTATGAGTGCCCAGCGGCGCTGCTCTGTATCTGTATAATAAAAGCGCTCACTCATACACAGCGTAGTAGTACGAATGAGGACACAAGCATGGGTTTGTCGTAGTCGGAGGCTCGTAAAGCGGTTGAGTGCTCAACCATGAACGTCTACGGTGATGAATAAAGAGTACCTCTTCACCCCGCCGTGGTGGTCTAGTGGCTAAGGTACTCGGCGGCTGATCCGCAAGTCACGAGATCAAATCCCGGCTGTTACGGCTGCATTTTCGATGGAGGCGGATATGTTGTAGGCCCGTGTGCTCAGATTTGGGTGCACGTTAAAGAACCCTAGGTGGTCGAAATTCCCGGAGCCCTCCACTATGGCGTCTTTCGTAATCACATGGTGGTTTTAGGACGTTAAACCCCACATATCAATCAATCAAGAGTACGTCTTCGGAGAACTTTAAGTCGACCCATGGTCGCTTCGCATACCAGTCAGGAATACTTTTACGGGGAGATGTGTGCGATTTTTTTGAAGATAATGGCGACTGCCCGCCCCGGATGTCGCATTCGTAAGACTTCTTGCTTTCATGTTTAAGTTGAAGGTCTTTATTTTATCTCCTTCTCATGAATAGAAAGCGTCAAGATCTAAGTGATGATTCATGACACAGGTTCTTACTCCTATGCGCATTTGGCATGCAAGTATGTGCATGATTTCAATGCTAGTAAAACAATAGAGCATCGCAACAAATCGACGGGCCCGTACATAACTTCAATCGAAAGTAATACATGTTGGCAACCATAAGAGGACTACGTAAATGTATACCTCTATGCACAGTATTGTTATGCACCTCTGAATTACCCCACAAACCGAAAAGCGAGAGAGGCCATTTGTATCACTATCAGGTGTACACATAGAGTTAGTGTGATGTTTCTTTTATTGAAAAGTTATCGGAAAGTGTAGCAGAAAGTTCTTTACACATTGTTTAAAGCGATGTTCATAATAGAACCTTCCAAAAGGCGGGAACTGATTGCAGGCCGTTGGGTAAATCATGTCTGTCATCGCTTCATTTATGTTTTTACATCCAATGGCTGAGCTTGTTTTTCTTCGGACTCAACAATTTAGTGAGGGCACTGAAGCAACCCCCCCCCCCCCCCCAGAAAAAAAAGGAGGACTTTGAGCACTCTTATGCTCATTACTTTCATTTTTCCACGTGCACGGATTAGCAGGATACAGGATACGTGCTCGATCTTTCCACCATTTCTGAAATAAATCGGAACCGGTATGTTTACGTAAGGAAACACCTACATACATACATTTTGCGTATGTAGGCGCAGTTGTAGCGCTACGTGTGGTTGTATGTGTGCATTTTCTTTGCTGGTCTTTCGCGCTGTTTCCCTACAATATGTTCAACCAACTAGCCTACAAGTTGACCCCTCAGGTATACGTTTACGCTCTTTCCCTCGTTTATTCTGCTGAAACGTATCCATGGGGGTTTTCACAGGAACAGGCATCGTTATGAACAAAGAAGCGAGTCGCCTTAGTCTTCCCTGGTGGGAGACTTCCGCGTTCACCACTTGCACTGCTTCGTTTTCGGATTGTAGGCGCATTTGTTTCGTCGCAAATAGCGCGCAGCGCAGTTTCCTCCGGACCGGCCATACCGGTTTGCAGCCTCGTCCCCGCGTCTTTGAGCTGGGGGTTCGCGCTGCGAGTACTCCCTGCAGTAGCTGATGACTGTGGCGACTTTCCGTTTGAACCGTCCCTTGCACTTGTAAATCGCCAGCCAGTTGGCCATGCAATGGAAATACCTGTAACATTGGAAGATAGTAATATGAGATGCGTAAAGGCTGGAAGGTTTACTAGAAAGCAAACATCTGGTTGACTACCCTGCACTGGGGAAGGGGTGAAGAGAGGCATCAAAGTAGGAAAAAAGGAATGAAAGAGAGAGGAATGGAAGTGTAAACACACACACATCATCAAAAGAGAAACAACAAGGTAGTGGTTGCCCTCTGTCGAGTATTTTGGAAACAAAATTTGAGCAGCTACGCACTGTTCATGCGAAGAATGTGCAAACAGAGGAGCTGGTGGCTTTGTTCTTGTTTCCCTAATCCTCGCCCTCTTCCCTTTCTCACTATCTTGATGTACTGTAGAATACATTTCTATCCTTTTACTCCTTCTCATTCTCATTTCCCTCATCCTCACTGTCTTTTATTTTAACCCTCCACAGTAGTCTGCCAATGCACATGGCTGCTGACCCCCAGGTCACGGGATTGAATGCCGGCCGTGGAGGCCACAGTTTCGATGGAGGCGAAAATGCTTCAGGCCTGGGTGCTTAGATTTGGGTGCACGTTAAAAAAACCCACGTGCTTGAAATTTACGGATTCCTCCACTACGGCGTCTCTCATAATAATATGGTGGTTTTGGGACGTTAAACACCGACAATTATTATTATAAAGTACTATAATTTTTTGCACATCTCGTTGCGATACTGAACTATACATGGCTAGACTACGCTTTATTTCTCTGTCTGTTTTTATCCTTCTCACTTTCTTTTTCTCTATTCTTGTTTAATTCCTTCTCTCCATATATATGTTGGGCTTACCATAAGTAGTTCTAGTTAAACATATTTGCACTTAATTGCAATTAAGTCGGACAAAAGAAGGCATTAGTAGGAATAGCTTATCCAAGTGTAGCCTAAATAGTCTGAATTGGGGTTTATGAGTGCTAAGGAGGTTCACTTAATTTAGCAACGCGTTATTAGGCTTTTTTGTGCGTAACTTGGCTTAACCAGGTTTACAGAGAAAATAAAGAGCGAGACGCTTTTTCGCGTATTAGTAAACTACATTTTTATAATCCCGAAAACAACACTATTACTACGACGCAACGCTTGGTAAGCGAGAAAACGCGCAAAAAGGAGCTTTGGGTGGTGACGTCACTTTGAGATTCCCGCACCGAACACTGTGACGTCATAGAATTTTGAAGGCGTCTACTGGGTCCCACGTAGCTTATAATCAATAAATAAATCGGTGGGTGTCATAGACCTAGCGTACGAAGTTTTAGAAAAATGTCATTGAGCCAGTGCCACGGAAATGCAAAACATACATTGGAATTTCTTTCGTCACGCACAGAGATTATGGCACGAAATTTAAATATGAAAGTTTAACCTTCATTCTCTCTGCTAACAATGAATTTATGACAATAGGACGTTACAGTTGTTATGAGCAGTTTACTAATCTAAAGCAACTCATTGTTTCTCTTTAGTGTTCCCTTAACTATATTGAACGAATAAACAGCACGACGGAAAGAGAAGACTACAAGAAGAAGCACAAAAAAGAAGCGATGACTCGAACTAATATTAGTTTGAAAGAAAGCGCTACAGGTCTGGGAGATCATAAGTTTATCAGTCAGACCATTTTCAGTCAAAGAGGAATTTAGTTGTATGTTTTAACTGAATGGTAAAAATTATGATATTAGACAGGGGAGAATAAAGCTGACCAAGAGGCAACTTGCCGCTGGCGGTATATCTGAACCCACAGCACTAGTGGTTGTGCCAAGTTCGGTTGTACCTGTTTTGTTATGTCTTATTCAAGTGGCCGACTAAACATTGGGCTTTTCTTAACGGGGATCAACCGAGTTTAATAATTTTTGGTGTGCAAGAATAGGTGTGGCTACATGGAGGCAGGAATGCATAGTGAGAATGTTCAGAAGCGAGGGACCGTCCCACGAACTGGAGGAGCCGGCGCAACTTGATATTTCAGCTCAGAGTTCACAGAGGAAGAGGAGAAGGAGGAGGAGAAGGAGGCGGAGAAGGAGGAGAAGAAGGAGGAGAAGGAGGAGAACATAAAGGAAGCGGAGAATCGCGAAGCAGCGTGCAATTTGAGACTGCATGCAGGCGATGGTTGCGCCATTTCTGGATCCT
Organism: Rhipicephalus annulatus; assembly: GCA_013436015.1. Classification (NCBI taxonomy): domain Eukaryota; kingdom Metazoa; phylum Arthropoda; class Arachnida; order Ixodida; family Ixodidae; genus Rhipicephalus; species Rhipicephalus annulatus. Next base: position 207,243 of record WOVY01012955.1, read on the forward strand.
TCTTGTAAGCGTGCAAAGACACCGGCTGCGTATATACAATATTCGACCACGTCCTTGGCTATTTGTGCACATGTACAACACTTCACCATATGGGTGTTAGCTAGCGTTTCTGCTCGATGGCGTCGCGTAATGCATGCCCTTTATAATCAGGCAACAGTGGAACAAAGAATCGAACCCTACGCAAAACGCATCAAACTCCCCGGGGCCGAGACTGTTCACGAAATGAACGAGAAAAGGAATCAATCGGGCACCCGTTCTTGATAGACGCACCCGCGGGAATCAAACTGGTTTAATATTCTTTGTGTCAGGGCGAAAAATGGGTCTGGCTTCAGATACAGATGCGTCTATCCAGAACGGCGTTTTCCGATCGATTCCTCTTCGCGCTCGCTTCATAGCAAGGGTCCCGACTGGGCCAGATTTCATAAGTTTAGGTATCGGGACGCGAGTATTTATTCGTCAGAAGCCTCCTGCTGATGTTCACGTGACCAGAGTTGCGCGGGACAATGCAAGTCGCGCTTCCGTGGCATGGAGCGCAAAAAGAAGTTGAAAGTAAAGGCAGGGAGGTTAACCACGTTTTACCGGGTTTGATACACTACACGAAGGAAGTGGCAAATGGAGGAGAAACAATAAAAAAAAGGAAGGAAAGAGAGGACACGTAATACGCTTGCAGGCTACGAGTGTAGCTGCGTACATTACCAGAGTTAAATCTCGTACGCGTGCGTAGGTCTCGTATAACAAAGAAAGTGAACGGGAGAGCAGCCTTCAACACAGCATTCTGCTTCATTTTTCTACCTTAAGGGAGCCCTGCAACATTGTTAAAGTTGTTATTGAATGGCTTCATAAGAGCAGTTTACTGCCTCACAAATCAACCGCCGCAGAAATGTTCAGAGTCCGTGACCGCACGAGCGCAGTTACAAGGATTTGCCGTACGCACATTTTCTTTCTCCTTTTCTGTTACCGAGCGCACTGAAAGCTGCGTAGAGAGGGAGGGGGCTAAAAGGGAGCAAGAACTTACTTGCTTTCGTCAGCATACTGCATGAACTTGAGCCCTTTCTTTTATTTGTTTTCTTCAAATACACGCCGTACTCTCAGTGTGAGCGCTATCGTGCGCGTGGCGACATCTCGCGGCAGTCGCTATAGCTACGCAGCCCACCATGCTCAAATCAACCAGTGGCCGTGGAGTCTGGATTTGTGGGGGTGGTCATTTGCGTTTCTGGCATCATTTGTCGAGAAAAGCGGGAGTGATTTCTAACTGACTTACAGAATTAATTGCACATTCCAGGCTGCATGCTGCGCTGTATTGTTTTTTACAAGAAAGTGGATGCGAGCCAGCAGATAGGTATCCGTAGTTAAAAGACAGTGCAAAGTAAACACGTCCAAAAAAACCATACAGGACCAGTGCTGTGTGAAGCGCTGTCTTGTGTGAATTCTTGTTGCGGTTTACTTCTTGCTGTTTTTAACTACGTATATATTACTACGTATATATTACTTACATATTATATACCCCTCGGAAACCATTACTACTGATCAGCAGCATTTTCCAACCATGCTCAAAAAAGGGTCGCAGGCCCATTTAAGGTTACATCTATTAGGGAGAAGAAAGCAATGGGTGTCGTCAAACGTGAAAGTTGAGCTTCAGCGTCAATATGACCGATGGGGAAAAAACTGTCTTTAATAGCGTCACAAATCACAAAACATTGTGACGTCATCACCCGACATCGCCGCCTAATTAGGGGTGAGCTTACTCTGAAGGCAACGCGAAACCATGGGAGGGGCACCGAAAGCTTTCGGAGGGTGGGGATGAGCACGTCGAAAGAAGAAGAAGAAGAAGAAGAAGAAGAAGAAGAAGTAGTAGTAGTAGTAGTAGTAGAAGAAGAAGAAGAAGAAGAAGAAGTAGTAGAAGAAGAAGAAGAAGAAGAAGAAGAAGAAGAAGAAGAAGAAGAAGAAGAAGAAGAAGAAGAAGAAGAAGAAGAAGAAGAAGAAGAAGAAGAAGAAGAAGAAGAAGAAGAGAAGAAGAAGAAGAGGAAGAAGAAGAAGAAGAAGAGATAGAGGAAGAAGGTTTTAGCTTTTGAGTCGCCACACGTCAATGCACAAAAGACAGTGGTTGCTTTCATTTTCCTCTCCATGGATCACCGACTCATTCCCAAGTGAAGTTGAACGCTCTACTTAATCGTATAAGCCTCCAGGTTTCGGCCCCGTAGGAAGGTTCGAGTCTACCATACAACTGCTAAAAGGCCCAGACACTTATTTCAACTCAAGGATGCGGTGGTTCGTACTTGTCGCAATTCACGCAGTTTGCTGCTTTCATGGCATTGAACTGTCCGCGCATCTTTCTGGAGGCACAGCGTCCACTGGGCGTAGCCAGCAATGGGCCCGCTTTCCGGCTGATGCAGTACGCGAACCGCGGCCACTGCATCTTGGCGCTTCGGCCTTCCACGGACGTCGCCAAGAGCAGCGCTGCCAGGGCCGCCATCGTGAGTAGCAGTAGCGACCACCGCAAGAAAGCACCCCGCCCTGCGCGAAAAAAAAAGGCAGGGAAGAAAACAAGGTTAAACAGGAACTTTATCAGGCTAGACATAAAGCAGCGACACTTGAAGTAGTGCGCGAGAGAACAAATTGACCAGGCGCTGTTTTGCGTTTTTCCTAGTATGTCAAGAATAGCACCACAAGTGTGTGGTCAACACGGAATCGAGGTGGCGGAGCCGGGTTGATATGAAGTATCATCCCGGCTCGTGGTATGTTTTAACACTGCTCGCTGTAGATAAAAGCAGCTGCCTGCAGAAAAGGCGAGCATTGATTGAGTATAGTGCTACGTAAACAGTTCGTAGAGCGTCGGGCTCCTGCGATCACGGGCCGAGGAATCAGAAGTTCGATTCCAGGCGAGGGAATATTTTTTCAAAAGTTTTACAGTGAAAGCTGTTATGAGATCAAAACTCGGGTCACACGCAGTTGTCCACCGCCGCCGTCGGTGTCCGTAACCACATCGCGCAAAATTAGAAAAACTAAACTAGCACCAATGACACAGTGGGGCTCGAACCCAGGTCCCCTAGGTGCAGCTCAGTATTATACCCCGCAGTTACACCGGTTCTTGTAACTTTGTGTCAAAGTTGCTTTAGACAGGCTTGACCCAGCACCAGTGGGGCTTAAACCCGGGTCCGTTGGATGCCAACCAGGTATTCTACCACTGAGCTATACCAGTTCTTGTGACTTCTCAAAATTGCCTTAGGCAGACTTGATGTCGGGAAAGCAATTGCGTTAATACGTATAAATCGTTTTAAAACAGCGAAAGAACAACCAGTCATCGCACAATGCGAATAGCGTAACGAGTGGGTCATCCAAGGCTCTAACCCATTACAAAAGCTTGTTCTTGTTCCTGTATTTTCTGTGGCGCGTACCCACTTCAGCCATAATTCTTCATCGTGGTTAGTTACTGCATGAACAATTGGCACAGAATTCCTTGCAAGTGTTTAGCGCATACCACGCTTCCCAGAAGAATGACGAAAAATAACATAGCGAATGCCGGCCTACTACCCAAATAAATATATTAAGTTATCTAGTGGGTATCAAGTAAGTGTGCTTGCAGTAGTTATCCAATCAGTGTACAGAAAACGCTCTTCTCGCTTTCGCTGTAACTGTGCTGCACCTTCCGCGCAGGCTTGGCGTTTCTGTCTCGTTTGGTGGCGCGCATTTTATCAACGTCATAGCCATGACTGAAATACGTAACTGAAGTCTTTGTGAACCTTGGACTAAAACACGTGTTAAAAAACGTCCCTGCGAGAATGCGAGACGTCTCATGCTTCGCCAAGGAATGAGCAGAGGAAGTGGTTGCATACTTACCAAGACTGGCTGCTTAAAGTAATGTTTCTCCGAATCCCTATTTCCTACGTTCAGAGTAGCAACGATGTACATAGAAAATACTTAGCAGCTTCTAGGTGTGGAAAATCACGTTATGATTTGGTTTAATTACAAGCTCTGTATATGCTTGTCACGATATGTTGTCGCCCGGCTCGGTATGTTTGAGTCAAGCGGAATGGACGCTAGAAGGGGACACGGAGTTGTGGCACAAAAACACCTTTCACAACACACTCAAGCACAAACATAAATACACACAGAAATATAAAGCCACCATTAAATAGCTATGGGGACATATATGTCCCCAGAGCGAAATAATATTGTACCATTTTTTTTTCTAGCCAAATCGCACGTGCGTCCATATCATCCCACTCACTAACTCGTGTCGCTATGACGGACAAGATGTAAACTGACGGCCGCTGACACCCAAGCGTCGCTCACTGCGTCCGTGAATGCTGTTGATTCTGCTGGTGTGGAAGAGCACTCTGTCCAAGCGATGGCGTCGTTCCTATTCGCGGGGGAAACTGTTGGTGCCAGCAGGAACTCCGGGCATTTCTTGATAAGACATAAGCTTGAGTTAGTTGGTGATTGGGAATCAACATATTTGCACAACGCAAGACTACGAGTAGTTACGTTGTAAACTACTCCTAGTCTTGCGCTGTGCAAATATGTTGATTCCGGGCATCTCCTTGATTGGTCTGGCTCGTGCGCCGTTACCGTTGCAGACGGGTGTTCACGAGCCTGGGTTTTTTGAAGGTCGGCGGCGTTACGCTGACCTGTCCCAGCCCCTCGCTGCATCGCCTGCCAGCTGGACGACCGGAGCCACAAAGATGGTTGCTCGCAGAGGTACAAACTCAGGCGGCTCTCGACGCGTTGCAGTCCTGGGGCAGGACCCAGGCTGCCTCGAACATCTGTCATCTTCTCTGTCATCCACGCCAAGCTTCTTCCGTGCGCACGCTCCTCCAATAATGGCGTCTCCACGTGTACTTTTTCCTTCTCCTCCTTCTCCTCCCAGCTTTTCTCTTTCAGCCTCTCACTCATTCATCATCTTGTCTTGCACCCGTCTTGTTTTTCGTTGTTTACCTATAATCCCTGACAAGATAGCCCACACGTTCTCGAGTTCTTGCTCCTTAAAACCTTTCTTCACACGGGCACCACATTTCACGTCATACCTCGCCTCGTTGGACGTATAGCCGACGCTTCACCACAACACACTTTGTCACCACGCACGTCACCGCTGCATTGTACGTCACTAAATATTGAGTGCGCGCCGTGAACACTTCACTGCACATCACCAATACTTCAGTGGACGTCCCGAGCACTTTATGTTTCATTGACCTTCCTCTGCACACTAGTGATAATGAACAACAACTTGCATATTCACTAAGAACACCAGTTTTTTGCTCTGGTAGTCATGTGATCACCCAATTCAGCTCAAATACAATCAATAAACTATTATTATTGTAAAAAAGAACAGTTTCAGGGATACACCAAAGAACTGTTCGATAGCAACGTACATCAGATCACTAAGCACCTGAAATGCATGTTCACAACCAGCTCAATCTCTACCAACTAATCAATTTCGTTGTCCAATGTCAAGTTTCTTAAGACAGCATCCAGTCATGAACTCAATGCTTATATTATTGCGTCCCATATCATCCGAAAGAAAGTTGTCACTCGCTGACAAGGCACGTGCAAGGGAGACGCTTAGAAGCGTGTTGGGATACACTAGAGTCTAAAAAACCGCATGAGGACATCAGGGAGTTCAACGGAATTCTTAGCCACTGTGTCGCAAAGGTTCCGACCAAACATGAGGCGTTGCCTCCCTGTGCACTGAGACATGAACGTCCGAACAACGTCTTTATGTTCAAGAATGCCGCCCCTTGTCGCTCGACGTTTTAACAGACGCATACTTTTAAATGAAGATTCCTCAACAACCTGAGCGGCCACAGCCAAAGCACCAGGCTCTTCACTGCTCAAAGAACAACCTTCTCTCCCTTGCCACCTCATGTAATTCTCTCTTTGGGAAGCCGGCTCCTACGTAAGGCAGTGAAAAGGTTCAACGTTAAGCTTACAAAGCGATAGGAGCTCCGTCTCGCAAAGACCGTTTGTGGAACGCACATATGCGTTGGGTTTGCGCTCCTTGTTGTCCCACTGTATATATTTACATTTTGCCTGCATAAGGTGCTGCTGCTGTCTTTTTCTAGTTCCAGCTGCTTTTCTCATCGCCAGCTTCAACTTCAAGCTGTCCTTTCACTTGTCTCCTGTTCAATATGCCGTTGTCTAGAGTTTTCAGTACTGTGAAGAGCAAGTAACTGCAGTTTCTCCTCTATCATCTCCTTTTCCTTGATCAAGTGCATATATGCACGTTCATCCGCTGCCTTAGCCTCTCCGCATGCCCTTTTGCAGTCGCCCGTGCCTTAGCACGTTCTTCTTTTAATCGCTTTTGCTCCTGGCGGTAAACGTCAATAATGCTTACGGAGATAAACCCGCAGCATGTCCAGATGCCAGTAACCATTCAAGGTCCATCCCGCCGTTCAAGGCAGTCCAGGGCACGAGACGAATGTAAATGAATCCTGGGCAGGCTCGCCATGTCACGAAATGTCGACCGGCTTGGTATGTTTGAGTCAAGCGGAATGTACGCAAGGGGACACGGTGTGTGGTACAAATACACCTTTCATTACACACTCAAACACAAACATATATGATTACACACATAAAAATAAAGCCATCAATTAAAAGCTATGTCCCCAGTGCGTAATAATATTGTGCCATTTCTATTCTATAGCCAAATCCCACGCGCGTCCATATCATCTCACTCAGTAACTCACGTCACTATGACGGACGCGATGTTAAGTGTCGGCCACTGGCACCCGAGCGTCGCTCACCGCGTCCGTGAATGTTGTTGATTCTGCTGGTGTGGAAGAGCACTTTGTCCAAGTTGTGGCGTCGTTCCCATTCGTGGGGTAAACCGTTGGTGCCGGCAGGAACTCCGGGCACCTCCTAAACTGGTCTGGCTCGTGTGCCGTTACCGTTGCAGACGGGTGTCCACGAGCCTAGGTTCTTTGAAGGTCGGCGGCGTTACGCTGACCTGTCCCAGCCACTCGCTGCATTGCCTGCCAGCTGGACGACCGGATCCACGAAGATGGTAGCTCGCCGAGGTGCAAACTCGGGCGGCTCGACGCGTTGCAGTCCTGGGGCAGGACCCAGGCTGCCTCGAACATTTGCTGTCTTCTCCGTCATCCACGCCAAGCTTCTCCCGTGCGAACGCTCCTCCAATATGGCGTCTCCACGTGCACTTCTTCCTTCTCTTCCTTCTCCTCCCAGCTTTTCTCTTTTGGCCTCTCGCCAATTCGCCATCTTGTATTGCTCCTGTCTTGCTTTTCTTTCTTATCATTCCTAAGCTTGGTTGCGGCTTGGGTCTGAGCACTTTCTGCCATGGACTCCACGGCCGCATGCCTTCCTGGACTCATGCGCGCGCTACCTCTGCGAACGAGCTGGGAAAGCCTAGTTGGGACTCACAGAAAAAGCATTATACTTAGGAGCAGTTAATTAATGTCATCATCGGTAAAAGTATGGTGCTGACTGCGGAACAGGCTTCGCGAAATTGGAGAGCTCTAATGTCAATTATCGAATTATAAGTGATCCTCTATAGCTTTTGATATAAAGGACCGAAAGGAAACCATTTGAAAAGAACTCACCCATTTTGCCCACCTTGGTCCAACGGATAAGGTGCAGAACGAGGCAGGCAGAAGCGTGACCCGTTTACTTATAGCCATTTACAATGCTAAGTTATTCACCATTGTCGCGCTGTACATAAATGCCATGAGCTCGAGTACAAGGAACGCCTCTGTTCTCAACCGATGAAACAATAGTACTCACCTTCTATGCTTTTTTTACCTTGGAATCGTGCTGCCACACGTGCGCAAGTGACTACAACAGAGCTGCTATAGCAGACGTGAAACCCAGTATATTTTATCATCATTTATATAAAAGTGGTTAGTTGCCTCTATAGAGAAAGTGCATTCATTGCTTCTTTTTCTTTTCTTTTTTTAAACATGTCAATTTACTGCGTCTCGCATTTATTTTTCTTGCGTCTCTAAACGTTGTCTTTTTTGTGTTACGATTCCTTCTACTCGTGACTTGACAGCAATTAAAGATAAGAGATCAAATAAGTGCCCTATTACCGGACTTAAAAGAAATTAGTTTACTGCATTTTTTTTTCTTTTTTAGCGAATCGTATCTGGATACACTTTCCCCTCCTCACCAACCTTTATTATTTGTCAAGTTGTCTACTACTCTGGAGGGGATTCAAGGCGCTATATCAAAGTGCCGCTGCATCATGTTGTAGGGTAAGCTGTCAATATATCCCAACAACAGCCGTTTTTGATGGCGATCATGAGCGTGCTCAGGGTTCCCTTTCAGGTAGGGGAGAGAGGTTCATCGCAGCATCTCCACTTTCTATTAAATCCTTGTATGGGGCAGACTTCGCCCCTCCCCACCTTTTATGTGACTATAGAAATGCCCCCCCCCCCCTGTCAAAATTATTCTTAGTCCGATCTCTATGCCATATCTAAAGCATACTTAATCCTAACTCTACCTTTTTTTTCTCAATTCTGCCAGCTCGGGTCTCTCGTCTTTTGACAGAAATAAGTAGGCTTAACACGAGAGCATTCAGACTGCGCACTCTGCACAGGTTGGAGGCTTTCAATCTCACCTCGTGTTTTGTCCCGTTCTCGAATGAGGCACAACTGTATGAACGCCAAAAGCGCGTGCTACAGTTCACTGCAGTCCGACGAAATCTGTTTCCCTCCTGGTCATTGTGGCTGTCAGCTGGGTTTCCGGGCTGTGAGTATCATTCCGTTGCTGATTGCGGCTACTTTTCAATGGAATCATCTCCATCACATGTGAGTCGCTAGACTGTTGGCCATGTAACTGGAAGTGGTTGTTTTTCAGCTCGACTACAGACGCAGCTAACCACCTTAAACCATTAAGAGTTTTTTACCGTGTCAATGATCATTCTAACACCTTTAAAAAAACTCATTTTTACAGACCAAAATAATATCTATGTCAATGGCGGCTTGCGGTTGTATAGACAACCCTACAATTAAAGAACAATGGCTACCGGTCGAGGAACATTCATTTACACCGACGTCAAAGAATGGAATATCGAAAATGAACATGCAAGCCTACACACCACATATAAAACTAAAACATCCCCCTGAAAAACCGCCTCCGTTACACAGTGTACATAGCCCTGAAGTCTTGGCCGGTCATTCAGTGCTGATGGAGAAACTCCTGTTCTAAGTAGGCTGGCAGAGATAGTCGGGCAAAGGTAATGTTTTTTTAGCCTCTTCAACCTAGGCAGTGTTTTCTCTAAATAAACTGAATTTAATACTTCAAGTAAACGGTGAATATTCACCGAGTATGTGCTCCGGCACATTGTAACAGACTCTGCTCTTAAACGTGCTTTATACGTCAAATATTAACCTCCGCGCAAACTAAGACGCTATTTGAAGAAGCAAAACAGCCTTACATCCCCATATGTTTTGCAAATTCTTATTCGGCAAAATGATGTTTTGAAACAGCTTTAAAGGTACAAACTGCTTTACATAAAGTAGTTTTCGATGCAACAGAACACGACTTATGTACGATGTAATAGACACTGAAAGTTCAGATACAGTAAGGAAAGAATAATGAAAGAGTGGCAGAGGCATGTACCATTCAGGTTAATTATCCTTTCAGTTATTTATTCAGCATGCGTGTTGTTTGTCTTTATTCGCTGAGACAAAGACTACCATGATGCATTGAATAACCCGCTAGTGATACTATGCTTGACCTCACCAACGCAAAGGCCGATGCATGAGGCCTCAACTATACAGTCAAAATACAGGGCAAAAAAAAAAGGCGACACATACAACGCTGTCTGTTCTTTTTTGGTCTAGTATTTCTCACCGCTCTTTGGGTACCATTTATTTTCACCAGAGGACGCCTAAGTCTAAAGCAAGTACACATTTATTAGCATAAAACTAACTGTAATGAAAACGAATGAAAGTGTAGGAAAAATATTTAGAATTGGAATGGAATGTGAGAATGATCTGAACAAGGCAGCTTGAAGTTCACGAAGAAAGAACATTCCGTTTGGCGGTGTTCGAACTCGGAAATTCGGCATTACCCGCGCAGTGCGCTACACCAATTGTGCCCGGATGTGTTCTCGACAAGTTCCTTGGGCATTTAGGCACATTTACGAGAGTTAACTCGGTTGAACGTTAGCTACAGCTGCAGTGGTGATCGTGTCGGCGAATGTGCAAAGTTCTTCTCTCTCGACAGCGTCGCGTACGTGTGTTTTATCAGCGATCAGTAGTCGAACAAAAGACTCGAAACCTGCGCGAAGGTGCCGAGCTTTCCGGCGCTGACACTTTATGAAATGAACGAGGAGGCGAATCGATCGCGGGACGCGTTGGTGATGGACGCACCCATGTGCAGCCAACTGGCGTCATATTGTTTGTGTCTATCAAAAAACAGGCCTGGCTTCATAAAGTTGCGTCAGCCGAGAACGCGCCACCCGATCGATCTCCCTTCTCGTTCGCTTCATAGCGAGGTGTCTCCACTTTCGACTCAGAGGCGCAGACAGATTTTTTTCGAGGGAGGGGGTTGAGCTGGTCTTGCGTGTTCGTGTGTGCGTTTGTGTGTGCGTGCATATATACACATGCAAAATTGAAACATTTTGGGAGGAAGGGAAGGGGAGAGGGGAGGAGTTCACAGCATCCTATACCAACCATGTGGCTACGCCATTGATTCGAGGGTTAGTTTGCCAGACGTTTCATTCTGTAGTTCGCGTACTGCGTGACATCAACGTGTAAGAAACGAGAACTTCATTCTGTGCAGCGGCCACAAGTGGTGCTGCGCTACTTTTCAGCGATGAAATCTCTTTAATAAAGTGAGCAAGAAAAGCTTCCTTGTGGCACTGCGCCGCACGCGCCCAGTGGAAGTAAGTATAGGCGATGGGTCCTGACTGCTGCATATTTAATCCAATACTGCCGCAACGCTACGCACTTATTTTATTTCAAAGTTAAGCCGGTTCGTACTTGTCGCAATTTTTTCACTTGACGCGCTTAAAAGTGCCGAACTGCCCGAGCCCTTTTATAGCGGCAGAGCTATACCACCAGGCGTCGCCAGCTGTCGGCCCGAGCGCCAGCTGATGCAGTACACGAACCACAGCCAATACATCCCACCGCTGCGGCCTTCTACGCACGTTGCGCACAGCAGCACCTCGAAGACGAGTGGTAGCAGTGATGGCTCTGAGGGACCTCACGAAGCACTGCACAAAGAAAAAGCAGCAAAACAAAGCATTGAAAGAGAGAGAGACGAGAAATGCTTCGATGAAGTGCTGAAGATGTTAGCCTCCATGGTTATTCGCCTGACATGCTACTAGTGGCACTAGATGATTATTAAAAGATATACCATGATTAACTGGCTGCTTTATGAATTTTAAGCTTCTTTAATATTAACTAAGCCACGAGCATTGGCCGAACAAGCAAACGCATCGGGTTTGAAATGAAAAAGAAACTGTAACTCAAGGAAGGACACAAAGGATGGTTCATTTGTTCATTTCCATGCGTCAAAGAAGTGTGCCAGAAAGTGTTCCGGCCAAACACGAGGAGGAGACATCAGAACATGGATGATACGTGATAGCACGCTGCAGGTTTCAGCGCCGGTGGTGCAAATGCAGGCAGAAGATCCGCCAGACGAGCAGTCGAAAATTCATAAAAAGACTACCGGACGGCTCCGCATTGTCGCAAGATCTCATGCTGGCCCAATCACTGTGCCACGGCCCCGCGCTTGCCAAGTTTGGCTGCCTAATGTGTTATCCTCTTCCAACGTTATCCTTCTTTATGCTTAGAAGCCAAAATGAGTCTTTGAAGTGCGTGTTGGTTAGTTTAATAAGAGCGTTGTATATAATATCTATTCCGTTACTCTTTACAAAGCTAGTATGCGTGATTTTACGAATTATGTGTCCCTTTATTGATTAATATGCGGGGTTTAACGTCCCAAATCTACCATATGATTATGAGAGACGCCGTAGGGGAGAACTTCGGAAATTTCGACCAGCTGGGGTTCTCAAACATGCACCCAAATCGGAGCACACGGGCCTAAAGCATTTTCGCCTCCATCGACATTGCAGCCGGGATTCCGCGATCTATAGATGAGTACGGTGTACCTTAGCCGAGTATCAGCAGCCGAGTATCTTAACCATGCACTAGACCACCGCGGCCGGGCGATTATGTGTCCCTGGCCTTGCCTATAGAAACAGCGAAGATCACTGAAACTTTTATATACATACGTCGAATCTATTGTTTTTCTCTGCCAGCTATGATCCTTAAATCAAGAGAGTTTGTGTTGTGCCCATAAGTGTTCTTTTATATATTTTACACCGGATTTTGAGACTACGTGCACGTTCATCACGTATACATTCGTCACCTAAAAGAGTTATTACTATACTTGCATTATATTCCTTTCTTTGCACTGATTATCCTAGGGCCTTCTATCGCCTTATCCCGAATTGATAATAAATAGCAAGTAGCCAAATATACGCAGGCTAATCATTCTGCTTTTCAGCGAAGTACTTTCTCTCTCTTTTTGTCATGCACTGAGCGATGGCAGCACGCGTCGAAGAACACCAGATAGTCGAAATTTTCAGAGCCCTCCACCATGTTGTTTCTCGAAAAAATATCGTAGCTTTGGGACGTAAGACCCCAGGTATTAGCATCTCTCTTTCTGCACTGAGATTCATGATAGAAATCTTTCCTAGACTTAAGTGTACGCTGCAGTTACACAGAAGCTCGGAACACCTTAATTAAACTGAAGCCCGGCGAGAATCATTATTAGGGCCCGTTTATAACGCCAATAAAGGGGAGAGTAGCAGTATCGGTAACGTCGAGAGAGAGAGAGATATGGTATGCAGAAAGGCAGGGAGGTTAACAGGAAAGCAAGTATCTGGTTTGCTACCCGATGGCGAGTGCTTGACTAAAGTGTCGAAATAGCGACTGCTTGACTAAAGGCGCTCCTATCCCGTGCTTAAACGTTGCAACGGGACTGGAAAGCCTTTCATGGGAAAACTAACCCATTGTGTGTACCTTGAGTGGCTCGAAACGGAACAGAATAATGATGCTGTTAGAGACGCCAGCCCTTCACCTTAGCGATTTACAATGCTAACTTAATTACCATAGCGTGATGTAAACGTACGCCATGGGCCCGAGTGCCACGGACGCTTCTATTGTCAAGATACAAAGCAATAGTACACGCTTGCTAAATGTTTTTTTTCTTAAAGCCGCGCTTGGCACAGTATACAATGAACTGCCAATCCACGTGAAAGAAAGTTATCTTTCTTTATCATTACTAGTGCAAGTGGGTACCTCTGTCTAGCAATTGTTTACCCATTGTTAGCATTTTGTTATTAATATTGTATTTTGCCACATTCTCTATTTCATATTTAAACGTCATGTCCTTCTTGCGTCATGGTCCATTATACTTTACAAAATCACTTACATTTGGTAAAAAATGCACTTGTACTGCAACATTCACAAAAGCTTTTTGATATGCTGAACCAGCGCCCATCAGGTCCCAATAAAACCAAGGATTTCAAAATAAAATATAAAGTAAAAACTGAAATTAGGATGCATGCGCTAACTTAACTGACGTCAAAGCCAAGAGACGGCAAATTATATCTCATAAATCTGCATACGTGGCTAGTTAGAGGACTCCCTCCTGTACACACTCATCCTTTACGTTTTTCCTTTTCACTAATATGACTTAGAGAGTATTTACACTGCTGTACTATAGGCCCACATTTTTTTTTCTCCTGTCTTCAATAGGGAGGCCTCTGGCACTACTCATGCAATAGCATCCCCTTGGCTGTACGTTCTACATTTCAGGCGGCATAGGCATGCCTTATCACAAAGTGCCTCCTCTAAGTTTTTTTTTTTCGAAACGCAGCCAGATGCTCCAGATCCAGCCGTTTCCACTAATCCTTCCCTACTCTCGCCCATCCCCTAGCCTTCGCACGTGCTTTGCCTTCATCGAGGAGAGGACCTTTTATGTGGTGCCTTACGAGGAAATCATGTGAAGCAATTTTTAAAGACGATAGTCTTTCTTGGGGACCTTAGACGCAAAAATTTTGGTTTGTCTGTCTGTCTGTCTGTCTGTCTGTCTGTCTGTCTGTCTGTCTGTTTGCCTACTCCTAACGGCACCGGGTACTTGAAACGACCAACCCCATCCGCAGCGCCTACCAATTTTGCACAAGGTTAGCGTTCATACTTGTGCAATTGTCAATTAAAAAGCAATTATTGCGCATGGCTGGGACACCATAACAACACGCCTATATATTCTGAATATGCGCCTTTTACTAGAAAAGCATACATAAGCAATTTTAAGGACCATAGCGCTTATCACGCTGCGCTGACCATGCGACGGTTGCACGAAAAGACGAGTGTTTCCAACGCTTTGTTAAGACGAGACGGTGGTGGCACCTACCCTTCGTCTTGCGTTCTACACCTTATCACCTCTGAGACGAACGCGCACACCCGTCTCACAGCCACGTGCTTCGTTTTGCGAAAAAAACTGCCAGATGGTGCTCATGTCTCCCGTGTGACGTGCTTGATACGCTTGTTCGCCTCCGCTGCACGCTCGAGGCACTCTAACGCAGCGCCTCCTGAATACCATTCACCAATTTTCTTGCGCAGAACATCAAATAAACGTTTTGTTCACTCTCTCCAGACGCAAGACTACCGTCTTTCGATGACATCTGCAGATTAACATGCAGATACGGGGCCAATGTTTTTGTTCAGTTGTGTACAGATCTGTCGGGCGGCGTCTTGCACTCCTCGTGTTCATAATGTTGGCGGTCACTCTGGTTCTGTACAAAATACGGTGTTGTGAAATAGCATGTCGCCGTTCGTAGCGCTATGCAGGCAACCAATGGGAAAGCGTTGCAGAGACACTGCTTCATGCGCTGCCTTTTAGAGGAACCACACGAGCGCTTTCATGCAGCGGCGGCATAGCTTCGAGCCACGAAGAGAGTGTGAAGGAACAAATCTAACTGACGCACGATATCGCAGAGGAAAAGCGCGTATCTCGCCTCTTCGTGGGTATAATGAACCATGACCAACATCCGAGAGGTACGAACGGGAGGGTTCGGACATGGCCTTCGAGATGGCGGCGCGCGGCGTGTTTCTCGCCACGCACCCGCCATCTCAGAGGCCATAATTTGGGCATGTCATTTGACGCAGAAAAATCCAGGTGGCGCTACTGCATTTTTTCCTAGTAACGTCAACGCTTCCATCACTGTAGCTTACTGTTGTCGTGTACATTCGTGCGCGTTTCATCGCGTATTTTAGATAGCGGATGTGAATTTATCGTGAATTTACATTACGAAAACGGAAGCGTAATGCATTGCATCACTTCTGTTGAAAAATTACTTGCTTGTCCGCAATTTGTAGCAGAGGAATTTCTGCATCAGTGAAGCAAGAAAGACATTGTCTTTCATTGTCCTTCGTGACAGTCGTTGTAGAGGAAGTTATATTTTCGTGGAATTGCCAAGAAATTCAATCAGCATCGAAGTGCTCCCAGTTTATTAAGTGCCGCAATAATTATGAAATTTTCAAGAGCTTAGAGTTTTCGAATATTTGAAGCTGCGGATCGTCGACTCACAGGACGCCTTTACTATTAAAAATATTTGAAATCCACGAGACTTCACAAGGAAATTGTCCACCTTGGCTGTATGTCGCAAAGGTTGATGCGAAAATTGTTTAGTTAGTTTCCACTGCAGCATTGCTCCTCTCCTCCCTTATTCAGCTTTTGCAAATGGTGTATGAGGCCGAACAGGTTGTAGCAATATAGTGCCGATATTATATCGTAATCTGCAAAATTGACCAAAAAATAAAGAAAGCAAGCATTATTATGAGTCACCCCGAGATACAGAACCTGCAAGGAACATTATACTGACCTTTTGGGACTTTAAACCCCAAATATCAATCAGTATTATACTGACCAGTTATCAAGCTGTCATTGCTCGTCCCAATTGAGAGATGAGACTTAGGTCATTAACTTTGACCAGCACTAGTGTGCCTAGTGAGAGGATGTTCTCGTATTATGAATAAATGGTGACGTGCACAATGGTGCTGTGGCTAGTTAAACATTCCGATCAACTATCTATCATTCGTGAAAACATCAAATAAATTTACAAGCGTTATCGTAAAGCAGTAACATCGCACAATGCCTACATTTTTCGTACATTACTTCATTTAGAATAAGATTGTTTATTTTAGCGTGTGATTTTTTTTCCGAGTCAATATTTGTACTAAACGTATTAGAAACTGTTCGAAAGTTATTCTATTTGTTCCATACTTGGTATTCGCTGTTCGAACTCGACTCTAATTTCAAAAGTTGATCTCGTAGCACACCTCCAAGAAACACATTATAAAAATAAGAGAAATCATTGGGAGAAATGCAAATGTGTTTTATACTGACTGATAATTTGTGAATATCACGCAACAGTTGAAAATGAGTACTCCTTACATGTTTCAAATTCTCATACACGTGCGCATGCGTCACATAAGCCTCCACATCACTGTTTTGTAGCCTGCTGACTACCCAGTTATGGGGGTCATACGAATGGTTGTCATTCGATGTCTTTTGATGTTCTATGGTGTCATACAAAATCTTTCTGAATAATTTAGTGTCATTAAAAAATTATGGCAGATAACACATAAATTTGTAGGACTGCGTAGCGCTTACAGTACCGAGTGTGTCACAGTTTGGCAGAAAATGCCTTAAGTTGTTGCCATGATCTCTTCTTTTTTTAAACATTTTCACTGTAAGTTGTCATTTCAATGTACTGTCGTGAGCAATATGAGTTCGAACGCGTGAGCGCGTGGCAAATACCGTCGCACCATACATTGGCTGGTTCGCAGTGGCCGTTGTCGGAAACAAAGTGGAAAGGGCGGAGCGCTTCTGGTATCTATTGGCACTCCCTCTTCGGTATCGTCGATGCAAAACGGCGTCACCTTTGTATAGTTGTCAGCGGTGATATGAAATCACAGAACGCGCACAGCGACACCCGATAAGAATATATGTGTAGCTGCTTCCTTATCGCCGCACCGCGGTGGTCTAGTGGCTAAGGTACTCGGCTACTGACCCGCAGGTCGCGGGTTCAAATCCCGGCTGCGGCGGCTGCGTTTCCGATGGAGGCGGAAATGTCGTAGGCCCGTGTGCTCAGATTCTGGTGCACGTTAAAGAACCCCAGCTGGTCAAAATTTCCGGAGCCCTCCACTACGGCGTCTCTCATAATCATATGGTGGGACGTTAAACCCCACAAATTTGGGACGTTAAACTCCACAAATCAATCAATCAGCTGCGTCCGTATCGACTGTCACGTAGGCTGCCTTGTTTTATTGTAGGTGGTATTGGCTGCGCGATTTCATACACGTCTTCCGCTTTGTTTTTCGTGCATTTTTCTTGGCCTTATCACCACTAGCGGCAGACTACACGCAATCATATGACGTTTGCCCGAAACGCTAGCGAACCGGGAATGCCAACAAACAGTAAGAGAGCAGTCCTCCCTTCCCATCCAGTTTCAGAAGCGCCATCCGCATACCCCATTATCTAGGTTTTGAGATGATTATCCACTCGCTCGCGTGTTCGACCTCTAACGCTCACGATAGTACGTGATATACAATTTTAGATGACACTAAAATCACTGATTAAAATCGCTGATTAAGATCGCTGATTAAAATGGCTGGCGAAATTGAGGAGGACTGTTTTACTTTTTCTGCTTCACTTGTAAATTCGCAACGACTGACCTGTTGACGCGTCCAGCCATATGCGCATGCACTTGTTGTCAGGGGCAACAGTAAATAAAGCAAAAAAAAACTATTTATTGCACCATGATAAAGTAACTGGGCAGATGAATACGGCAGAAACGGGCCAGTGTGCTCGACATCTAAAGCATTCTTTGAGTGCTCATGCAACTATTCACAATGAACAGCTCTTGACTGCGAAATCGCCCGCCGCAGCGGTGCAGTGGTTGTGGTGTTTCACTGCGGACCTGCCACGGCCGCATTCCGATGAAGCCCGAATCCAAGAGCCTCATGAGCTTAAGTTGAGGTGAACATTGCCACACTTTGTCAAATTTTGTTATCGCAACATTACGCATGTGAGTGCTGCCTTGCCCGTACCACCCCGATGGACTGAGAACCACCAAGATAACCTTATAACCTTCCGATGCGATTACGCCTCCGACGCGAACGTTACAGATCGTTCTGGAGCACACGTAACCGCTAGCGATAACGCTGGAACATTCGGCGGCTCATGTATAAATGCCGACGCACATCACCACGTGTCAGTTGATCGACGGCGGACGCTCCGCTCACCGCTATCAGTGCCACTGTGTACTGCTGTAATTGGACTTAACGTTTGCCGGCCACAAGTTCCGCCTAATAAACAGTTTCATGTTGGACCAACGCCTCCTTTATTAGGGGCGAAGCTCCTTAAAGCGGCACCCGTTCGTCCCTTGTCGTAGTAAGTAACATGTCTTATGCTTTCACCTGCAAGGTGGTGACAGTGGGAGATTTCTCCTGTGCGTTGGTGAACAATAAAAAATTCGCAGCGTGCGCGTTACCTAAAAGCTGAATTCTCCTGTCTCTCAGTCCTCATTAGCGGCCATTGGCATGTACATTGAGCACTATCTGACAAGAAAGGGTTGCTACGTTATACTCGCTGGGCGTAACCTCTTTGGTTTTAGCAAGGTTTAGCGAGCGTTGGGCCGCAGTGCCATTAATACAGTGAACTAGTATATACCATGAACTCGAGGTGGTTAAATGTGGGAAGTAGACACGAAGCGCAAGCCGTAAGAAAGTGTGCATGTGCCACCTCTCGTTTAGTCCTTGGAATGTCCGCTGTACGGCGGTGCATATGCGGAATACATGATGAAAAGATGGGAGATGGTGGTACTTGGAGTGTTGACTAGATGGATGAACGGACACACAGACAGATGCATGGACGGACGCACGGATGGCTGCACGGACGGATGGACGCATGGACGGACGCAGGGACGGACGCACGAACAAATGCACCGTATCTTTTGCAGAGCCAGCATAACTGCCAACATTGTGAACACGAGGAATGCAAGACGCCGCCCAATGGATCTGTACAACACTGAACAAGAAATCACTTCGTCTGATTTCCGTCGTAAGGCACTTCATGCGGGGCTCCCCACCCCATGATAACTAAGCACATGCAAAGACTATAGGCGATGGGCGAGAGTGGAAAAGAACTAGCGGAGAGGGTGGGGAACGGCTGGATTAGGCGCATTTGGTTGGCATTGATAAAATTGACGAGGCGTTGATTGGTCATACCGACTGTTGTCTTCGCTAACGTCTTGACCCACGTGATTTTAAGGAAGTTCGGGTGACTGAAAATTTGCGGAGTCTTCCACTTTGACATGCTTTATTCATATTGTGATTTTAGGTAGCAAAACCATGACAATGTTTATCATGATCGTGAAATTGGCTATGAATGCTGTGTGCAAATATCGAATATACGTATTAGTGTGCAAGACACCTTTGAGAATATTTTTATTAGTATAGATAAGCCCAAATACCATTTTAATTGTTAAAAATTTCTCTTGCGTGAACTTCTGTTTTACGGACCCAAGTCAAAATACAATGCCATCATGAAGCAATTGCGAGGGAACCATTTATCCCCCCCTCCATTTTCTATTTTTGTGGTATGCAACCAGGAACCTATACAATTTCGCATAATGGAGCTTGCGCTCCTTCTATCCTGCGGATATCAACACCTCATCTCTTTTTTTTATGTTCTTGTCTTTATCTTTTTCTTCATGCGATGTAAGTGGTCGCGATATTGAGCAGAGGCCATAAACTCACGGCTATCGTTTATGGCCATAAAGTACGCGCCACACCCAAGAAGGCAGGGAAGCGGTGGTTAACACACACCCGTTTTTTTTTATGACGCCCCTCTATTGTTGCTTTCTCGCACCTTTGTTCAATGCCTACCTCAACTACGTGTAACTGTATACGCGCATCGAAGGAAAATAAGAATAATGGAAAGAGCGATTGTTGGGACTGAAAATCGATGGCCGTGGGTTTGAGAGCACAACCGCAAAAAAGTGCCAACATCCGAAGGGTGCTCTGTACCCCCTATCGATGACGCTGAAGTAGAGAGGAATCGATGAGCTGAGGCTGAACGGGAAAATAAAAAAACGTCGCACCCTTTAGATCGCAGTTTATGTTGCAGTTCCCTTATAAACATTTCTCGGGCAATGCGCGCCTTGAGACACCACTCTCCGCTTCGAGAAAAATGTGCCTGGTATACCTCTTTGTGGCGCGTTTACTGCCAATAAACTTGGTCCTCCGAATGCCCGTGTATTGATCTTCCAAGCGAAATTCTATTCGCCCCAAAATAAGCAATCCGAGACCTCGACAGAGTATTGACACAGCACATCGAGCGCGTATCGTCAACTATGTCGTACGTTTTTTGTTTTTTTTTAGTACGCACTTCTTTCTACTTTCGAGATTTCGCGAACGTCAGGAAAGAACACAAGGCTCACGGGGCAGACCGATGCTCTGGCTAGCCGTTCTTTGGCTTTTCGACGCTTGTACGCATTTGTTTGGTTGGGCCACTCGAGCTTGTCGTTCTTCGTCTATTTCAGCAGCTCGCCTCCAACGCTTCTGTATAGATTCTTCAGGATTCCACTCGCATTTGGCGTTGCATGCGGCTCCCGAAGGCGCTTTCCCGCAACACCACATTGCTCAGCGAAGCCAAACCGTATCTTCTTTCTTTGGAAATGTGACAATAGAACTTGAAGCGAACGCGCTGAGTTTCTTTATTTATCTGCAGTGCATCGTGGAGCTAGTCTAATCTAGTTTACTGCCGTTACCAAAAAGACTAAAATGACGTTTTGTTTTGTTGAGCTTCGCTAAGCAGTTTTAGAGGCGACGCATCTTAAACGGGCGAGGCTTGTCCATACGTTTGGCGTCCGTGCGCACTGCTATAGGCTCCCGGCAATGCAGTTTACGAGATCTGATGGTAGCGCCATGCACAACACACAGCCTATAGCGACTAGACGCAACAAAACTGAGTCTTCGAATGCGTAGCCTATACGCAGCAAAACCGGACATGCACGTGCATATTATTTTCTTTTTTAGATGTGTGCAGAGAGTCACGGCTGATTATGTAAGCGCCCAAGAAGCGTGCTTTGAAAACGCGCTAAAAAGGGCATTGACACTTCAGCGTCTCAATGTGTTCAGCGAGAGATTCATTTTCTTGGTATTCCTGGCGGTCGGTACCAACAATGCTAAGGCGGCCCAAAAAGATTCGTCGCGCCCTCTGGTCCACTTCCGGGTGCCTATAGTCAAAACAGCTGAGACACGCACACACACAAAACAAAGTTTAACAATAGACTAATTTCAATAATAATTGTCACAGGGTAATATAAAACACCTACAAACAGAAACCCTTCCTGCGTACCTTGGGACCTAGCGTCGCTCACTCGTCATCATTCTCTTCGTGAAAATGAATGAACCGTTTTTCAAAAAAAATTGCTCCATAAGTTAAAACTTCTGAATTTGGAATTCCACTTGCACGACAAAGAGCAGTCACGAAAATCACCGTTTGGAAAAAAAATAGCGATGTGACAAATAAAATGCGCAAAGGTTCTCCATGTAATGTAGGCCGGCATCAGCGACGTTAGATATGGCCGTCAATGTTAGACTTCAATGTATATTCAGCGCTATTAGCAAATACCGTTCTTATCCCGTCAAAAGTTTGTTTCCCTATCTCGACAAAGTACACGGCGTGCGGTACTAAAACTCATCATGCATGATGAACTCCGCGCTGTCACAATGACATCGAAATTGTTATTGATGCGAGACTGGCACCCGTAGTCATGACCTCTTGGTAGCGTCTTCGATCGCTTCATCTTCGATAAAACATCTCGGATCATGGTCACAGTAGTGCTCAGCCTTCCGAATTTGCACGGAAAGCAGCGCTGCTTGCAACCTTTGTTGTATATAAGGAACTATAGAAAACGCTACAGCACGCAGATGTGCCGCTATATAGCTGCTGTTTTGGCTCGCCTTTACGACAGACCCCAGTTATAATAGTCAGTAGTGGAACTCTAGCACTGACTGACGTCGCCCCAGAAATCAGTTAAAGCGGCATTTCCAAAGCCCTCCTCTACGGCGTCTCTCATAATCATATGGTTAAACACCGCATATGAATCTAATTATTAAAGCCTCATTGAACTATTAGGCTGCAATGCCCCCCCCCCCACCCCCAAACCACTTTCTTCTCGCGCGCCTGCTATCCTTTCCACTCTTCTTTCCATCTTTATACCTCTTTTCTCTCTCCCCGTAGAGGTTGGTAGTAAACCGGATTTGACAATCCGGTTCGCTACCGAAGAGTAACATATATTGTAACGATGTTGAAGGACTGGGGGTATAATAAAACGTATTTATTAAAGGGCGAACCTGTGCCCACAACTCAAAGGGACTATGGTCGTAGCACGTTACAGCAGAACGGCAAGATGTCTTCTTCTTCTACCTCTTCAAGAAGAGTCTCAAGCGCGTGGCACACATCAGCAGGGGCCAGCTGGGTTCTCGTGCTATCATCATCGTCTCTGCGCAACACTAGACGGCGCCCATGTATGTCTCTGTGCGCGTGGTGATGGGCGCGTTGTTTGAATGCAGGCACTATGTCGTGGCAATATAATCATAGCGACAGGCACTTCACCTTTTGATCCGCGAAGTTGTAGTCACGAGTACGCAGCACATCCACTTGCCGCTTGGCCGCGTCGATAAAGAGGCCAAGTGCCCGTCGTGCCATTCCCGATGTCGCACAGCGCACTCAAAGCGATGAGACCCACTGCAGTTTCCTTCCTTTGTTTTGGCAATAGGTTAAGCTTGTCTGAGCGTCTTTGACGAAAGCCAGTCACGAAAGTGCATTTACAGAATGAGAAACAGGAACTGCCTCGGGCAGCTACTCTCTCAGCTCATGTTCCAGGAGAGTCGTTTCGAACCAGCGACCTGTCGTGTGTGTAGCAGGCCCTATCATGCTTGTGCAATTCACAAGGTCAGAAGTGCAAGCCTTCGTTGCGCGCTGTGGCTTGCACTATAAACTGCCTTGAAGTAAACCTCATCGATTCTGGTGCAGTATATAGTGCCACACGTATAGTACAGCATCCGATTGGATCCAAAAGAACACAAGAGCTCTTGTTATGTATTCGCTTAAGAAGACTCTTAAGTAGAGAGCCATCTTGATCTTTTTGATATTAGGAAATGTATTCACTCTCCCTGACCCCCTTTTCGAAAGCTTCCTGCACTGAACGTCACTTTGTATTGCCTCCAAGATCGCAGACATTGCAAGCATTTTACACCTTACCTTTTATTTCTTTATTATTTACTTTAAGAACAATCACATAATTTGTCTAAGGAGATACGGCTAAACGCAAACATTGCCTGACTGGACCGCGGCACCCACACAGCAGCAGCAGCAGAAGAGGAAGACATATGCGAATATAAAAGCGTACATGAAGTATGCACTTGTTGACATAGACGTAAAATTCATCAAAGTGAATACAACAAATTAAAAGAGACAAATTTTTTTGCAGGTTGACTGGTATATAGCACAAATAAACAAAAAACATTACCACGAATATAACAACAAAAAATACACGCACAACTCTCGAGCAAATAAAATGAATGAAACGCAACTAGGAACAACCCGCAGGGCTCATGATCCAGGTGCGGGGATCCCGAGCAAAAACCAAAACTATGCACAACACTGATGCAGAATAATATTCTTCTCTGATTAAAGTTAGTCTTCCGAAAATAATATTTCTTTTATTGTTTTTCGATATGCTTCCTTTCTAATTCCGGAATTGGGGATATATATGGTCTAGGCATGATCATTAGAGAGTCAAGACATTTGAACCGCAAGTTTTCGTTCCCCGTAATTTGTTCTACTATGTTGTATAGATACAAAACTATTTTTTGAAATTACAACCTGTCGTTTTCACACTGTATTTACTCTGAAAGGACTGTTTGTCAGACCTACATTGCCGCATAATTTCGAGGAACAGCTTATATATGTGGAGTTTGGGCACCTTTAATATTTTATTTTTGGAATAGTACATGTTTTGATGATGACCATACGTCGTGAGTTTTATATTGCACGTAGCACATGGCTTTGAAGTATAATTGAAGCGGTCCTAAGTTATACTGTGTAGTAGCCGACCTAACTAGAAGAGAGTATGTTAAACGGGAAGGTGCGTAATAGATATAGTGCTTCACACTCTTTGGTAGCAAATATCGCAGCTTGTTAAACGCCCCTATAGCACGGGCAATACTACTTAAAAGAATTTATATGCGGGGATAGGACATGTTCACATGGAATATAACTATAAGGAATTTCACCATGCTTGACTGTTAAATATTGACTTTTTGAAACGTCGGCTAAGGATAACAAGCCTTATCCAATATTTTGATTTAAAGAGCAAGTACCTTGCTTTACTTACGCTTAATTGAAGTTTGTTTGCATTAAGCCACATACCTAATCTTTGTAGCCAAGTGTTAGCTTGTTCAAAAATTTTATGAAATTCCCTTCCTGAGAAGAACACGTTAGTGGCACTGGCATATAGTATAATGTTAGAGTAGCCCTGCTGCTGTACAATATCGTTTATATATATACAACAAAAGGAGAACAGCTCTTAAAACGGAGCCTTGGGGTACGCTGTATTTAATAGACTGGATTTTAGGGGTAGCGCCATTGATCACAGTGTACTGTGTTGTTGCCGTTAGATAACTTGTTATTAAGGATAGAGTGACGCCACGAATACCATAGTGCGGTAGTTTTTCGAAAAGAACATTGTGTTGCACGCAATCAAAAAGTTTTTCTAAAATCAAGAAATAAACCAAGAATTAGCATTCGGTTTTCAACGTTGTCACGAATTCGTTCTTTTATTTCAAGTAAAGCTGTTTCTGAAAGTTTATTTTTACAGAAACCATATTGCTTTTGTGCAATTATGTTTTTCGTGTTTAAAAAGTAACTCGGTCTTTTGTTGATAACGTGTTCGGCAATTTTTGCGAAAACAGAGTGTACAGACATCGACCTGTATATAGTTATTGACATCATTACCTGCATAGTTCACCTTTATGAATAATGGTCACTCGGGCTAGCTTCATTTTATCTCGGAACATGCCATTCGAAAGAATTAGATTACAGATATGTGTTAGAAGTATGCTTACGTATTCGTTAACGGCTTTCAGCGGCTTCGCTTTTACATCGTCAGCCGGTTCAGCACCAGCTGCTCGTCTTTAAGCGATGATATTGTGCCTTGGACCTACCACTCGTCGGTGCCTACCAAGAACAGAGTAGAACGACGCCGATTTGCAATATATTCGAATGAAGAGACTGATACATTTGAACCAACATCAGTAAAATGGGCACTCAATGCATTCACAATCCGTACGTCTTACAACCAGCATTGTTGGCGAGTAACTTTATTTCTTTCGGAAAGTCAGTTCAATACCTCATTGATCGTCTTCCACGTGAGATTCGAATTTCCTGATACAGCAGTGAACTTATTAATATATTATTCTAATTGATTGATTGATTGATTGATTGATTGATTGATACGTGGGGTTTAACGTCCCAAAACCACCACCATATGATTATGAGAGACGCCGTAGTGGAGGGCTCCGGAAATTTTGACCACCTGGGGTTCTTTAACGTGCACCCGAATCTGAGCACACGGGCCTACAACATTTCCGCCTCCATCGGAAATGCAGCCGCCGAAGCCGAGATTCGATCCCGCGACCTGCGGGTCAGCAGCCTTACCCACTAGACCACCGCAGCTGGGCGATATATTATTCTTGTTTCCTTGTTTGGCGCGTTTAATATCAGAATTTAATTCATTTCATTCAGATGTATAAATACCCGAAAATCGTCTTCGCTTCTACTTTTTAGAAACGTTTGAAAGAACACGCTGCGTGCTTTAATTCTGTCATAGAGCTCTCGTGAAATCCAATACTTTCTTGCTTTTTTGTGTTTTTGAGCTTCACAAGAGGGGAGCATATGTCGTATAAAACAGAGACGACAGATAGAAAAGCTTTGTAAGCTCCGTTTGCATCTGCATTCGTGGTTACTCCGTTTCACCGACAGCAAGAGAATAATTCTACGAATCGTCTAACGTTTGTTTAGAATATATCCTTTTGTAGTCGGCCAGTGTTCTTTGAAAAGGCGGTGTAGGAGGTAGTAGCCAATATATTGGCAAATTATCGCCATGATCACACATCATGACCTCTGCTCTGCTATATTCCGTATAGTGGATTTTGCACACACACCATGACCGGTCGACCTTCGATCAAGCGACCATATCTTGTGGCGACGTCTCGTGTTACAGCCAGTTAACTCTACGCCATATTGACGTCCCGAACTTTGTCTATGTCGCACGTCACTATGACGTTTTATGGTGACGTCAGCAGGTTATGGCGATCTTTTGTCGCAGTCGAGTTGACGCCAACGCCGCGGGACGGTAGTCGACGCCGACGGTCGATTTTCACGACTTAAGAGACATCTAAGCTTTTCGCATTAATTACACGGTCTTTATTGAACAGTTCGAATGCAGGCTCCCGTGTTTCTACATGTGCTGCTCATATCTGAGCCGATCACCGCAAGGCCAAAAAACCACCACCCTTTCGATGATGATGATATGTGGGGTTTAACGTCCCAAAACCACCATATGATTATGAGAGACGCCGTAGTGGAGGGCTCCGGAAATTTCGACCACCTGGGGTTCTTTAACGTGCACCCAAATCTGAGCACACGGGCCTACAACATTTCCGCCTCCATCGGAAATGCAGCCACCGCAGCCGGGATTCGAACCCGCGACCAGCAGGTCAGCAGCCGAGTACCTCAGCAACTAGACCACCACGGCGGGGCCGCCACCCTTTTGTAATGAAGTACATGTGATATACGCAATTCTTGCCTATTGTATACTAGTGCACAACTGCTGAAATGGTCTGCTTACGTACATAAACTCTAGAGTTACTATGTAGAGTTAGTGCATTGAAGGCACGCAAACTATAGTGTCAGTGCAGTTCTCTAGTTTGTGTAGTTGAGGAGAAACATATCTATGAAAATTATTTTGTTTTTCTTCATTTTTATAGTGACATTACTTTCACGAACATCAATGATAATGGCCGTTGCAGCACGCAGGTCATGCTTTGGTCATAACGAAAGCATGTGGAAACTGTAACCGCGTGCGAGGGATACAGAGGTTTGCTTAAGGCACATTTTTTTTTTCAAGCCAGCTACGACAACACAATCAGTTCTAGAAAGTATACCCTGTCGTGCAAAAGGTTTAGAAAAATCTAGATAAATTCCCACGTCGAATGCGTATGCGTAACCAAGCGTTGATCGGTTTATAGCTAGACGGCAGTTTAATTACAAAGACAGGAGATGAAGAATCACAGTGCGAAGAGCCACGCGTTTCGGCAGGCCCCGCCGACGCGACTGTACGCGCAAAGTACGGGATGGTACAGTGAAAGACGGCAACCGTTTGCGTTGCTGCTTTTGTCGTGAACGTCCTTGAAGTCATGGTAGCTGACTAATCATTTAACTATCAAACAATAGGGCACGCTTACTGTTACCTTCTTTCTGACGCTGCTGCGCTGCAGAGGGCAGTAAGACTAGCAAAGCAGGTGTTAGTACTAGTACAAACTTAAGTACTACATCTATGGCTATCGTTACTGTATACAATGTTTAAGTGGTGTTACGCTAGTACAACTCATTCAAAGCAACTTTTATGTGTAGAAAACTCCCCTCGATGAACATTGTATTGTACTAAGGGAATTATAATGATATGAGGGAGAAACAGGTGATTGTAGAATACCCTGTCATGCACTGCTTTTCTTCTTAAACTGTGGTATCTATTCTTTTGCACATTTGTTCAGTGAGGTATTGTTGAACGTCGTGTACGTAATAAATCAAAAAAGAAGAAAAAACTCGAGCAAAACTTTCTCTCTTTTTTTTTGCTTTTGTTCGAAGAACGATCATCAAGTCAGTTGAAGGCAGCCTGTCCAGATTTTGGCAATGTTGGTCAAAGTGGGGATGGTGACACAAAAAATAAATAGATAAAAGACGACACCGAAAAACCAGATTGGTATCAAGATTTTATCGAGAAACGGAAGCAGCAGTGGACGGGCCCTCTCAGCCAAAGCCTTGCACTCGCCGCTTTTGGGTCGGTATACAGAGTCTTCACGCATGAAGCAACATTTTGAGCCGTTTCCGTCATTCCTTTTGTACCCATCGGCCTCTTCCTTTCCGCTCCTGTTCACTGACTCATCCGGCTGGGACTTCTTTACAATAGAGGCCGACAATTGCGGTGGCTTGAATGATCAGAGCGCTGGCCATTAGACTTGGCTGCTCACTAGCAAGCCTTGCATTAAAAAAAAAAAACTTAGTTAAAAAAAGAAAAAGTTGGCGCAACTGAACTCTGCGAGAAAAAAAAAGACTAAGAAAGCGTTACTTTGGGGAGAGCGCTTAAAATCAAGATATATTTCGTTAAAGAGACCTCCGAGATACAGCTACCAGCATTGTCAGGTTGTTTGGATCACGAATGCGAAAAAGAAATAATCGCTTTGTCCGTATTTGGGCGCTGAGGTTGACCTAATGCCAGAAATGTGGGTGCGGTGCCTGTTTTCCTGCCCGCATTAATTCACTTTCGCTTTATCTCATAATTCTAAGCGTTAATTCAATTAACGCAAATGGTTACGCATATTTTATTCATTTAATTTCTTAATTTATTGGCTTCGAATGGTCGTCCCTAATGAAAAGGCACAGTTTCGCTGCAAGGCCAAATCAAAGACTAGTGATGCCAACAAATTACGATGTCACACGAACTAAGACTTGCAGAAATCTGTTTTAGAACCCGATCTGTCATAAGTGCACAAAATGCATGGCGTAAGAGTACACGACCGCTCCAGCGAGCATAGTGGTTTTGCCGATGTCTGTTTGCGTGCTTCAACACGCATTGGTGAGAGCGCAGCGCGTACAAGGCTATGAACCGTTTACTAGCCTTTGTAGACATATATCACGTGCGGCCATGTCCTCTTCGATCAAAGTTCGCAGTTGCTGCTAGAGCGACGCAGCCCCTACCCCCCACCAGCACTGCATGCTGTTCTCACGACGGAGCCTTCCCGCCGCGGTGGTCTAGTGGCTAAAGAACTCGGCTGCTGACCCGCAGGTCGCGGGTTCGAATCCCGGCTGCGGCGGCTGCATTTTCGATGGAGGCGGAAATGTTGTAGGCCCGTGTGCTCAGATTTGGGTGCACGTTAAAGAACCCCAGGTGGTCGAAATTTCCGGAGCCCTGCACTACGGCGTCTCTCATAATCATATGCTGGTTTTGGGACGTTAAACCCCACAAATCAATCGATCAAT
The DNA here is from genome assembly GCA_013436015.1 of Rhipicephalus annulatus. NCBI lineage: Eukaryota > Metazoa > Arthropoda > Arachnida > Ixodida > Ixodidae > Rhipicephalus > Rhipicephalus annulatus. The sequence goes on from WOVY01012955.1 coordinate 236,613, forward strand.
CACGACGGAGCCGGCCGGCGCGTTTCATCTCTGCTTGAGGCACGCCTGTCTACAGCTTTCACGCTTTGACGCCTGTATAAAACCTGTGGCGTGGAGGGCGATGTTGTCGATTCATACCTCAGATGGAACATGAAGGTGACTAAAAAAATTCACCTCGAATTACCATAAAACTACTATGGCGATAAAAACTGCGCCCTTATGTTTATTTTACGTTGATTGCGATAGCCTCCACTTGGGGCAGAGGATTCTTGCTCGAATATTCAGCTAGCATTTTCTCTGGTAAGTAGCTTAATCAATGGTTAACATTTTATTCCTTTGGCAATAGCATGCGCCTGTAAAGGAAGCAAAAAAAAATGTTTTGGAAGGAAATCTTGATTGACATTTCTTGTTGCCGTGTAACTTCTTTCTTTTCCCTAACAACTTTCCGCAGAACTGATCTTTCGAAGAGTAAGTGTGGAAAACGCGGCTTCTCCAACTTTCGCAAAAGCTTTCGATTTATGAAGAACATTGTCCTAAAGGCTTTATTCGCTGCGTTCATTTCCCATTCGTGGTTTGACTGATAGCGGGGCGAGAAAATAGCGGCGCGGCCTTAGAAAATAAATCGAAGCACGTGATGTCATTTATGCTGCAACCTCACTCGAACAGCACAGATACGAGAAAGCAGAAATCTCTCGCTCACAAACGGGCGTCATCAGCACCCTATTCCGGCCGCGCTACTATAATGAAGCGAAACGTTGGTCTTCCGATTTTTCTCTGTAGGCACGATCATTTCCTTCCGCCTGGCAAACAGCGAGAGATAAACAACGGGGGCTAGGATTCCCAAACTCCGCCGCACGGCCCCACAAAAAAAAAAAATAACTCCCGTGGTCACACCTTTATTGACCACACTTGCCAAGTTTGGCTGATCGCGTTATAAGGAAAGAAAACAGCCACGTTCCTACACGGGGAAGCGTTTGAAAGATAGACACTGCCAGACAACTCCTCCTGTTCGGTGTCATTAGTTGAGTGGGAGACTCCGAACCTAACGCGCAGACCGGAGCGCTGGCTCCGCGAACCCTTCACTGCAGCTCCACCCTTCGCAACGACTCTACGAACCAAGTCTCGCGAGTGTGTGTGTGGGCAGTGGCTGCAGAGTCGCATTCGCGCAAAAAAAAGCCCTACTCCTCTCTCATCGGTATGAGTTGATAGCGGCCCGCGCCGCTATGTGGTCGCGACGAGACCATCGATCGTAATTTCTGCCAGTGTCGTCCATTAGAAGGCGCAGCAAGGATGATCGCTGTGCGTTGCGTTAGCGCGATTAAATGGGGCCAGTCATTGTCTGCGGAGAAGATACCGGAGCGCCTCGCCGCGAATGCCGCCATTGTGTTCGAGTGGCCCCCGTGAGCAGCCTTTGATTGCGCGACGAGTTTTTATTGCGCGCTCGCAGAACGGCCCATTGTGTTCCTCAACTCGTGCCCCCGTCCCTTGGTGAGCTGGGTATTCAAACGCGCGTTCTCCCGGTCGCTTTCACTTTCTGTTCTGCGCCAACTTCTATCGCTGAGGCTGAGGGAAACGATGTCCTCGCTGCCGTTTGCGAAGTCGCGGGTTCGGCTACCGGCGGCGGCGGCCGCGTTACGGTGCAGGAGAATCGCCAGTGTATGATTTCGCGCGGTGCTACCTGCTTGCGGCAAATATCCAGCTGTCAGGACCGTCCTGAGCCTTCCACTGTTTGGAGTTCCTGATAGTTCTCGCCAGGCTTTGATAAATCAATCAATTGATGAATCAACCAATCAATCAATTATTTTATTCTGATTCTACATTTCCCTAATTTGGCTCCACCGCCCGACCACACTAATCTCGCGGACTCTCAAAATGGAGAAACTTGGCGTAGCAACAATAAAATGACGAAGGAAGACGAAGCGTTAACTTAAACATCTGCTGCCCACGTCAATTCGACTTCTTATATGCAGTATACAAAATGTTGCGGCCCCTTGCGCTGTGCTATTACGAGGTCCTACATTTCCAAATTATTTCAAGAAGTAATGAAATAATTTTGAAATGTAGGCGCTGTGATCTTCATGGCAGTCTCTGAAAATACCTATAGCCCGCTGAGTTGCCTACCGTTTGAGTTGTCTATGACAGCACAGCAGCTGGAAGGGGAACATGACTACCACCATACGTTATAAAGCGATAGCGTTAAAAAGCTTGTTTCGCAGACATTTCGTCGTCGTTGGTTGTGAACGAAATATCTTCTGTGCGTGACTGAAAAATTGAGAAAGGTGCAAATAAATAAAAAAAGTTCTGGGTTCAATTCAAGATCAAACAAGGGTGGTTTGCAGGACAAACAGGTGTTTTACCACACAGCCACGCCTCTTCTGGTGAACACAGAGAAAATAACTTCCTCTGCTTGGAAATGCAGTGAATGCAACTTTCGTGTTTTACGAACACACGCATTCTGTATACATGCTTCTCACTACAACATAAAATATTGCCGCAATATTGCTTGGTATAAGCGTACATTGCCATCGGGCGTCAGAACATGGAATTATCATAAAGACTTCACAGCTTAAAGTCAGTCACCCACTACAAAAAGCACACACGCTTCTGCACACTTAAGGCCACGTAGTGGGTGCATTTAACAAGTTCGAAATGCCTTTATACACTGCGTATTTGAAGTACACCCTAGGAACAAAGTATCACAATCTCGGTTCCACTCTTAAAGCAGAAGCTTAAGGGTCCCTCAATATTTTTCTTCACCCTATAGATGCCGAGTGGCCTGGCTGAGAAATATTTAGAATGTACTTTTCAATCGTCCATTCTGCGCTTATTCGCTGTTCAACCGGTATCCTATGCGGCTTGCACTCCTTCGCTATATTCTGCCGACCCAACATGCGACAACCAATCACGACTGCGTTGTGCTGAATTAGTGCAGCTGCAACCTGATGCGATGGCCCATGTATCCCCGTCGCCTTTCTTAGGGATTAGCGGTGGTCATTACGCGGAATACCTGGCGCCTCCAACAAAGTGCAACGGAAACATTCATCATGGGTATTTACTTACATACGAGTTACAACGTTGGCGCACTGAAGCCGGGTCGTCCCCATCGATTGGGGGTCGAGTCACTTCAATCTTTCCTTCGCCTTGGAACGTTCTTTCGCGCAGAGCGGCACAAACTCTAGCGTGACATTGAAGGTGAGACGTTCTTTTTGAGTGCGTATATGCGCGATCACGAACCAATCTGTTAGTCTTGGTCACTGTTTCATCCTCTCCCTTGCCTACGGTGTTGCAAATAAGAGGAAAGGGAAGAAAGAAAGAGAGGAGAGGCTGTATCGATTTACCAAAACGTGGAGGCTTACAGCACCCCTTTGCGTGACGGCTAGCAATACGAGCATGCTTACATAATCATCCCCACACCATACGCATGTATGCAAGCAGCCCACGGCTAGAGTGTTCACAGCCATCACCCTTTGAAAGCCTATCCACCTAACGAGAGAAGAGTGCGCATCACTGTACTGCAGCCAAACGGGTGCATTCTTGCTCCTTTTGGAACAGCGTATACAGAATGTATTTCGTATTTCATCACTTCCACTTTTTTCTTTGTATATCATTCTCTGGCATTCAAAGCGTATAACTGCTTGTGTATAGCAGTAATTGATTGATTGATTTGTGGGGTTTAACATCCCAAAACCACCATATGATTATGAGAGACGCTATATCGGAGGGCTCCGGAAATTTCGACCACTTGGGGTTCTTTTACGTGCACCCAAATATCAGCACACGGGCCTACAACATTTCCATCTCCATCGGAAATGCAGCCGCCAAAGCCGGAATTCAAACCCGCGACGTGCGGGTCAGCAGCCGAGTACCTTAGCCACTAGACCACCGCGGCGGGGCTGTTTGGCAGTAAGTCTCGCCAGCAGTGTTTTGTGATATATTGTGAATCGTTCCGCATGTCGACGTTGTTCTTTGTCCCTAGCACGTGTAGTAGCGCTCAATGCGAGTTTTATTTATTTCATTTTATTATCTTATTTTCGCATACTGCAATATAATTTGGTCTATCGCATGAGTGGGCTTTCTCTACATGAGCAAACAGAAAGGACAATGCAACACTGCAACAACTAAAGAGAAAAGGAAAAAGAAAAAACAAACGAGTAAACAAATCTTGATAAACAAAGCACGAATCAGCACATTCATGCAAGAGAGAGAATAAATGGTACAGAAGGAAAGATCGGGAGGTTAACCAGTCCAGGATGACCGGCTTGCTCCCCTCACGTGGGAAGGGGATGGAGGAGATAGAAAAGGGAAGAAGAAAGATAAAGAAAAGGTAACACATGACACAGCACACGCACAAGCACGCAGTCAGTCGCAGTTATCTCTAAGCAAGAAACCTTCTATAAATGCAATGATCTAGTCAACCCAGTCAATACATTTCATTTTTCCACAGCGTGCGCAAAGATGATGAATTTAAATACGTGAGTACATGTGTAGAACGTTGTCGGGTTGAGTCTTTGGCTGTTCCTTTCATTGCAACACAAACGCCGCCTCCCATCGAAGGCACTCCAGAAACTGCGCATTGATGTCGACGCTATTATATATACGGAAGTATGTTTGCGGGCCCACGGCCTATTTAAACGCCACCGTATAGGGCTGCTGCATTCTAACCCGGTCGGAACTGCTTGTATGCCTATCGTCACTGTATTCCTTCAGAAGGCGTTATTATTTACAACAAACGTAGAAACATGAGTGATCAAAAAAAATTGGCCCTGTATCTGCATGTTGCACTGCAAATGTCATCGAAAGACAATATCATGCGTTCGGGGAGAGTGAACAAAACGTTTATTTGATGTTCTGCGCAAGAAAATTGGTTAATGTTATTCTGGAGCCGCTGCGTTACTAAAAGTGCCTCTAGCGTGCAGCTGAGGTGAACGAGTGCATGAAGTTACGTCACACGTGAGACATGAGCGCTATCTGGCAGTTATCTTGGAAAACTAAGCGCGCGCACCCTGCGCGCCTGTCTCGGAGGTGATAAGGTGTGGAACGCAAGGCGACGGGTACGTGCCACCACTATGTTGTCTTAGCAAAGCGTCGGAAACACTTGCCTTTTCGTGCAAGCGTTGCCTGGTCAGTGCAACGTGATAAACATTTTGGTTCCTATAATTAGTTATGTATGCTTTTTGTAGTGACACAGATACAGAATATTGACGTGTTGTTATGGTGCCTCAGATATGCGCAATAATTGCTTTTTAATTGACAATCACGCAAGTATGAACGCTGAATCTGGAGCAATATTAGTGGGCGCTGCGAATGGGGTCGGCCGTTCGGAGTATCGTTTGGCCACATTGGTGCCATTTAGGGCACCGTTAAGGGCGGACAAGCAGACAAACGTACTGACAGACAGACCGAAATTGTTGCGTTGAGGGTCCCCAAGAAAGACTAAACGGCGTAAGTAACGAATGATTACTGGCTAAGTGAATGCTCTGTTCGTAAATCGACTCTTCGAATAAAACGTACGGGTGGCACATGCTATTTCGAAACAACTTCAGCACTATTTTAAAACAGCGTGCCATCGTACTTTTTATCTGCTGTATCCAGTCCCTCTGCAACGGCATTTCTTGGCCTGGGGACAAATAAATAAATAAATAAATAAATAAATAAATAAATAAACTATTAGTTGATACGACTGCGCAAACTCCTTATTCCAAGTGTTGCCAAGAGTGTTCTCGAATGGGCACAGAAAACCTCACTGTTATATATCATCATGGAACTTGTGGCCTTAACCAGTTGGTGATACGTGTCCTATTGTACCACTCCAGCGATGCAAGAAGATGCATACCACCTTGTATGGACATGCCAAAGATTAATTGATTGATTGATATTTGGGGTTTAACGTCCCAAAACCACTATATGATTATGAGAGACGCCGTAGTGGAGGGCTCCGGAAATTTAGACCACCTGGGGTTCTTTAACGTGCACCCAAATCTGAGCACACGGGCCTACAACATTTCCGCCTCCATCGGAAATGCAGCCGCCGCAGCCGGGATTCGAACCCGCGCCCTGCGGGTCAGCAGCCGAGTACCTTAGCCACTAGACCACCGCGGCGGGGCATGCCAAAGATTAAAGTGACAACTTTCCCGTCAACTCCTGCAAGCGTGCCTTCGATACAGTGACAGAACCAGTTGCGACCGCTGGAGGCGTAACACATTCTGTATTTGGGGCATTAAACCCCCCATATCAATGACGACACATTCCACAAGTCACTATACTTCATTTAATACACAGCACCGACCTCAGTGCGCACACTTCATACACATACAGGCACAAGATATGCCTTAAGAGCAAGTCTATTTCTCAATAAAAAAGAATTGGCCCCGTATCTGCATGTTAATCTGCAAATGTCGTCGAAAGACGATAGTCTTGCGTGTGGAGAGACTGAACCAAACATTTATTTTATATTATGCGCAAGAAAATCAGTCAATGGTATTCTGGAGGCGCTGCGTTAGAGTGCCTCGAACGTGCAGCGGAGGCGAACGAGCGCATCAAGTCATGTCGCACGTGAGACATGAGCGCCATCTGGCAGTTTTCTTCAAAAACAAAGCGCGTGGCTCCGAGACGGGTGTGCGCGCCGGTCTCAGAGGTGATAAGGAGTAGAACTCAAGGCGACGGGTAGGTGCCACCACCATCTCGTTTTAGCGAAGCGTTGGAAACATTCTCCCTTTCGTGCAAGCGTTGCATGGTCAGCGCAGCGTGATAAGCGCTACGGTCCCTAAAATTACTCATGTTTGCCTTTTCTAGTAAAATACGCATATTCAGAATATATACGTGTTGTTATGGTGCCCCAGACATGCGCAATAATTGATTTTTAATAAAAAATTGCACAAGTATGAACGCTGAATCCTGAGCAACATTGGTGGGCGCTGCGGATGGGGTTGGCTGTTTCAAGAACCGTATGCTGTTAAGAGTGTACAAACCGACAATTGTACAGACAGACAGACAGACAAACCAAAATTTTTGCGTCGAAGGTCCCCAAGAAAGACTATCGTCTTTAATATCCTTGTCTTAGCGAAAACAGAGCAGCAATAGGCGCACAACTGTCGTTTAAACTGCTTGGATAAAGAAAAATGCATGCCGCTGCCAACGTATATACGCGCATAGCCCCCTATATGGTCACAAATCCGCGCACGACCAGATTTGTTCAACGGCTCACCAGTATCTATGTGGTAGGGCGGCCGCATATCTTTGCCTGCATGTGAGGGCACGCATCGACGTACGCCGTGCTCACTGCCTACTTTATTTCTTCGTAGCTCCTTCGCAGCTTTTATCGGCCGGGCCCCGCTCCCTGATCTTCCATAGTCCGTACGGCCTCAATATTTTCTTCCTGACCGGAAGCCCCCCATCCTGTATGTTCCTGATCCTCCGATCCTCTGGCTATAAATTTCCCTCGCCGTTCGCCGCAATTTCTTTACCGCTAGCAATTTATTCTGCCAGGCGTATAGATTACGAAAGGACAGTTTGAAAAAGAAAGTTGAGAATCAAATCGTTAATTCCGAGAAACTACGCGGGCACACGCCGTGGCAGTTTAGAACCGGATTTCGCGAACTCTTTCTTTCTTTCTTTCTTTCCTTCTTTCTTTCTTTCTTTCTTTCTTTCTTTCTTTCTTTCTTTCTTTCTTTCTTTCTTTCGCGAAAGGACAAAACTGGGGCTTAAAATGTCACGGCCTTATCTGCAAAGGTAAAAGCGTGAAACCTCATTTGAATACGACAGGATTCAGGGAGTGGTCCGTGTGGCAATTGTAGCGACGTGAACCGAAATGTAAAGAACGTGTTTTAGCAAACTTGCTGGTTATTTTCTAAAGCATAATCGTTTTTGTTTTCTTCACAAATCTTTCATCAAGCTTATTCTCTGGGCCTGTTCGGGAAGACAGTAGATAAAGCGTTCGACAAACAGCTCTTACTGTACTTTGTGTCTCTGTGTGTTGGTTTTTCTTTTACGCACTTTGATATATACACTTCATGGTAATTTTTGCTTCGGCTAATAAATCGTGCATTCGTGTGTAACTTTGCAACAAATATTTACCATGTCATATACGATGTGCATGTTTTATTTTGGGCGAAAAGGCGCCAAGTGATCTTCGTGATGGATTAATCGCTTATTCCCACAGTTTAATTTGTTTCTGTTGAGTGATTAGATATGTGGGGTTCAACATCCCAAAACCACTATACAATTACGAGAGACGCCGTAGAGGAGGACTAAAGAAATTTCGACCATCTGTTTTTTTTTTAACGTGCACCAAAACCTGAGCACACAGCCTTATAGCGTTTTCGCCTCCGTCAAAAATGCAACTGCTGCAGCCTGGATTCGATCCCGAGACCTGCAGGTCAGCAGCTCAGTACCTTAGCCACTAGACCACCACGGCGGGGCTAAATTGTTTCTGTGGAATTGCTTCTTATTTATTTTTGAGCGGCAGCTTTACATAATCTTCTAAACTTGTGTGCAGCGGCGTAGGCGGGATTTTATTTTTGTCTTTAAACGGCAAATAAGTCGGTGCTAAGAAATTCGTTGTTGAGTAACCGTCACAAATATTTTGGGATGTGTCAGTATAAATCTTATGCTGTTACCTTCTGGCTTCGCTCTTGATTTTTGTGCGTGTGTATGTGGGAAGGGGAGTGGGGGAGGGGCTTGTACCGTCAGAAATTGGAAAAGAGAAAACAACCGCTGGTGTAACTAAATATTCTTAAGCAATCATCCTGGCATTTGCCTACCGTAATAGAGCAGGCTGACCAGCGTGTTGCTAATCACAGCCCTGATGCGTTACGTCTGCATGGAAGACTCTCCGAGGGCAGGAATCGGTTGTTTGAAGTAGCTTCTACAACTATATTCATAAGTGTGCTCACGAATACCCTTCAGAGAGGGTGGGGGAGGGCAAAGGTGCGTCGCAGCACCTCCTCCCCCATCACCTATTAAGTCAATGTATGGGCCAGACTTTGCGCCCCCCCCCACCCTCCTCTCAGCTAATGGGGCGGCCTATCTCCGTGGTGCGTACGCTTGCGTTACAGCAGCAGCAAAGCTGTATGTGGCTCTGGAGGATATAGCTTCCGCGGACAAGGCGACGCATAGAAGAACTTTCTTCTAGCGTTCTAGCGTCGACAAAGATGGACACGGCGGGAAAGTGAAGATAAATGCGTGCGATTTCCTCGACATGGCAGAGTGAAGGCGAACAATTTCGCCCCAAAGAGACGACCACTTGCGAGAATAATGACGTCATCTTTGTACTGTCGAAACAAAGGGAATTTTTTATGCGCTACAGCATCTCATTTTCACGATGTCATTGGCCGCCGTCAATTGCATAATATGCGTGATACGCATGAGAGACAGCAATATATTTAGGTGTATGGCTGCATATTCCCTCAGTATACTTATACATAAATTTTCTACAACAAAATTCACTATACCAGACACATTAGAGTCAGGGCTTGGCTTGCTTCTTCTTTCCAGTAGCGAAAAAAAGGGGTAGGGGAGGAGGAGCAGAAGGAGGAGGAGGAATGATCCTTTAAGTAGGAATGAACATTTATAGTATAAGGGCTCTCAATTTTTGGCCTGGTAGTCCGAGCCGGCAAATACTGCGAACGTTAATCTCATCACTTATGCAGGAACATATATATGCCATGACATCACTAGCGTGGCCAGGGGAGGAGAGGGCCTTCAACATCTTCCCTGGCCGAAATTTTTCAGTCTGATGATCATATGTGCACTCGCATGCGTATAAGAATGCACACACAAACCTGCATGAAATGTGGATGAACTGCCCCCCCCCCCTTTGTTTTTATCCGAAAAAAAGTTCTGGCGACGCTACTGCACGACATGTCTGCTATTCCATGGTCATTTAGGTATAAGCCAGAAAAAATCGAAACTCATAGCACTTTTATCATAGGTATTTTCTGAATGTGATCTTTCACACGGACGCGTTTGAAAAGCCTTCTGTCGAGGCGTCGTTAGATAATGATTCTTCTCTGCGAAATTAAAATGCTGGCTTGGCAGAACGAAATGTTTCATGTGGCCCATTCATTAACACTTCCACTACGAAAGCTTCACAAAGTGTGTTATTAACCTCCATATTTCCGATTTTAAAATCGCAAGAACACCCGGGAGTGTTTCATGCCATTGAAGTATACATGCCACTAAATATACGTATAAATAGGTATACACTAAAATATACATCCACCACGCACGTGCCACCTTTATCGAGCAAAATGACAATAAAAGGAGACTAGCATAAAACAATGCATGTTTTATGCTAGTTTTATGCTAGGCTTGAGTCAGCATCCAGGCACTGTAACCACTACACCACTGCGGTGGACATTTGGCGACAAGGAATCTGAAAGAGGAATGTAAGTGCGTTCAGTTAGAGTGTCTTTTACTTCTGCTGCATTTTTAGATATTTCGAATTTTGTTACTTCACCATTTCTTTAGCTTTTGTCATTTTATGTTACTATTCCTTTTATTTCATGTTTAAGCACCATGAAACTAAATTACAGACAAAGCTGTATTTATAACTTTTTTCTTTTTGTCATCTTTTTATTTCTGTCTTTCGTATTTTACACTTTTCGTTTTTAGTTTTTGTGGCGAACACCTATAGAGTAGATGCTGTGTGACGTGTTGTACTTCGTCGCGGGTCCTTTTCAATTATGGCCATTTCAAATGTGCATATCCAGAAGGGGCGCAGAACAGAGGATTTTTGCGCGAACATCAACAGTGAGACAGTCCTATTCTCCGATACGCTTTTATGTGATATCCGCGGTCCCCGAGACAAAATTATGGATGCTTCATTTTCTATGGAAAAGCTAGAAGCTACACTGACACTGTGTAGGCGTTCTTCTTCACCAGGACCAGATGCGATAACGAATACGGCTCTGCGTCACTTAGTCCAAGCAGCTATAGACGACAACTGCTAAATTTATTTAATCTGTCTTGGGAAGATGGCGTCTTACCTCAAGAATGGAAACGTACCCGTATTGTGCCACTTCTAAAAGAAGAAAAATCCCCTCTGGTGCTGACATCATACCGCCCTGTAGCTCTCGCCAGCTGCGTTGGGAAACTCATGGAGCACATGATTCTCACGTGCCTGTAATGGTTCCTTGAACGGCACAACATTTACCCCGACTCCATGGCGGTATTTCGACGAGGCCGTTCATCCATTGACAACGTCATCAATTTGGTGTCATCAGTAGAACAGCAGAAATTAAAGAAACGAATAGCACTTGCGTGCTTCCTTGATGTGAAAGGTGCATATGACAACGTTTTCCATCAAGCTATACTAGACACACTGCTGTCAATTAAACTGGGAGGGCGAATGTTTCGATGGATCCGAAGCTACCTGACACGAAGATCCTTTTTTGTATATACTGAAGATGGCCCGACCTCAGACCACTACACGTGCCGTGGCGTCCCGCAAGGTGGTGTTTTAAGCCCAGTTCTTTTCAATTCTTGCCTTGCTTGGCCTGGCGGAAGCTCTCCTTGAAACAGTGAGTGTTTCAATACACGCTGATGACATCTGTGTCTGAGCATCTGAGTTGACACGCCTACAAGTTCGAGCAAGGATACAGAGGGCAGCGTCGCAAGCATCTGACTATCTTCGCACGCAATGTCTAACAATCCCAGCAGAAAAATGTGCACTGGTGGCCTTCCCGCGCAAGGCGATGAAAAGCTACCCGATAAGCATTAATGGCCAGCTAATCTCATACAAGCGTAGCCATCGTTTTCTAGGTGTCATTGTTGACCACGACCTCACCTGGAGCCCTGACTTGACTAGCTTGAAAGCTAAACTCGTATTTATTGCCCACGTCCTGAAGTCACGCTGAAAAAAAATGGGGTCCGTCATAGAGTTCCATGCTACAGCTATACCAAGCACTTTTTGTTGGTGTACTGCGCTACAGTTCTCCTCTGCTTACTAAAACTTGTGAGTCAAACATTCGAGCACTTCAGAGCGTGCAAGCACAGGCACTACGTATTTGTCTCGGCCTACCACGAAGTACCTTAAACGCTGGAACAGTTATACTTGCTTGGGGTCATCCGGTTACAACCTACGTCGCGACCGTCGTGCTGAGAGCATATATTCGGCACATTTCACAGATGGTATCGAGGCATTTGGCATATCTGCCAGAACAACGACCGCAGGCGTCGTTCTCTAAGGTCTTCAGCTCCCACTGATATTTGCTACCATTCAGTTTTATACCCTTGAAGCGTTCCCCGTCCGCCTTATGGAGCCTACGACAACCGGACGTGCACCTTTCTGCCCCAATAATAAGAAATGGAAAAGTCATTTCTACCTTGGCCTTGAAGCAAGCAACTCTGGACTGTTTACACACCTTCTACGCTGACAGAATCTAAGTATACACGGATGGATCTACCCCCCAGAGTAGCTCCACCGGCGCCACCATCATGCCTTCGCGACACATCAACATCACGTTCAAGCTTTGTCACGTGAGCACATCGATTTGTTCGGAAATTGTTGCCCTGTGAGGTGCCATCGATTATACCAAGCAACAATTGGCTAATCGTTGGGCAGGATTCTGTGACTCCAAGGCGGCTCTACAATGTCTTTCGTTGGCATTTCGTCGCGGGTCGTACGAACAACTTGTGTGGGAGATCAGAGAAATGCTGCACCATGCGACCGAACAAGGACACAACGTTGTGTTCTAGTGGATACCAAGTCATTGCGGAATCTCCGGCAACAACCTCGCCGATAAAGCAGCCAGAAATGCACACGTACAAACAAACCCTGTTTCCCTACCTTTATCTAGGATTGACTCGGCTAGATACCTAAGTAAGCTGGCGCAGAACATGACACTCCAGAAGTGGCAGTCATCACAGTTCGCACATCATAGACTGTGTTCTTTCGACCCTTCTCTAATACGCCGGCTACCCTCTGGTATTACTTGGGAGGAAGGTACAGTGCTGTGCCATCTGCGTTTGGACGTAGCCTTCACCAATGCCTACTCATTTAAGATTGGGCTGGCCGACAACGCAGAGTGCAACGACTGCGCCATCGATGAGACTATTGAACACTTCTTATGTGACTGTCCGGCATACACAATCGAGAGGCTTCGCCTGCGCAGTGTTTTAAATCAACTGGACAGGAGTAATTTCACTGTCGAGGAAGTATTGGGACCATGGCAATGCCATCCAATTTCCGAAAGGAAACGAAATCACTTGCATTTTCTCAAAGACACCGGCCTGTATCATCGTTTGTGGTGTGAAACTGTTAAGGGTCGGCCCAGTCAGTGACCTTCTTTTTTCCTCGGCTATAACTTTCCTTCCCCTCTCCCCTTCCCCAGTGCAGGGTAGCCTACCGGGGCTCAGCCCTGGTTAGACTCCCTCCCTTTCTCCTTATGTTCTCTCTCTCTCTCAGAAGTGACCAGGTCTTGCGATGAAGGCGTCAAACGACCACATCCATAACTTCTTTTCTTTTCTCCCTTTTAACGCCTAGTGAAACACCGGGACTTACCATTAAAAGTAAATATAAGGTATCAATTTAATTGAATACGTTGGTTGGTGTCCCTTTCGAAATTTTATTTTTGTTTCCAACCATGCACTAGTCTCAACTTTTCACGGTTCAACTTCTTCTCTTCACTGTGCTGCATCTTGAGCCAAACTGAACCCGCCACGGTGGTGTAATGCTTATGGCGCTGTACCACTGATCCACAGATCGCGGGATCGAATCCTGGCCGCGGTGGCCGCATTTTACACGGAGGCGGAAGTGCGAGAAGTTCGTGTACTTTGATTTAAGAGCACGTCAAAGAACCCCAGGTGGTCGAAATTTCTGGAGCCCTGCACGTACGGTGTCTCTCATAATCATATCACGGTTTTGGGACGTTTAACCCCGTGAATTGAATAAGTTGTTGAGCCAAACTGACATCATCCTACTTAGACGCTGTAAACCACGGCGATGGTATGAATATCCGCGAATGAATGTCATTCAAATAAATTATCTGCCATTCGAAGCGGATCGAGTGCACGTGCATATTATTTAAATTTTGAATCGCAGATCTTGTGCAATAGAAAAATAAAAATAAATGGTAAATTCATTGGCGCACAAGGGCTACCGTACACTTTTTGTAAATTCCATGGAATGCCTAAAAGAACAAGTTCATTGAAAATTGTAAACAAACCTTTAACTGACTATCCATTGTAAATTTTGATTGGGAAAATTTTTATTCAAAATAAATAATTTTTGAAAGCAAACGGCCGACACCAGAACTTTTATATTTTTAGGTAATGCCGTTTGGCCTGCATCATTTCAGGGGAACGTAAATTAATGCGAGCCAAAGTTTAACTTTCGGAAAAAATGAGGTTGTACTTATGAATGATATTGTTACACGGTATTCTTGAGGTTAGATAAGGAAAATACTGCATGAGCTCGAGGTAATTATCAGATTGATGCTCCGTGTTTTATAAAACGCTATAGCATTTGTCACGTTTCACGTCCAGTATTTAGTTTACGAGTACCACTACACATGGTAGATAATTTGTATCAGGGTGCAGTGTATATATATATATATATATATATATATATATATATATATATATATATATATATATATATATATATATATATATATATATATATATAATAGCCTTTTGCAATTCTACTAGTAGCTCTCCTCTGTCATTTCTAGTTTCGATGCCATAATTTCCTACGGCCTGGTCTCCAGCCTGCTCTTCCCTACCTTTGCATTAAAGTCTCCCATCAGTATAGTAAACTGTGTTTTTACCTTACTCATTGCCAATTCCACGTCTTCATAGAAGCTTTCAACTGAAGCGTCATCATGGCTGGATGTAGGCGCGTAAGCCTCTACCACCTTCATCTTGTATCTCTTATTCAGTTCGATACCTACCACCCTTTTCATTTATGCTATAGTAGTCCTCTATGTTGCCAGCTATGTTTCTTTGAATTAGGCACTCCACTCTCAGTTCTCTTCAGTCAGCCAAGCCCCGATAGCAAAGAACGTGCCCATTCTGTAGCACCGTATAGGCCTCATCTGTCCTCCTAACCTCAATGCGCCCTATTGTATCCCATTTGACACCCTCTAGCTCCTTGAATAGTACAACTATAGGCTTAACTCACTAGATAAGGTTCTAGCATTGAACGTTGCCAAGTTCAGGTTCCAATGGCGGCCTGTCCGGATCCAGAGATTCTTAGCACCCTCTGCTGCGTTGCAGATCTGACCGCCGCCATGGTCAGTTGCTTCGCAGCTGCTGGGGACTGAGGGCCATGAGTTAATTGACGTATGCATGTGGGGGGTAGTGGCCAGATACTGCACCAGGGTGGCCAATCATTCTCTGGTGAGGGGGTGCGTTCTCGGCGGTGGTTACCGGTGAGGCCGCACCCCAGGCCTCTTAATGCAGTTTCATCACCACGCGGATTTTTTTTATTCGGTTGAGAACTGCGCGGCACCATTATTCGAACCACGGACCTTTTTCATGCGAGGCGGATGCTCTAACCACTACGCCATCGCCGCCTCTTCCTTGGTAGAATTACCTACCGTCTCTTCCATCGCCGCCTTAGTAGAATTCGCAGAACGCAATTATTTACGGATTTTGAATACCTTCTACCGAAAACGAGGAAACCGTCAGTGGACATGGAGGAGCCCTAATGGTGAAAATAGGAATGAAACAGACTTTATAATGAGTGCACGCCCAGGCATCGTTGTCACAGAACGAGCGCTCAAAATGGGCGCGCCGCCAACTTCTTGCGATAACGCGCGGGAGAGACACCGCGAGGTCAACGAAAAAAAAGAAAAGAGAAAACAAGCATCCAAGGCTCCCCGGGCGCGCGACGCTCTCCCCTCGGAAGCGTGGCTTCGCCGATGAACCTCCTCACCCCACATCGGCGGCCGAGCAAGCACTCGAAATTTTTAGAAGGAAAGGAGCGTGTTATGCCGGGTTGAGTCATCTGTCGGGGACGGCCCTCGTACAGTCTCGCGCCTTCCCCCAGCCTCCGCTGCACATCACGGCGACGAAATGATGAGAACTTTCTGGAATGTCGCGTGGAAGGTATTTAACCGAGCAGCGGAGATGAGAGATCAGGAGAAGACAGAAGTTAGCGCCAGAGCGCGTAGGGATTCCGCCGTGTAGTCGGCGAAGGTTTTGTCCGTAGCGACAAAGCAGGAGAAGAAGAGGATTTCCACCTGAGGGGTGAAGGCTCGAGCTACAGGCAAGAGCGTGTGTCTACAGCTATCGAGCGAAGACGCGTGGCAACAGCTGTGTGTGTGAAGCCGACGTGTTTCCGGCGAAGAAATTTGAAGCTTAGAGAGTGGCCAATTGAAGACGCGAGGTTTCCTGGGAGAGAAACTTCGGCGAGGTTTCCTGGAAGAGAAATTTCAGGGGCAGCGGAACGGCAACAACACTGGACTTTGAGTGAGTGATTCTCGGAAGAGCATCATCCAGACTTTGGTTCCAAGAACTTTGGACTGAATAGGTTTTCTATCTCTTTAGTTTTTAAGTGTCTTGGTTGTTTAATGCATGCGACTGCATTTTAGTGTGTATTGTTGTCTGTGTCCGTTGTTTCGAGTGTGGCTGATTGTACTGTGTAGTACGTTGTTTGATTGGTGACATATTGTCCTCATCTATTGTGGAGTGTGCATTCTTGTGTATGGTTTTCGATCTGCCATTATTGAGAATATAATTGTGTTTTGTTTATCAACTCTCGGCTCTGACTTGTTCTTTGGGCCACAGCCGGCGTCTGCTGGCGCGCCAAAAAGGACCACTTCTAAATTGTCCACACTTTCGTGGTGCGGTTCGGGGGGCCGATACTTCGGCCCTTAGAATTAGCCCGGTGATTGCCTCCATAATTAACGGGACCTGTGTGACAATTAATATGGCGTCCGCGACAGGACCTTTTGGTGCACAGTGTGTCCAAAGTAGTGAGAAAGAGCCTTGAGTTGCTGATAGTGCTATCGGAACGATTTTGTGTGTTGTTCAGTGTTCTCGTTAACGAGTGCAGGGGAGTGTTCCGATAGACTGATTTAGGCAGATACTTTTTGCACGCGGCAAGGTTTTATTTGCGTGTTGCGAGACACAATGGATCTCGAAAAGTTAGTCGCTCTTGGTGAGAAGATGGGTCTTTCTGGCGCCGAACTGCGGAAGTGGGACACCCAGAAGGAAAAAGAAGAAAAAGATAGGGCCAAAGAAGAAAAGGCAGCTGAGCTGGAAAAAGAAAGGCTGGCGGTCGAAAGAGCCAAAGCGGAAAAAGCAGCTGAGTTGGAACGAGAGAGGTTGGCAGCTGAGAGAGCCGAGGAAGAAAAAGCAGCTGAGTTGGAACGAGAAAGGTTGGCAGCTGAAAGGGCAAGAGAAGAAAGAGAAGCAAAGGAGCGACAGCTGAGAGAAGAAAGAGAGCAGCAATTGAAGTTGGAGCTGGAGAGAGAGAAGTTGGCAGCCGAAAGGGCGAGAGAAGAAAGAGAAGCGGAGATGGCTGAAAGGGAACGGCAGCGGCAGCACGAGATGGAACTCGAGCGGCTCCGTTTGCAACAGCGAAGCGAAACTCCCGTCCAAGCTAGAGTTGAAAGCAGCGAACGGGAAGATCATGGCTTCCGCTTGAACCCAAGCAAGCTGCTCGTACCGTTTGATGAAAGGAAGGACGACCTTGACGCGTACCTTCACAGATTTGAGACGATTGCAAGGAGCCAAAATTGGCCGGAACATCAACGGGCAACTGCTTTGAGTACTTGCTTGAGTGGTGAAGCGCTTAGTGTGTATGGTAGGCTGACGCCGACTGATGCAGCCAACTATGCAAAGGTGAAAACTGCTTTGCTGAAGCGATTTAGATTTACTGTGGAAGGTTTCCGGGACAGATTTCGCACAGGAAAGCCAGCTGATGGTGAGACGGCTTAGCAGTATGCCACCCGACTTTGCCATTATTTCGACAGATGGATTGAACTTTCAGGGACAGCGCAGGAGTACGATGAGCCTAAAGAGCTCCTAATTAGAGAACAATTTCTTACTAGTTGCCACCCAAGCCTGTCGCTGTACTTGAAAGAGAGGAAGGCTGAGTCACTTGAAGGAATGCTTGAATTGGCTGATCAATTCTTGGAAGCGCAAGGTGGAACTAATTTGGCTAAGGTCAAGAAGGAGTGTCCCGAAGATTCGAAAAATTCGGCACCCGAACAAAAGAAGCGTGCACCGGAGAGTGTTCCGCGATGTTTTGTGTGTAACCGAGTGGGTCATCGCGCGAGCAACTGTCGTACTAACTTTACGAGCCCTACGGTAGTAAAATGTTTCAAGTGTGGTCAGACTGGGCACAAAGCAGACGCATGTCGTAACGGAGCGAGTCAAACTCACCAGGTATCCTGTGTGCTAGCAGCACCGAAATCCGATGATAATGCCAGTCACCGACGGATTCGTAGAATTGAAAATGGGGAAAAAATTCCTATTGTGGGTGCTGTGGTGACAAAACAGCAAAGAGGTGCTAGGAAGGGAAGGCCTGTGATGCCTGGAGAAGTTGCGGGCAAGAAGATTACGGTGTTAAGAGATACCGGTAGCTCCACGGTTATCGTGCGGAGAAATTTGGTACGGGAAAGTGAGTTAACAGGCAAAACGAAACCAGTTTGCCTAATTGACCGTACGGTTCGGATGCTTCCCGAAGCAGAGATTGAGGTGGAAACCCCGTACTTCAGCGGGAAGGTTACCGCTCTATGTATGACGACCCCCCTTTACGACCTTGTCATCGGAAACATCGACGGGGCGCGAGGACCGAATGATCCGGAATGTTTAAGAGAAGACCCTAAGATAGAGCCCTCGCCAACCCAGCGACCGCGAGATACAGTAGAGGAGCATCACGTTACTGATCTCACTCGAGCCCAAGGTGAAGCCGCGGTGCAAGAGACAGTGAATGAGAAGATGATCGTGTTGAATGAGTTCACGAGCTGGGCAGCTGGACGTACGTCGGCACGACCCCAACCGACCGACAGTGTAAAGATGACGGAGTCGGCCAGCCAGGCCCAATGCCGTGACATGAACAAGCTGGTAAATAAACAGACAGGACCCGTTGAACGTCATGACCCGTTAACGGTGTCGGAAGTGACAATGACGGCTGAGACGCCGCCTCAGATATCGTCGTTGGAAAGGGCTCGCCGAAAAAGAACGTGGAAACACAAGAAGAAATCGAGCGAGCGCCGCAAGAAAGGACGCAAGCGCAGCTCGAAATACACATGATAAGTGCTGAGGTCGAATCATAATGTGTTGGGCAGTGCTGAGTGCCATATGTTGTGTTAATGTTGTGTTATCCTGTGTCACAAGTGTCGAAGTGTTTGTGCTGTGATGTGATGTATAGTATTGTACAATTGTTGTAATGGGAGAACTTTGTACATTTGTATTATTGGGAATGTGTGGTGGAGTGCTGTACTCATGTGCCTGTGGTTATATTTCATGTGTTGTGTAATTGAATTACAATGCACTATTGAATTAAGTGATCTATTGTGAATGTGAAGTGTCATGTGCGACGGATTGTGTTACAGTCTGTGAGAGTGTGTGGTGACTGTTCACGCTCGTTTGTGTGGTTTTGAATATTATGAGATAATATTCTTAAAGTGGAGGGCAGTGTCACAGAACGAGCGCTCAAAATGGGCGCGCCGCCAACTTCTTGCGATAAAGCGCGGGAGAGATACCGCGAGGTCAACGAAAAAAAAGAAAAGAGAAAACAAGCATCCAAGGCTCCCCGGGCGCGCGGCGCTCTCCCCTCGGAAGCGTGGCTTCGCCGACGAACCTCCTCACCCCACATCGGCGGCCGAGCAAGCACTCGAAATTTCTAGAAGGAAAGGGGCGTGTTATGCCGGGTTGAGTCATCTGTCGGGGACGGCCCTCGTACAGTCTCGCGCCTTCCCCCAGCCTCCGCTGCGCATCGCGCCGACGAAATGATGAGAACTTTCTGGAATGTCGCGCGGAAGGTATTTAACCGAGCAGCGGAGATGAGAGATCAGGAGAAGACGAAAGTTAGCGCCAGAGCGCGTATGGATTCCGCCGTGTAGTCGGCGAAGGTTTTGTCCGTAGCGACAAAGCAGGAGAAGAAGAGGATTTCCACCTGAGGGGTGAAGGCTCGAGCTACAGGCAAGAGCGTGTGTCTACCGCTATCGAGCGAAGACGCGTGGCAACAGCTGCGTGTGTGAAGCCGACGTGTTTCCCGGCGAAGAAATTTGAAGCTTGGAGAGTGGCCAATTGAAGACGCGAGGTTTCCTGGAAGAGAAACTTCGGCGAGGTTTCCTGGAAGAGAAACTTCAGGGGCAGCGGAACGACAACAACGCTGGACTTTGAGTGAGTGATTCTCAGAAGAGCATCATCCAGACTTTGGTTCCAAGAACTTTGGACTGAATCGGTTTTCTATCTCTTTAGTCTTTAAGTGTCTTGGTTGTTTAATGCATGCGACTGCATTTTAGTGTGTATTGTTGTCTGTGTCCGTTGTTTCGAGTGTGGCTGATTGTACTGTGTAGTACGTTGTTTGATTGGTGACATATTGTCCTCATCTATTGTGGAGTGTGCATTCTTGTGTATGGTTTTCGATCTGCCATTATTGAGATGATAATTGTGTTTTGTGTTTTGTTTATCAATTCTCGGATCTGACTTGTTCTTCGGGCCACAGCTGGCGTCCGCTGGCGCGCCAAAAAGGACCACTTCTAAATTGTCCACGCTTTCGTGGTAAGGTTCGGGGGGCCTATACTTCGGCCCTTGGAATTAGCCCGGCGATCGCCTCCCTAATTAACGGGACCTGTGTGACAATCGTGCAGTATGTGCAAGTGTTTGGCAAGGTACGATGCAGTGACCATAGAATGGTACGGTCTCTAATTCGCCTAGACTTGAAGAAGGAACGACAAAAACTGATACGCAAGAAGCCAATCAATGAGCTAGCACTGAGAGGGAAAGTACAGGAATTCAGAGTCTCGCTTGAGAACAGGTACTCGGCTCCTAGTGAGGAAACCAACCTTAGCGTAGGTACAATGAATGATCATCTGACGAGTATCATTAAGGATTATGAAGTGGAAGTTGGAGGCATGGTAGTTAGAAAGGGCACTGGCAAGCTTTCCCAGGAAACTAAAAATCTCATTAAGAAGCGTAAAAGCATGAGAGTCTGAAGTACAACAGACAAAATAGAACTGGCAGAGCTTTCCAAGTTGATTTATAGGCGTAAGGCATCCGATGTAAGAAGTTATAACATGGAGAGAATTGAGCACGCTCTGAAAAAAAAAACAGACGAAGCGTAAAAGCAGTGAAGAGGAAACTTGCGATAGGCAAAAAATCGGATGCATGCACTAAGAGATAAAGAAGGCAAAATAACTACCAATATGGATAGGATAGTTAAAATAGCGAAGGAGGTTTTCGGAGATATGTACAGTAGCCGAGACAACCACGGCCTTAATACTATAACAACTAGCAGTAACCCAGACGACACCCTAACAGTAATGATAGAAGAAGTCAGAAAAGCCTTTGGAAAGTATGCACTGAGGCAAAGCTTCTGGTGAGGATCAGGTAACATCAGATCTGCTGAAAAATGGAAAACAGATTGTGTTAGAAAAACTAGCCACCCTGTTTACGAGGTGTCTCCTGACGGGAAGAGTACTATAGAGTCTTGGAAGAATGCTAACATCATCTTAATACATAAGAAAGGAGATGACAAGGATTTGAAGAATTACAGGCCGATCAGCTTGCTCTCTGTAGTATAGAAAGCATTTACAAAGGTAATTGCTAACAGAGTAAAGAAAACATTAGAATTCAATCAACCAAAGGAACAAGCAGGATTACGAACAGGCTACTCAACAATCGACCACTTTCATACTAACAATAACGTAATAGAGAAATGGTCAGAATACATCCAACCACTATACATAGCCTTCATTGATTACGAGAAGGCGTTTGATTCAGTAGAAATATCAGCAGTCACGCAAACACTGCGGAATCAGGGTGTCGATAAAGCATATATAAACATCCTGGAAGAAATCTACAGGGGATCAACTGCTACCATAGTGCTTCATAAAGAAAGCAACAGAATACCAATCAAGAAGGGCGTGAGGAAGGAGGATACCATCTCCCCAATTGTATTTACCACGTGATTACAGGAGGCTTTCAGAGGCCTTGAATGGGAACAGCTAGGGATAAGAATTAATGGAGAGTACCTTAGTAACCTGTGCTTCGCCGATGACATTGCATTGCTGAGCAACTCAGGGGACGAATTGATTGCGGAGTTAGACAAGGAGAGGAGAGAGGTGGGTCTTAAAATTAATCTGCAGAAAACGAAAGTTATGTACAACCTCGAAAGCGCGCAGCGCTTCGAGATAGGCAATAGTGCACTTAAAGTTGTAAAAGACTATGTCTACTTAGGGCAGGTAATAACCGCGGAGCCGAACCACAAGATTGAAGTAACTAGAAGAATAAGAATGGGGTGGAGCCCATTTGTCAAGCACTCTCAAATTGTGACAGGTAGATTGCCACTATCCCTCAAGAGGAAGGTATATAACAGCTGTATCTTGCCAGTACTTAGCTACGGAACAGAAACTTGGAGACTTACAAAGAGGGTTCAGCTTAAATTGAGGACGAAGCCGCGAGCAATGGAAAGAAAAATGGTAGGTGTAACCTCAAAAAACAAGAGGAGGGCAGAGTGGATCAGGGAACAAACGGGCGTTAAGGATATTATAGTTGAAATCAAGAAGAGGAAATGGGCATAGGCCGGGCATGTAATGCGTAGACAGGATAACTGCTGGTCATTAAGGGTAACTAACTGGATTCCCAGAAAAGGCAAGTGGGTTAGGGGGAGACAGAAGGTTAGGTGGGCAGATGGGATTAAGAAGTTTGCGGGTATAAATTGGCAGCAGCAAGCACAGGGTCAGGCTGATTGATTTTATATATATATATATATATATATATATATATATATATATATATATATATATATATATATATATATATATATATATATACGGAACAACATGCGAAATGGGTCAGTACAGGACGAATCTGTATGGCATATGATATAGAAAATTCCATCAAATTAATGCGGCCACAATAAGACAAAGAAGATGGGTCCAAGAGGTTCAAGCCACATTGCAGTGGCTTTAACCACTCGCACAAAGTTGTGTTATAAAAAATTTGGACCAGATTTTTTTCAAATCGAACATGTATATGGTATATTGTTAAAATGATAGTTTATACGTATACATTCACTTCATGTTTCATTGTGTTCTTTTTCATATTTTGTAGACATCCTAACTGCACTTGAATGCGCGCTCATTTAATTTCAGCTTGTTTTCGATAAATGCAGAACTTTGAGGCGTCAAATGAAACTATTTCCTCTCTGAAAGGGAGCTGTTGCTCCCCTTATCGATTAATGCCCCATTCAATTGTGTTCATTTTCTGTTCAGGCTGGTCTGTGACGAGCAAGCCTGTTTTTTATATTCTTAGAGGTAGTCTAGATATAGCCCAGCACGTGCGTATCTTCTTCGTCATGTTCGATTTAAAAAAAACGATAAATATCGCTTCAATGGATGTTTGTATGCAAGCAAGTAGGTCAGTAAAATACAGCCGTTCGTCACTATTCACGTTCAAATATAGAGCTGCAGGTTAACGCGTTAACTATTTTTATTAACTGCTATGAACTCGAGCTTTTCATGACAACATGCCATCTTTTTTCTAACGTTTTAATATAAAATTTTCAATGTACAGAACTATCGGTTTAGAGCCGCGGCAGGCACGTTCGATGCGTCATGCCTCAATTACCTCCGCTTCTGGCAGAACGGGTGCCCACGCCCCGCTGTCTCTCGGGGAACATGACGCAAAGCATCGATCTATTTTTTTCAGAGATGCTGCACTGCATCACCGACGCGCTACGCGTGGAAGAATTCAACGCCAAATCCGAGTCAGTCGACTAAATCGGCGAGTGCGCCCGTGGCGCCCCGATGCGGCATCTCGGGACAACGGGGCGCTTAAATTACGGCCTCCGAGATAATGCTCCGGCAGCTCCCTCCTCCATGCCCGGCAGTATTCTGCTCGCGCAAAACACCGGAGGCCATGCTAAAATCCAGGTCGTTCCTATTTTCGCGTGGTAGGGACGGTTGCAACGCTCCTGGGCAAGCCAATCACAATGACGAAAATTGGTGGGGTGCTGCTTTGAGCGAATGAGTGAAGCCTGAGCCAGCTGACAAAGCACTTCTTTGTAGTAGGGCTGGTTAAAGGCACAAAACGAGTTGAATGATGAACTATAGTATAATATTTGTGGCCTAACGATCGAAACCACACAGAACTGCAAGGGATGGCTGAGGTCTGAATTGAAAAGAATTCGTTGCGCAAGAAATCAATCAACGTTTCCTGTCGTCATCGCTGGCAAAGATAATTTTTTTTCTGTCGGAATTTCGACTGCTGTGATAGTTTTTGTTCAACGTCTTCTTTTCGTCGCACGATAACCAATGTCCCATTATAAAGGCGAAAACCTTAGATGCCACATGAAGCGTTAGAATTGAACGACAGTGGCGTCAGCTTAAACGCGAGTGATGCAGAGAAGATCATCATCTGATGACGCCACAAATTACCAAAATTCGCGACATCATCATTACGCATCATAATGAATATAACATGAAGTCACGATGACGTCATCACATTACATCATCGCTTGATGGTGCAGTCCTGGTGTCGATGCACAATCACGTGACGAGCAGAAGGCCTTTGTGAAGGGGAGGGGGATGCTTGATAAATACAATTGGCTAAGAAGAAGATATCGATGGCTTTAGCCTTCGAGACGGATTACGCAAATGAAAAAAGAACCATAAAACTCTTTTTATTGTGCTTTGCCGTAGTACACTACTTTCATGTGGCGAAACACGTACACTGTATTGCGGCAAAGCGCATGTGATCTGCACTGAATCATATACTCAGAGTAGTACCAAGAGTGGAAAGGGAAAACTGCTGCAGATTCTAGAGGGCATTACGTGATTACATAGCCACGCGCACGTGGTCTTTCTTGCTACAGAGACAAGCACCGATATGTTTAGTGAGATATACTGTCAGCCCTTCAATATTGTTTACATAGATGCGGCGGCACGCACCCTTGTTTCGCCCACCTAGCACGCCCTGTACACGAGATCGTAAACCGGCCGTGCCATAGAACACACTTTATTGGAAGGAAGGGTCTGTAAGATAGGTCGCAGCTAAGCCATGAACTCGCCTCAGCCTTATTCACTGCGCGTCTTCGGTGAAGACCACAAATTGCCCTCGGTCTTATTGATATTGTGAGCCCGGGGGTTCGGCGGCGAGTTTAGAGGCGAGGGCTATATAGAAGTGGGCAGGGTGTGTTGTATACGGTAAAAAGAGCTGCACCATAAAAAAAGGGGGGGTGGGGGGGGAGGAGTATACATGCCCTGACAGTCTCCGTATTGAGAGGCACAGAGCGGTAGGTCTCCCGGGTTAGAGTGGCTGGAATACTACCTTCAAGTCCAGGGATGCACGGGAAGGGTGAGACGACCAGAATTGCCGGGACTTACTTATGGTGGATGGATACGCCTGCCTTCCTAAGGCATAAGCTTGGGTCAGTTGGTGTTTCATTCTTGGATGCATCACAAAACACAGTACGCAGACAGCAAGCACCTGTGCCTTGTCCCCTTTTACCTACCTGTGTATCAAGTTCTTTTCCACTGCACCCAAGGATATTCCTTGATGGCGTGCAAGATCATGACGTACGTCGAGTGGGGAGTGTACAGATTGCGTCCCAATGGGAGGGTTGTGTTGGGATCGTGAAAATCTGTAACAGACTGGGAAGAACAGTTCCTATATCTCGGGTGGGTTCAGAAGGCGGACGTGATTGTTGAAGCCAGTCCACTGCAATGTGGGGGGGAAATCGTGGAGGAGCACAAACGGCAGAATATATGTGCAAATGACGTATAAAATTTTCATGTGGTACTGGTCACCACCACACCCTTTTATTTTAACAGAGAAGTAGCTTAGGTTATCGTCAACTTGTGCTCGTGAAAAAAACTGTCATAATCGTGGACCGATACGTGGTATATGTACGTATACTGGCTGGAAACAGAAAGTGCAACGCAGAGAATGATGATGATGATGATGATGATGATGATTATGATGATGATGATGATTCCCGGAAGAATGCACTACCCACCACGAGGGATCGGCCATGAGGCGTGTGACAGTAGAGTATGTGAAACAAAGCAAAATAAAATAAGTATTATTAAAAGGCAGAAAGTCGTGGTAGAGACACCTGCCGCCATTTCGTCGAGACCACCGCCGCGGCAAGGAAGAAGTTATTGAGACTACTACTCGTAGTGAAAATCACCTACCTGTTGGTGCAACGCTGATGTTTTGATTTGATATGTGGTTTGAATTGATTTGAATTGATTTTTTGGCTATAGACGCGAAATTTCGAAAGCATTTGCACTCCCCCTTTCAGACTCTCACCTTAGTTAAACACTCTACCCTTGTGTGTTCGGCCACTGCAGAGACCACAACACCAATGTTTTCGCTTGCGTTTGGGACCCCCACCCCCCTTCCCTTTGTTTTTTGCTATGTCTTTCTCTTTAGTGGCAAAAATGGGGAAAATAATTCAGCACGTGAATATGTCTTACCGTGGCAAAACATGATTATGCTTGCCGCTAAAGGCAAATCGATCACACCTACAAAGTAAAAAAAAATCGGTAACGCCTTCCCGGCTCCGAGGTTTTACGAATTTCTGTGTTGCCAGGTTAGCATGTGTGTATGTGCTGCCAGTTCTCATTTTGAGTTCACACGTTCCGAGAAATGGATTAAAGTGCCCTAGGCTCTGAACAACTCTATAGTTCATTCCTTCATCCCTGGTGAACCGATCACTGAAGATTTTGTGTGGTTCGAGGCTGCTCCAGTTCACGCCGGTGTAAGGGCTAGAAACGTATGCACGTATGCTGCGTGGTGAAATATTCTGTACAGTTCTAAATCGGTTGACGTAGAGGGAAACTTCGGCTGCACGCTTGCAAACAACGGAAGACGCCTTGCCGCAACGCTATCGCTTCAGAAAGCCGAATGACGAAAGCGCTGAAAAAAAAAACAAGAACGGATTTTATCGCGCGTATTTAAGTGTTTTAGCGCGTAGACGCAGTGAACAAGCAAGTTTTATGTGAGTAGGTATAGTACGGTTACTCGGGCACTTTTGATTGAGACCATCTGAACATTTTTCATCAATGATTACCATGCCCTCGCAGATTGCGCTTGATAAAACCTTTACGATAGGAGTAGTTCATTGCTATCAAAAGTCACAGTGCAACTGAAAGTCCGCCTGAAGAATAACGTGCGCAAAATCGTGTTTCAAATGTCCAGCATCCTTTACAAAAAAATTACCTATTGCGTATCGTGAGCATGCTTGGATTCGCGCTGTAAAGTAAGGCGGGAGGGAGAATCGCTTTTGTAAGACGGGAGGGGGATTGTATGCAAACATTACTCGTTATAATGTCACCACAAAATTTCCGACAACATTAACCCTGAGGTAATAAGCACGCTTTACTACTCAGTTTGGCGTGTTCACTTGTTTTAGAGCGTCATCGGGCTCTCATTGGACTGTGCATTAATTGAATTCTAGAGTCTGTGTGTCTACCTGTTACTGCTTCAGAGAATTAGTTAAGGTGTTATGCTATAGTATGTTCAATATTGCGTATTTGACATCAGCCGCACTTGGAATAGATGCAAAGTGAGAAAATTATACACGGTTGTTCAGATAGATCAATCAGCATGCTAAAAACTGATAGGGCTAAAAATAGTGTGATATAATATTCCTTTGGGAATTTAAGCCCCATCAATCTCAGAAGCCACGTGTAATCTATTGTATGCTGCTTGGTGGTGGTAAAAACCACACGTTTGGTTTACTAGTTGAAGGCCGAACTAGATCAAGCTAACTTACGATGCTGATACTGCATGATATTTGTGTGACAAACAAAGCACGTGCCCGCAACCACTGCACGTTTGCTCGTGAAGAACGTGTACATTGAAGCAATAAAACTTGGCGAGCGTAGACAAGCGTTTTATTGTAGCAAACTGTGCAATCTAGAGTGCACATTCCCTCTCAAAGGGACACCTAAAAAACGCAGCTTTCCTATTTCAAAACTGCCCCTTCACAACGCCTTAAGCCCAGCGCGAGGTGCAGGACGGTGATAGAACTGCGAGCGGAGTTTTATTTTTTTCCTCATTCTCTTTCAGATGAACCCTGTCGATAGTTTTGAAGTAATCACCGAATAGCCCGATGAAAGTAGTTTATACCCTCGCGAATCGACTGCCACATAAAAAATTCAGAATCCGTCAAGTATACTAGCGTAGTCACAGGGATTTGTCACGTGCTGAAAGCTACACAAACGGCAGGACACCAACGAGAGAGAAGTTTGTTTGTCAGCACATGACATGACCTTTAGTGCCTACTTTTCTTTTTTCTTCAAACCTGCGGCTTACTTTCACTGTGATCGTGGATGCCCACACGGGTGGCATTCAGGGGCTGCCGCGGGAACTACAAAACTGACGGCGCTCAAATCAGTCAATGGCCCTGGACTTTCGGATTGTGGCTGGGTCATTTGGGTGCATGGCATGATTTGTGAAAATGAGAGTGAGTGACTTTCATAGCGGACCTTCAGAACTAATCGCGAATTCCTGGCCGCGTGTTGTGCTTTATTGTTTGGCTGACATGTTCGCAGGAGCCTCGCTCACCATTCGGCCAGATAATCAAACCAAAGCAAACACACTCCTGAAGCGAGGAGACGCACTAGAAAAAATTGCAATACAAATTGTTTTGTTGTTGTTGATGTTGGTACATAGTGAAAGAGCATGCCATATATGGGACAAAAAGTTTCAACAAGCAGACAAACGCAGCACTACAACTGAATTTATTTTCACAAGACGTGAGAAAAGAAAGGAAAGAAAAATAATCACAGCATTTCCATGAAGTGAATGATGATGAGTGGGGCGAAGCGTCGGTACGTTCATCCGTGCTTCTGTCCCTCCGTGCTTCCGTGCGTCCATCCATGCATGCATCTATGCGTCCATCCATGCATCCGTTGTGTGTCTGTCAGTCCGTGCATCTGTCTGTGCAACCATCCGTCAATATGTCTGTCTGTCTGTCCGTCCATCCATGCGTCCGTCCGTCCATGCTTCCGATCGCGTTCAAGTATGCAGACGGCGCGCGGGTACCACCGACAAAACGCAACCAAGGAAGCCAAGCGCAAGTGTCTGCAATGCGCCCGCCGCTCTGTTTCATCTGTGCCCCACCGCCACGTACGGCGACTATCCAGGAGACTGAGGGAGGCACTCCTTCCTTGCGCACCCAGGCACAACCCACGAGACAGCCAATTGGAGTAGCGGTACAACGCCATCTAGAATATCCTCACTCAACTGCAGTTTGTATGTAATTCTATGAGACTGTGTCGTCTATTATATTGTTTGAAAGATACTGCCTTCCCTTTTTTCTCGTCTCTTCTCGGTTGCGCCACCTGCAGGACAAGGTTAGACTAAGAGGAGCTTCGCCCCTAAAACGCACCTGATATCACAGCACCAGTAAAGCAAAACACCCCCACTATCAGGTTCTTCACCCCTACGCCTGCACTCCACCAGCAAGAAAAAAACAGATATCTTTTTTTTTTCGAAAGGGCAACAGACGGAGGGCTGACACACTCTTGTTTTTTTTTGTGCATTTCAAAGGCTGCTCGATGTTGTTTTCCCCCCCGTCTGCACACCAGCTTATCACTTTGCACTTTTTGAATGAAGGTCCGCATGTGTAATCGGCAATATGCGTGGCTAAGGTGCTCCCGGTAGAAATTCGGACATCACACGCGCATTCACGTAGGCGATACTTGAGGCAACACCTTGTTTGCCGTACGTACCAGCGTCTGCAAGACAGTGGGATCTCATACACTGCCTCACGCTTGCTTACAACGAACAGCTGTGTGTGCTTCTTCGTGCACAGCATAGTGGTTCATGCAATAATACTTAGAGAAGAATGTGGCGCTGCGATCCTATACCCTCATAAAAATTATGGGAAGTGCGGGCTTCGGATTATATTGTGTTTGCTAGCGAACTGTCTACAGATCTTTTTCTACAATTTTAGCGGTTTCAGTTTCGTTTTTGGCACAGTGTGGTTAATGGGGTGGCTGCAAAGCACTGAAGCAGCGCCTGTATTGTTCAAAGAAGCTGAAGACCACTAGGCCTCTCAATCTACTGCGACGTTGGAGCTTTACAGGTCATGTTTGAGAATTTAAGTGAAGCATCTTCTACTCACCACTGTGCATAGGTGTAGTGTCTCATGCCAATGCAGAGTATCACATCGAGTTCACGCTTTTTCGTAAGGGCCTCTTGCCAAAACTATCTAAATCGACTTCAAAACGACGGCGAAGCTAAGTAGATGCACCGTCACGCTCCTCTGACTCGAATTCACAACGAAACGAGAAGTGCATTGGGTCCAGATCCCTTGAACAGACGCGCACCTTAATACTATACTGTTATTTCCGTTAATATATAGTGTGTTTTTCCGAGGGTAAAACAAGAATGTTTGTTTTCAAGCGTTTTAAAAAAAATACCTCATTATATCTTGATGCCAAATATGGAACGCAATGGCGGTGCAATGCTTATCCTCGTGGTTAAATTTGTCCATGTTTGACCTTCACCTCATGGTCACGAAAACGCTTTTTGCAACAAGATCTGCGTGCAAAAAAATGAAGCAATTTTCAATTAGATATAACTTCATATCACTTTGTTCATAACTTCATAACTCAGCGCTCTGTTCTCGTCTCTTCTATACCCTCCTGTCGTTTGCACTGTTAAGCACTTTCTTCGTCTATACCATGCAGCACCAACCAGCCCAATCAAGCACCTTGTTAAAGTTCACTTTGTTTTACACTCCACAAACAAGCATCGCGAATCTCAAGAACATAATCCCTCTGAAGCAGATCCGAAGCCTGCACATCCAATTCCCACGGGGGTAGAAGCGCCGCTGAAGGAGCCCACGTAGACACCAGCACCAGACTCCCTTCTACGCATTCTTGTATCAAACTCTATGGTGCACAGTTGTCGAGTAGGGCGGCTGCAATTCACATGTTAGCACAGGCTGTTTTGCTCGTTGAGAGCCGAAAAAATAAATCCACGCTCAATCGCTTTATTTTCTTTAGCCTGTGTCTAACGCCATGAATGTAGGGGATGACTGCCGTTTAATTTTTTTTCTCTGCAGAGGTTCCTCTCAAAGTGGTGCTCATTGGAACGGCTTCAAAGGCTTATATAGCCTTCGTTGCAAAGAAGTGAGCCCGGATAGCCGGGTATGTGTAGACAGCGTTGTTTATCAAGGCTCTTTTGAACGGGGTGCAAACAGGATCTGCTCAACGAGCTCTTGAGGGTAGACGTGGCTACTCCTTGCTTGACAAGCTTTGAATCTGCTGATGCGAGTGGCGGGGAACCTTTATGTGACCGAGGGTCATATCTCCAGCACAAATTCTCCACATTCGGATGGAGCCTCAGATCCAAGGTTTGAAGATCGTTTTTTTTTAGGGTACGTCTCTCGTTAGCGCTGTGTATGTGTGCTGCTTACAACTTTTTGTCCCATCTGGGCACGCTGTACCATGTTCAAAA
Source organism: Rhipicephalus annulatus (assembly GCA_013436015.1). Classification (NCBI taxonomy): domain Eukaryota; kingdom Metazoa; phylum Arthropoda; class Arachnida; order Ixodida; family Ixodidae; genus Rhipicephalus; species Rhipicephalus annulatus. The sequence continues at coordinate 268,194 of WOVY01012955.1, forward strand.
AATCACAGGTGGCATTATTATTTATTTTATTTTTACATATGGTAGCCTCAATGAGGCTATTGCAGGAGTGAGAAAAAAGAAACAATAAGAAGAGGAAGAAATCGACATTTATGCACAGGCTTCCGAAAACTCTTCGTGGTAGAGAACGGACTTTTTCGGACAACTTTCAGGCTTCTACAGTAGAAGAGAAAAATTCGTATCTGAACATCTCAGTGTGAGGGAAAAGTGTCAATGTTAAGAACATGGTCACTTCCTGTAGACAATCTGAAAAATTTCAGATATGATTCTAGAGTGCCGAAGCGAAAAAATTGATTAAAATGTGCAGAAGTTTTAGGCATTCACCATGGTGACGCTTTGCAAGGGTAGCGAGATCTAGGTGTGGAAGTAAATTCGTACGGGAAAAATACCTGTCATATCTCTTACATACAAAGTGCACAGCTCTCTTTTGAACGGCTTCAGGTTTCTTGATGTTATGGGGTTCCTAACCACACTACCATATTCGAGAAGGGGACGAATAACAGTTTCGTAGCTAAGCAGTTTGGTTTTCTGAGGAGCAAGACAGAGTGTATGATGTAAACAACCTAAACTCTTAAAGGCTTTGTTGCATGTGAAATCCATATGTTTGGACCATAATAAATTATGTGTCATAATGATACCAAGGTACTTAAAATTCGGACACCCTCCACAAACTATCATTGTTGAAACCGTAGTCAGAAGTTAACTTGCATGAACGTCTGGTAAATCACATAACTGTCTTGGAGAAGTGAATAATATTTATTTGCCAAGATGGGGACCAGCTAAAAAATGAGAAAATAAATTGTCAAAAATGGCGTGATCCAGTGGAGATTTAACAGTGTGATACAGGACGCAGTCATCTGAGAAAAGGTGTATTTTCACAGAAGTGTGCAAGGGGATGTCAATAATATAAATCATGATTAAGAGGGATCCTAGCACAGAACTCTGGGGAACTCCTGATGAAACCGGCAAGGACGGCGAGTTCGTAGAGTTGAAGCACACATATTGTGAACGCTGCAAAAGAAAGTCAGATATCCAGCCAATTAATGATACATTTTTTATTGTAACAAACGATTTGTGCAATAAATAGTTCAGGATGTGATACAGCGTCGAAGGTTTTGACTAAGTCAATGAATATGGCGTCAACCTGCATGGTCACCTATGCCCAAAGAGCTGCTGATGTGGACGAATTCTGTCAGTTGAGTAATTGTGCAAAGACCACGTCTGAAACCGTGATGAGAAGTGCTCGAAATTTTGTTTCACAAAATTTTATAGTGTGTTTGAAGATAATACCTTCTAGCATTTTACAAGAATGTGCTGTTAAAGAGATGGGTCTATAACTGCCTGATAATTGAACATTACCTGATTCAAATAAGGGGAGAATGGAACCACGTTTTCGTGAGGAAAGAATTCATGTGTGAAAATGCTTCTACAGTCGAACCTCGCTACAACAAAACTGACGAAACAACGAAATGAAAATTTCATTGAGGCGAGAATTTCGTTGTAGTGAAATAAAAAATAAAGCTGATCTGAGCTACCAAACAAATGAACGTTTATTCTCAAAATTAAAAAAAAAATTGTCCGCCGCTTCCTTTCTTTCCCAGCAGTGTCACTGCGCGATTCTCACCCATGCATAGTGAGGCCATAGTGAAAAGCACGCTGAAACGACGCCTAAAACCACTTTCGTGTACAAACCGTTGATTGATTTGATTTGTCGGGTTTAACGTCCCAAAACCACCACATGATTATGAGAGACACTGTAGTGGAGGGTTCCGGAAATTTCGACCACCTGGGGTTCTTTAACGTGCACCCAAATCTGAGCACACGGGCCTACAACATTTCCGCCTACATCGTAAATGCAGCCGCCACAGCCGTTTCGTGTACAAACCAAACAGTTGCATTAACACGTTAATATCAGCAGCTGTCCGCCGTCAAAAGTATTCGAGAACGCCTATATGGAGGCAGGGTATCGTGGAGCGGCGACTTTTGCATTATTCTATGCAATTCTTATCATCCATCACTCGCGGCTCTGATTTTTTTCATAATGCGGACGAACAGCCGCTCTGATTAGTTAACTCACTGGCCTAGCGGGAACCTAATGATAAGCATCGTAATCGAAAAAGGCATCGTGCCGTGGTTTCAGCAAGCAGCTGCGATAAGGAAACCATGAACTTAGCGACTCATCCCCGTATTCAGAAACGCTCCTCGACTCGACTTTCACCCTTCACTTGACAGAGTTGAGCACTGCACCGCCGCTCGGCTGAAAATGGCGCTGCGCTACTCAAGAATCGCAGCAGATTATCGCTGATGTGCAGTGACTTTCCTTGCCTTGAGAAGGCGCTCCCATCGGTCTTCTCAAGTGAAGGTGAAGCGTTGAGTGGAGGGACCTTCTAGATTACGGGGGTGAGCTTCAGCTTCGAATCGTCTGCGGCTCAAAAGCAAGCCAGTGGCAAAACGAAAACAGGGCAGCCTCATTGCCATCGCTATCGAGCAGTGGCGGCGCCCAATCATGCTGAATAGCGGTGGTATAGCAGCGGCTTCTGGTGGGGCCAACGCGTGTTTTAGGCATAGTTAATTGACACATTTTCGGGCTTACAAAGTGCATCGTAATGTTAAGTATTTGGTTTACTGCATAGCAGTAAGTATCTGAGCCTGGAATTGCATTGTAAAATTCTGTTGAAGCGAGGCGATTGAAGAAAGAAGTGTTCGTTGTGGCGACAATATTTATGAATTGACACCTGTGAACTGCTGACGGAGAATCGTGAATTTTTCGTTGAAGCGGCGCTAGTTGTAGCGGAGTTCGACTGTATTCTTGTTCAGAGAGAACACGAGACACTTAGTATTGCAAGTTTCAGGGGTTTTCACTGAGCCAATGTGGCAAAAGCACAAACAAAAATTAAACAAAAGAGACTTTGGCATACCTATCTGCCATCAAAGTGGCATTGACATGCTAAATTTCCTATGCAATAGATATTCAAAATAGAAAAGCTCTGACATATATTTTTGCATTTTGATGAGATGACTTAGATGACCCATTATGATATTAATGGAAATGAAGTACTTAAAGACTGGTTTATCAGTATAATCTGATTTCATGTTATTTTTGAGTGTCCCTTAAAACTTGATGTGAAATTTTACCATTGTGCCACTCAAAATTAAGTGTGTGACTCTTGCAGGTCCTAAGCTCGATAAGTCTATGATTCGATCGTAATTTCAGTGGAAGCCTTGGCAGATATATACCTACCTTCTTCGTTATTGGTAGCCGCGTTTGTTGCTGAGGTGGACATGACATTGCTGCCACCTCTGAACGAGTAAAAATATGCTAAATATAATACAAAGTGACATGTGTTTCTCTCCTGCATCTGCTAAGTACGTAAGCATGTGCTTGCTAATGTTGGCTAATATGAACGAGTGCTTGGTAATGTTGGCTAGCGCATGCTAATTTTGTTTGGTGGTTGCTAATGTTGCATATTGCTGTTTACTGTTAATGCTGGATAGTTCTTACTCGTATTGGTTAGCTCCTACTTATAAGCTGTCCTCTGTTGCCTCATGGTGGCACAGGTAGTGTATATATCATCTGGAGTTCACATCAAAAGCACCTCTATAATAAAATAGAAAGAATAGAGAAATTGGCAGTAAGATTTGTATATTCAGACTTCTCGAGGCAATCCAGTTCTGTAGGCTTGCTCGCAAGGGCAAACTTAAAACCTCTTTCGCAACGCAGAATTATCTCGCGACTAAAATTTCTTTACCAGTTATGTCATGATCAGTTCCGCATATCGCGATCTCATTACCTGCTAGACCCGCCCAAACACTCATCGCGACTGAACCATTCCAAAACTATCCACCAACCTTTCAGTCATGTTAACGCTCACAAACATTCCCTTTTCCGTCAGCTATCCACCATTGGAATAGACTAGACAACAATATTGTGTGCTGTAAAACTATTCAATCATTTATGAAATTAATACAGTGTATCCATTTTGAATTATGAGCTGTTGGACATTACATGTTTATTGTTTTTCATGTATGTATTTTCTTTCGAGGCTTAGTATGTAACTTCTTGTCTCCACTCCTGCATGGGCCGTGAAAAGCCTGCAATATGTTCAAATAAAAAATATATAACAATGCACTAAATATTACCCATCCACTATTGTGACTCTGGCGATTTATGGTTTTGTGTTGCATGATCTCACGGAAATGTCCAAACAAATGCTGCTTCTCGAAATCAAGTGGCTTGCCCTGCTCACCGTGCTTGACAATGCTGCAAAGGTATACATCCTCGCTGACTGATTTACATAACGTCTATTCCTATACGCCATAACGTCTATTCCGTAACAATATGTATGATCTATTGATTTTTATTTTCTAAAAATTGCAAAATTATTGTACTTGTGACTGCCCCCTTACGACACAGATAACGGGGAAAATAGAACCACGAGCCGACTTCGACCGTGTGGACTAGGCTCCTCAAAGTGGCTGTGGAAGTTTTTGTTGCTGCAGAGAAGCAACTGCGTTCTTTGTGTGTGTGTGTGTGTGTGTGGGGGGGGGGGTGTGTGTGTGGGGGGGGGGGTGTGTGTGTGTGTTATTTCTATTCATTTTCTGTTTTAAGTATAGCTTGCACGCACCAGGATTACAAAATAAAAGTGTTCATTCAATCCTTGTCTTCTTCAGTTTTAGAGATTATGGAGACACGCGTTGAGCAGATGTGCCTACACGTAGTTGCAAACTTGTTCTTTCCCTAACGTCTGTCATGAGATACTGCACTTTTCCTAAAATCTATCTTGAGGTCCCCTTTTACGAGCTGAACGCCTGGGTAGGGCCGGGTCTTCCTCAGTACTTGCGGATTGCATTTACAGTCGTCAGCAAAGTTAACACGAACGCTCCAAAGTGTGATTTCGTCTACTTGGTTGGGCGCTGTTGCGAGATGATACGATCTTTATGTTTGGATAATATGTCGGCATGCATGGGTAACGTCTCGGAAATAGAACCCAAAGCTTCATGGCGCTGCCATGAACAGTCTGAGGACACATTCATTCAAACAGTTTAAGGACAGATTCATTCAGATTCGACACATTCGTCGGTCAAACTGTTTGAGGACACATAGCATTCGTGCTAAGCTTGCTGAAGACTGTACTCGTCTCTGCATCAATGTTTTCGAACGTGGTTTTCGAAGTAGGCGTTGCGTGCAATAACTCTGCCAGCAGTGCAAGCACGCTAATTGCTGGATCAACCAGCAATCGTAGGTTCGCATACATCACGAATTCCACCAAATTGTCCTTTATTAAAGAAGAATGGCGATTTGGGCTATTTGGTTTGAATTCATAGTAATAAAAGCTGCAGCGCGAGCACGAATGTGCTAGAAGAAACAGACGAAAGTCGAGGCACGGAAGGCAAAGAGGACAACACATTCGTGCTCGCGCTGCAGCTTTTATTACCATGTCCTTTATTCATTTGTTTACAATCTCGGGAAGAATTGTCACATCATTGCGCGCCGACGTTGCGAGAAACGTGCAATACACTGCTCGCGTGTCGTTTTTGTGTTGCGTGAAGCATTCGCCGGCACAGATTTCAATTGACCGCGAGACCATTTTTTTTCTTTTTTTTTTCGCTGAAAGTAGCAAGGCTGGGGTGCTTGAGCTGCTTCCGATCATTAGTATTGGTACGATTCATTGCCTTGTGGCTCTTAAAGGTCATTGTTTCCTCGGATTTGCGGCGAAATCAGTATCGGGTACTAGCACATATCGAATTGGCACCCAAAGTTCTATTAACTAGACTGGAGCTGACGGCCACTTCGAATTACCCAGTCCCACTTGCATTGCGAAATACGGGATTGCGGAAATGTTTTGAAGAAAAAAAAAGTCAGCGCACTTGTATACAGTTTTTGCATTTTTTATTGCAATAACAATATTATACAGAAATTCCGTGCAGGTTGTCATCGTCGCCTTCATGTTCTATAAAGAGTCCAAAGCAACAACATTTGTACGCGCATCGTGGGCTGCACCCACGAGTGAAGACGGGTGAACACTAGCGAGGAACACAGCTTCCCATTTGGCTTCGCACTGTGCCACGTGTGGGTGCACACCTCTTCTGTCTAACACTGTTATTATTTTTAAGCACCACGATCAATTCACCCGTGAGGTGTCTGAAGCCTATCATATTAACAAGTCACGTGATGCTTGCGTAAGCCAGACTTCGGTTACATTGCACAAAAAAGAGTTCACTTTTATTGACGAGCGTATCACTTAATCTCGCTGTACCTCACTTGTCATGCGCGGCTATTACTTTTTAAATTCGTGTTGCTCGGATTAAACTTTCAGTTGTGAGTGCAGCGCTGTGTGTGGTTCTCCTCTTTGTCTCCGTCTTTTTGTGCGCCGCTTTTCTCTTAATATGAATATACACCAACTCGCCCAACTTTCTATTCTGTTGCAATATATTTCTTGTACACAGGGCTCTTTTATTTGTTCTAATTTGAGTACTTCTCATCCGGCCATCCTGGCTTCACTAATTGCGCTGTGTATGTGCCAAGCGAGAGTCGCGTCGTGGTACGCACGTCTAGGTTTGTGCCCTCCGAACCTACAAGCTTCATGCGGTTGGTTGCCGCCTACTACGGGCCATGCAAGAAGAATGTGCCGTATCTTGAGGTCTGAACTGTGGAGGCAGGTTCGTGTTTTCAAGGATTGCATGCGTGTATCCTGTTACGCCTCGGGGAAGGATGCAAGGCGCCACGGTTCTTCAGACTACCTGGACTGGTGTCGAACAGGTGAAGAATTCTGTGAGTTCCTTTGGAATACTGTGCGACCGATGCTTCCAGCAAAAAGAAAACCGGCGAACAAAGGCGGCAAGTTTTTGAACCTAAGTGCTTCCCCGTTGCCGGAAGCTGTTCAGTCTGTGCTACGTTTGGGCCCCAAGTTCGGGTTTGAGCCTCGAATGAACCCGGTTGAAAAAGTCGTGGTTGCTAAGACAGTTTCAAAGCGTGTGGAAGAAGACTTACGCCCACGGTGTGTAGTTGAGTGTGTTGATGCCTTAGCCAAAGCTGATGGAATTGCACGGAATGTTTCACCTGTTTTTCATTTGGCTAAAGTGCTCGTAGGAAGGGATTTAAGACCGGTTGTGGCGGATAAGGAAGGTTTCTTTGTCATTTTGGATAGTGTAATGTTTTCAGAAAAGGCATGTAAAGCTATAGAGAAGAACTTTAAGCCAGCCTCTGTGACGTTGTCCAAGGTCAGAGATAAGGCGGTTAACCTTTTGCGGGACCTTAATCTTGAGAGATTGGCCTCCTCTGTGGCAAAAAGCCAGGGTTTGGAATTGAGCCCGTTCTTTACGATAAAAACCCATAAGCCTGACATGCCTTTTCGTACCATAATTACGGAAAGAGACACGTGGCAGAAAAATGTATCCAGGTATTTAGAAAGCCATTTGAAGCAGCTGTGCGTTCATGATCCCTTTAGAGTGGAAAATTCAGGTGCGGTGGTTCAGTTTCTTAGGGAGCGCGACACGAGCTCCTGTCTGGCGTTCAGTATAGATGTTGTTGACATGTTTTTTTCGATTCCTAATCATAAGCTCCTAGTGTGTGTTCAGGAATGCATCAAGGAAGACAATGATGAGCTTCGTTTCAGAAGTAGCAGTGGTATATCTGTAGAATCGTTCACTGAATTACTAGATTTTTACCTAAAGTGTACGTACATTGGTTGGCGAGGGCAGACCCTAATCCAGCGATCAGGAGTCTGTATAGGTTCGTGCGTTGCACCTGTCCTTTGTGAAATTTTTTTAGCCAAAATAGATCGCATTGTAGACACAATCCTAAGCGGAACTGTGATGCGTATTTTCCGATATGTGGACGATTTTTTAGTTCTTATAAAGGATGCCACGTTCCCGGATAATGTTTCCAATGTGTTGAAGGTGTTCAGGACAGAAGGCATGGGTCTGTCCTTCACATCGGAGGTTCCAGAATCTGACTGTCTACAATTTCTCGATCTTAAACTTCGGTTTCAGAGTTCCCATATTTGCTGGTGTTTTGAGCCACGATCAGTGAAACCAATTCTTAATTTTGGTTCAGCCCACTCAAAGGTGGTAAAGAGGGGCATCGCTTTCACCTGCCTTAAATCCGCTCTAGAAAAATCGTGCAGGCATATGTTGGGCTCTGGTTTTGCTAAGCAAGTTGCAAGACTAAAGGAAGCAGGGTTCCCCCCTAACATAATTGTGGCTGTTTGCGATAAGTTAATTGGTGGTTTAAAAGGACGTGCAGCTAGGAAAATCAATCGGGGAAAAAATGAAGTTCGCAGTAATTCCTTATATGCACAAACTGGCACATGGGTTAAAAAATGTTGGTTCCCGCTACGGAGTTGATGTGGTTTTTAGGGCACCCAATAAATTGGGAAAGATGTGTGCTTTGGTGTCGAATCAGCTAGACAAGAAGGACAAGCCAGATGTAAAAAAATGTGCCGTAAACCATAGATATAAGTATGTGCCTTGTGCTGTGGGGGTGGTGTACCGCATTCTGTTATCTTGTGGCCTTTATTATGTGGGACAGACGGGCCGCTGTATCAATAAAAGGTTGCGGGAGCCCTATCTCTTTGCATAACGGCACGCCTTCCCATTTGGCTTCGCACTGTGCCACGTGTGGGTGCACACCTCTTCTGTCTAACACTGTTATTATTTTTAAGCACCACGATCAATTCACCCGTGAGGTGTCTGAAGCCTATCATATTAACAAGTCACGTGATGCTTGCGTAAGCCAGACTTCGGTTACATTGCACAAAAAAGAGTTCACTTTTATGGACGAGCGTATCACTTAATCTCGTTGTACCTCACTTGTCATGCGCGGCTATTACTTCTTAAGTTCTTGTTGCTCGGAATAAACTTTCAGTTGTGAGTGCAGCGCTGTGTGTGGTTCTCCTCTTTGTCTCCGTCTTTTTGTGCGCCGCTTTTCTCTTAATATGAATATACACCAACTCGCCCAACTTTCTATTCTGTTACACAGCTAAAGCATATATAGAAAAATCAAGCAGCCCATTTCCATCGCTCGGAGGGCGCATATGCGATGACACCACTCCGCGTGTCAGGCCTGCCGTCGATTGCTCGTCATCTTGACAGGAAGCCCTGTTCGTCTTTTGCTGGACGAAAGAGTATGATGGGACGCCGGGGTCCAGGGTCTGCGTGGCTCGAGCCGCAACTGTGAAAGTTTGATTACAGGGCGCGGAACTTTGGCTAGATGGCGAACGGCTCGTATCGATCAGCAGGCGTTAGCGAACTGCTTGTATACCCTTCTAAGCGCTATGATTTCACGCTTCGTGCTCTGACCACTGATACGACAAACTGCACAAAAACTGCTTTTCTCCGCAAGTGGTCGTATTCAACACTTGTAGGCCCGTGTGCTCACATTTGGGTGCACGTTAAAGGACCCCAGGTGGTCAAAATTTCCGGAGCCCTCCACTACGGCGTCTCTCATAATCATATGGTGGTTTTGGGACGTTAAACCCCACAAATCAATCAATCAATCGTATTCAACACATCATCGCTTTGCAGTTTCTCGTGAGACCGGATGAAGAATTATTAGCTGTGACCTTAATTCATTACAGCGTTCAGACATCTTGTTAGTAGATTAACTGATTCTTCCTTTCAAGTTTTAAGGAGTTCTTTTTTTTTCAATTCAAGAGACAAAACTCTCCCCGCCAACTCTTGAATACTTAGCCAACCTACTTTTCCTCCCGCGCCTTCCGCGCCACCGCCACCGGCGATTCGGGGACAGGCACACAGGTCTGCTGTAGATAAATGATTTTAAGCTGCATTGCTCAGCCACCACAACTTCATCATCGTCCTCTTATTCTTTCGTTTCAGGATGAACACTGAAAGCGATTTGCAAATCAGATAGTTGTGCGCAAATACTGAAGCGCACGTCACTCGTTTTAGTTTTTCCCACGGCCGCTATGCCTCGTGGCGCAGCCTACAGAAGTGTTGTTGCACCGCCGCAAAAGGCCGGGTGATTTGGGAGTGGTACGCATAAGCTACGCCAATGTTGCAGAGTGCAAAACTTGATTAAATTGATGTCACGAATGAGCTCGCATCCACACGTCAAGTTCATTCAACCAAAATATTCACTATTTAGTCATTCATTTAACTAAAGATTGCTTAGAATGCATACCATTTTTTAAAGGTTCGTTATTCGGAAATATTCGCTAAACCAACGTTCTTACAAGTTAGAGTTCAATGTACGTGTCACGTATGTATACGCTTGCAATTCACTGTCTAGCACCACAACACTGACTACACAGCAACCACGGCCGTCTGTTATGGGAGGTCGTGTCTGGAAATTTCCAGTACGCTACCGGTGGCTTTGCGTTTGCCCAGATTGGTCCACGCCGCGAGTGTTTCAAGTCGTGCAGATAGACGTGAAAGTGGTTTGCACACACGGTTTTTTCAGCAAGGGGAGCGGTGGAGTCATGGCATGTAGGTAGTTCTGCGGCGACGTCGAACAACGCGCCAGTCGTGTGGAGTGCGTTGTTGACTTCGAATGAGGAACGTTGGTGTGCGTTTGATGCGAGGTGTTATTTAAAACTACTCGATGAGCTGCGAAGACTGTCGACACCTGAAGTAGTGTGTTAGCTCTGCGGGTGAATCAGACGCATACTGTCTATCGAAAGGAAGTGTAAAGGCAGAGGTAGTTGTGGTAGAGACATCTGCCGCCCTTTCCTGGAGGCCACCGCCGCGGTAAGCAAGAAGTAACCGAGACTACTAGTCATAGCGGAAATTACTTAGCGCTTGTGTGGCAACACAGTGTGCTCCCAAGAGCGGAAAATCACTTAATCCTCGCCACCTAGTGTCGCAATGACGGTGGCCCACTCATGGGAGTCGCTGGAGTAGGACCGCGCATTCGCGGCGCTTAATGATGAAGCACGCGGATCAGGGATGTTAAACGTGATCTGTACTCATCCGTATAGGGTGATTCGTATAGCGCTTGAGCTCAGCTTGATTTAAAGTGCATGCCACTTTTGCTGTAACAACATACAAAAAGTTTTACCATGTAGAGCTCAAGTCAGGAAGCCAAATCTTCACAGAAATAGAGAAAAGCCTTGGAGGTCCTTAAACTGTACATTCTTACAGATTGACCACCACAGACAAATTTCGAATCCGTCCCAAACGAACGGAAATACAAGGGAGGACGGAGCAAGGAAGCTATATTATATACCCAATGGCACGTCACGTAACTCAATCGCTCGACTATTACGGCACCCTCGTGATCTCAGAATGGCTTTCAATGTAAAATACCAAGGGCAAAATGGAAATCAGACCCGAGCCCTCTGCATAGGCAGCCCCAGATCTCTATCACTGAGCTACGCCAAATAAAAAAGCGAAATATGGCGTTTTAGAACAATAAATGTAACAACCAGGCGTTACACAATGCGAATTGCGCAACAAATGGTTCGTTGGGTGCTTCAATCTATTACGAGAGCCTCTGGTATACATATTCATCGTCAGCAGCAAAGTGTACTCTATGCCTTGCAAGTGTACGGGTACCACTAAAAAATTACTAACAAAGCCATAGTGAACGCTTCCCCACGACAAAAATATTATTATTTATGGCGTAGTGAATAGTGCTTGCAGTAGTTGTCCCAAGAGTGTTTAGAAACGGCCCTAGAAAGGCCGCTCTTCCAGCTTCCCTAAATATATGGCTGAGCAGCGCTTCTCGCCCAGGCATGGTAGTTTTTGTGGTGTGCGCTAGTGTTACTGTTGCGTAAATGTCTTGGGTGATGACATCATCGGACCGAAGCCCTCAGTATGCCACCGTATTATCATCTGGAGCGGCAGATGGACCGTGTTAGTCTGGTGCGGCGTAGTGGTCACCGAGGTCAACTACTTCATGCCACCCGATATTGGGGTACCTTGGGGCAGGGGCAATCGTGCACTTCGGGGGATGTTTTTCAACGACACGACCGGGTGCCCTTCTTATTTGATTGGGTTGCGCCGTAAAGTGACCCCCCTACTCGCGCAGCAGTTCTGCTCTGATGCATGCGCCGCACCAGCCAGTGGCTTGGTACCGCCTCCACTCGGCGGTGGTTTTCTATTGAATGTTCCATTTTCCAAATAGCCAAGCCTCTATGGGTCGCAAGCCCAGCGCCGCGCTCCGCGCACTGACGCCAACAAAGACAAGCGACCCTGGGGTGCCACCGTCAGCGTAGCAACGCCACGCCAGTGGGAACCTCAACACGAGAACCGTGGAGGCGAGGTGGACTACCCGCTGTTCCTTCCCTCTTAGCCGTTTGAGCATCCGACTCCACTCACACGTTGCCCGTGGCGGACCTCTAGGAGGTGGGCAGGGCATGATCCGAAGCCGTGGCTCCAACTAGGCGGGATTACGTGGGTGCGCCACCACCCATACCGTCCAGGTACCTGGATCATGGATTGAACCGGAAACTTCTCTGCCTGCCTGGCGTGCAAGGACCGACTCCTTAGCCGCGGCATCCACATACGCTGGATTACAGAGGGACGCAAGTAACTCCTGCCAATGCTGCCTAGTCTGTCAGGTCCTGTCTCAAGGAATGCGTTCCTCATGCCAGCGCTTCTGAGTCGTCAGATTACAGGAGCTTACCATTCCTTCAGCCATTCCGGCACTGTTCTGTTCGCATAGCGAACTATGGTGTTAGCCTTCCTTGGGAACACACCATGGCAGAGTGGACCAGTGTCCATTCCTGTGATCTTCATTCTTTTTCTTTTCCGAGGTACCTCGCCCCCAGACGCTGGGTTACAGAGGCTCGCCACCACCTCCGGCGTGGATACAACCGGATACCCGTTCAAAGAACACACCCGCCACACATAAAGTGGAAATGGTAAGATCAACGACTGATCGGTGAAAAGTGCCCTGCAATACGGCCGATCTTCATCCAAGTTAAAACTTTTACCTAATCGACTTGATCGATTACGAGGCTTATGTGAACTTCGGAATGTTCCAACGAATATTATTACAGTATTCGAATTTGCTGCAGCTGCATTTTAAATCATTGAAAATTTCGAAGTATTCGAAATGTACGAAATGAACGAAGGTGCATAATAATGAGAATGTAACATTTTGTATAGGATGTTTCACTGCAGTAAAGGGACGCTAAGCCATGAAAGCATCTATTCAAATGTGTATTAGTGCGCATGTAGCTTCTTGTAAAAGTAATTTCATTATACTAAATAAGTCTTGAACCGCTAAAACACCTACTATAAAAATACATTGCTGAAATGTCTCACATCAATGTTAAATGAACATATTGCGCTCACATCGACATATTATTTTTTTTAGTTTATAAGCTTGTTGTACCAGCTTATATGCCCAAAGTATAATAAATTTTAAAACGTAAAGTATTTTACAGGTTATCACTTGCATTCTACAGAAAGTCAAATCTTGTTTTTATTCAAAACCGTTCAGTTAGGTCATAAGAAATATGGTCTTTTTTGTTGTTGTTGTAACATGCCTGGTACGTGATATATACCGGGTGTCCCAACTATCTGTAGCCAAAGATTAAAACACACAACGTTAGAGGTAGCCGATTGAAATCAGTTACGTTTTTCTGACAACCATCTTGCGCACTCCGAATTTCCGTTTGAATCTGTGTGCTTTGTGCACGTTTGCTACTGCTGTACATGTAAAATGGTGGTTCTCTTCTGAGAAGAGAGTTGCGAGTGCACCCGTATCTGTTCCTTTCCAAGTCCCTCCGTGGTGGCTATGCGCCCTTTTCCTTTTATTTCAATAGACATCAGACAATAAGTTCCTCAAGAAGTCTTACTAAGATACATGTTATTGTGGGGTGCACCATAGTGGGGCCCTTCAGAACTCTTGGTGTTCTCAGTGTTTCAGCATTTTGATTCAGATGAAAGTGTGCCGCACTTAGGCGACCTGCTTGTAGCCTAATCTAACGAGGCACAACAAGCACTGTTGAAGGCGACGGGCAACTTCGGTGTGCGGGTGCTTAGATGTCCCACGAGCAACGGGGACACGTACGGCGGCCTCGCAGCATATTTGCCCGATGGCATGATGCAAATGCCGAGAACTCGTTCAAGAAGGAAAGGCGCGCCCCGCCGCGGTGGTCTAGTGGCTAAGGTACTCGGCTGCTGACCCGTAGGTCGCGGGTTCGATTCCCGGCTGCGGCGGCTGCATTTCCGATGGAGGCGGAAATGTTGTAGGCCCGTGTACTCAGATTTGGGTGCACGTTAAAGAACCCCAGGTGGTCGAAATTTCCGGAGCCCTCCACTACGGCGTCTCTCATAATCAAGTGGTGGTTTTGGGACGTTAAACCTCTCAAATCAATCAAATCAATCAAGAAGGAAAGGCGGTACAATATACACACAAATACATGCTACTCAGAATAATACCGGCAGTGGCAGCCGCATTTTAGATGGATGCGGAAATTCGTAAGGCCCGGGTGCTTATAGGTTTATATAGGTGCATGTTAAAGACCCCAGGCGGTCGGAATTTCGTGAGCTCTCCCTTTCGGCGTCTCACATAATCATATGGTGGTTTTGGGACGTTAAATTCCATCAATTATTATATTATGCTACACAGAATACTCAACAGTACAGCGAAGTAAGGTGCGTCTTCCCCGCACTTCACCCGTGTCTATAGACAGGCAAGCAACTGAATGCCAACAGCTATAAACAGACTCCTGCCCAAACACCGTGCACCTCCACAGGAGTTACCCATACCTATACCCGGACAATAAATGCAAACTATGTGCCACAGAAACGGCTCCTTATAAATATATGCTTTGGGAATGTCCCAACTTATCATGTTCTCCTGAGGCCCTCCGGGAGCGGTAGTGGCTAGTGCTGCTCATTTCGGAGGTCCAAGACCGAAAATGGGCTATCCAGCAGCCCAGAGAGGCTGTACGGAGACAAAAGTATCCTGGTACATCCCAGTGCGCTCTAGCCCGGACCACGAACATGCAGTATCATGAAATGAAGTTTATTCACTCACACCGAGGCTTCAACCTATCAGCGTTGGATTTCGAGGTAGATGCCGCTCATTGTTTGAGGTACGAAATAAAGGCACCACTTTCTCACGCGTGTGAATACGCAAACTGACAACGAGAAAACTAAAAGAAATACAATTATCTCGTTGGTTAGCGTGCACTGCGTGGTGTTTCAAATAGCTACATGTATAGGGAACGAATGCATTTTTATGTAACACACAGAAGAAAAAACGGACAAAGTTGTGGAACTATATTTATTATCGTGTATACACGTGATCTGGCTGCGTAACCAAGAAAGCATTCGGGCCTGCGTAAGTGGGTATGTAAGAGGCTGTGGCCGAGCTCTACCCCTAAAACTCCCTCGGCAATCGCAATCACGTGATGGCGTCGGGGAACGAGATTCTGTAGACACGCCATAAACCCACGTGCTCCCACGTGGCGTGGCGATGAACCCACGTGGTGCGCTCCAACAAGAGTTCGGGACGACTGACAGCAACTGAAACTACAGTGAATTCATGGTGTGCCCCACTTGCAAGGACGCTTTGACATCGGGCAAGGTGCCCGTGATGAACGGAACTTCAAAAAGTCGACCCATGCGTTCTTTTGCATGCGACTCATGGTTCCCTTTAGTGGGAGATGGAATAATTTTAGTTGCACAGCAGCTCTTTGACCAGCCTGTGGAACGCTGTCCCTCCGTTCGTCCGTGCAAACGCGCCGCAACACGCTCCCCACGCCATAGCTGCTGGAGCGGTGCCAACTATGTCACGCCGCAGATGCGCGTTGACGTCATGCTCCCCTTGCAGTGCGCGCTGATGTTACTCTCTCCCTCACCTGCCAAGCGCTCGCCGCAGCGCCCGCAGCTGCTGCCTCGTCCATTCGCCGCAACAACTCACTCCGCTACCATGACTGCCACTCGCTACAGCGCTGACTCGTCGGTTCACGCGCATTAAAGCCGACGCTATATGTTGAAACACCGATAAGGGGAACGTGCATCGATGTGGTCTTTGACAAATTCGGCGTCGAATGTCTGCAGGAAGCTCTCAGCGTGCACTTCACCGACCACAAGGCCGTGGTAGTGAAGGCGGAACGCACCAGCTCCGGTCCAGTGCTCGTGTCCACTCTGAAAAAAAAAAAACGACAAAACTTACGCCAGCCATCGCTTCAAACGAATATTCCAGCACTCGCCGCAGCACAATGCGTGACGCCACCCGTGGGCAACGCTGCTGCTTCGCATGACATCAGGGTTCCCTTAGGGCTTCCTTTATCATGGTCCCCTTTAGTTTCGTATAGTACAGGTGGTGTAAAATTTTTTCTCCGGCCCTTAAGTGCTTGCGCTGTTAATTCCTACTAGTCGATTGGGACGGCTATTCAATTAGTATAGATGCATTATCAGTTTTAGGACGGTTTTTAAGCATTTCGACAGAAATATAGGAACTTTCGTATGTTGCTTCCAAAAGAGTGAGTTGAAAACGATTAAAGTAACTCTCGTAAGGCCGGATTGCAATAATGATCAAGGGGATTTAGGTCATAGCAGAACTGGTGGGCCCCTAGGTGGTCTTAACTGAAGGCTTTTGCCCTTTCACCTCACTTACCATGTTTTACTATATGCTTGCTCTCTTTTTTCTTCGAACTTTTATATTTTTGTGCGATGTCTTTCTATTTATTTCTTTATCACTTCTTCCCTCTCTTTCTTTTTCATTCTGGGTCTTCCTTTCTCTCTCTTCGTGGTCATCCAGAAAACATGAAGAATAGTATTTTGATTGCTCATATTTGGTTTAATGTACTTCCCAGACAATAAGTATGTACGTTTCAAAGGGGGTTTTAAAGACGATAGTCTTTTTTAGAGACCTTCAACGCAAAAATTTTGGTCTGTCTGTCTGTTTGTCCACCCTTATTGGTACTGGGCATTTCAAGCGCCGCCAGTACGTACCTCAAACAGCCAATCCCATCCCCAGCGCCCACCAATGTTGCTCAAGATTCAGAATTCATACTTGCGCGATTGCCAATTAAGAAGCAATTATCGCGCTTATCTGAGCCACCATAACAACACGTATATATTCTGTATGTGTGTCTTTTACTAGAAAAGGCATACATAAGTTATTCTAAGGACCGTAGCGTTTATCACGCGGCGCTGACCATGCAACGCTTGCACGAAAAGGGAAGTGTTTCCAACGCTTCGATAAGACGACACGGTGATGGCACTCACCCATCGCCTTGCGTTCTACACCTTATCGCCTCCGAGACAGGCGTGCACGCCCGTCTCCGAGCCGCGTGTTTCGTTTTTGAAGATGACTGCCAGATAGCGCTCATGTCTCACGTGTGACGACTTGGTGCGCTCGTTCGCCTCCACTGCACGCTCGAGGCACTCTAACGCAGTGCGTTTAGAATACCATTCACCGATTTTCTTGCGCAGAACATCAAATAAATGTTTTGTTCAATCTCTCCAGAGGCAAGACTACCGTCTTTCGACGACATTTGGAGATTAACATGCAGATACAGGGCCAATTTTTTACACCTCTATTCGATATGATAGGACGACAAGTGCCAAGTGGCCAACTCGGGAAATTTTTTCACTACGTCAAGATTTTACTACGCCATTCCTCCTGAGAACTTCCTGTCGCGTGCCTGTCAATAGAAACGCTCTGCAAATTCTAAAATTGCATTAAATAAGCAGAAAGGCACCAAATTAAAACCCAATCAAGCAGGCGTGCCGGCCAGCTATAGGCCAACCTGGAGCACGAAAGCTGCGGAAGCCGTACGTGATGGTGGACACTCATTGTAAACGAGACCATGCGACAACATTCATACCAAGTATGGTATTGTTTATCGTGGATGCGCGTACATCCGGTAATATACGGAAACCCTTCCAACAGATTTGGGTTCTATCGATCGGTACAAAGTGGACCGCAAACTGCGAGATATTTCAGTTACCGTGCATGGCTTAGCCACCTTCTCGTATTGGTCGGCGTTTCTTATATTCTGTCTTTTTTTCATCAGATTTACATCTTACTGCTGACACCAACTAGCAGAGCAATTGCACATTAACAACAGTCGCAGTGCCACCATCTTTCACAACGTATTGACTGTGTGTCGTCGCTCTTGCTTTTTGTGCCAGGGAAAATCAATAGCTGTCGAGGTGCCTTTCGTCTACTTTAGGAATTCACACTTTGCACAGAGGGCAGCTGCCATGACAGTTAACTGAGTTGCGCGAATGTTTGAAGTGCTACCTTTTGTACTTTGATTTTTCGTGCAACTCAGTTAACATGAATTACCAACTCGCCCAGCAGTCTGTGCTTCTCATGCAATGACAGCTTGTGAAAACTCTTGGTACACCATGAACACCACTAATGAAAGCTAGAAACAATTAGGCTCTCATTACTTTTGCATAGTATCAAAAACGAGTCTCTCGGACAACTGTACTTATTCCGTAATTGCAATTTCGGCTGTTTTCACGTCAAAAGAAAATGTTATCGCAGTCACATAGAAATGTCATGTAGAAGTGTTGCAGCTCGGGCTAGTTGCCCATTCATGAACACTACTGGTATTAGCGTGGTATATATATGAAAAGAAACATGGTACAGGCGTAAAGAGAAGGTTAGGTGCTAAAATGCGATATAGCACCAGTTTCAGGGATAGAAAGAAAATATGTGACCCAGCGCTGAATTCTCCAAAGTTCAAATAAAGCGGGTCTGAAACCGAAATCGCGTATTGAAGGAATCAGCCGTTCGTGGCGTTCAGTCCTTTGTCTGCGCTACCGTATATTATCGTGTTACAACTAACGTTATTTAAATAAAATTTTAGTAACGTTGGGTTATAGCCATATCAATCCATTCATTCAAAAAGAGTAACAAACTAATTTCGGTTTTGGTTTTATTGAGTATCTTTAGCGCATGAGTTTATTTTGTCACTGCTCATTGGCATTACTATTCACTATTTCATGCTTTATGAACATCTCACAACGAAGGTTACTTATGTTGTTTTGTGCCACACAAGTACAACATTATATTATATGTGAATGTCCAGTGGTGCCTGGTCATCAAGTAGGCACTGAAAGAAGCCAGTATGACGTGAAATTGACACACAAAAGTACAAATAGTTTGATCAAGCTACTGTAGTAAGACTTTCTTGTATTATATTTTCCTACTAAAATTATTTGCTCTCATTGACGATAGGGCACGAAAGTAATTGACGGATATGACGCCGCCGGAAAAGCAACGTTGTAGAAGACAACATGGCGACGCGATGAGCGAAAGTTGCGAGGAGCATTATTGTAGAGATGCTAGTTGCGCCCTGTTTTATTACTTAAACCATGGGGATCTCTAATTTTCTTCTGAAATCATGATGCAAGGGTTCACCGAGAAGAATGCCAACGACAGGACCGCATTTTGGAGAAAGAATGCGCGATCCGTTCCGGGAAGGTAAAACATATTCCAGTTTATTCCCGTTGAATCCTCGCGATACACGTGTAATTGCTGCGCGCAGATTGTCGTACGTCCTGTAGACCACACTCACGACGGCCACTGAGCTCGAAAAATTCCTGCAGCGGGCGTGGGCCACGGCATTGCGACATGCCGGCAAGCAAGCGTCTTGGCAGTCTTCGCCGTGACCTCGCCTACGTGTTTACGAGTACACGAAAGAAAGTTTCCGTAAACGCACCGAGCATATCGACGATCCCGTAGCGTATCCGAAAGTGCTGTGCCGAACATAGCACGCGTCGCCACGTGAGTTGATTCATCTCGTCTATGCATCGGCTGGAAGTGTCCGATTTATCTCCTCGTTTGGACCTGCTCGTCGCCGTGGTGCTTACTGGCGAAATAACGCGCGATTCCTGCTGGAAACAATACAGCATGCGCTATTCTTGTGAGCTATCTCGTCACCCGTACGAAATTCTATATATCCCGATGAATCGCTGCCTTCGCAGCACGTTTCCGTGCTTAGCGGAGGAAAGCAACTGTGAAGCGAATGAAGGAGGCGCTACGATTATGCCGCTGCCTACAAATACAAGTGGAAGAGTTCCTTTATGTTTTTTTTTCAGACTTCATAAGTGACATCCAATTCTTTTGAGTAATCGCGCTATTTATTGTCTCGGCAGCTGTTGGAGCTGTTTTTGTGCACGCGAAGGAGCTCCGTAGGCTCTAAAGCTGCGGTCGCTGCCTGTTGCCTCTTCACATCGGCGCAGAGGACATTTGTTTCGTCTTGCATTGTCCACTGTTTACCTTTGAGAAATGCAACTTTGGGGCATCGTTTGTCTTGTGCCCAGTTAATACTGTTGCTACTATATGCTATGTTTCTGTTTCTTTACGACACATATGCCGTGCGCACCGCTACGCTGAACCCCTCCCGTGAAGGTTGTGAAGAAGTGCGATGTTGCAAGCCTTGCTACGCTGTATTACGACGCTGCGACTTGATAGGGCATTGACAGGCCTGTCGATGGGATGATTGTGCTACGTTTTTTTCCAAAGGTTACACGCCTGATGCATCCCGGCATACTGACTGCCGTCGAAATCCGTGGCCTTTGCAGTTCACTCTCTTCCTTAACACCTGCATGCAAGTGGCTAGTTAACAGATGGTGTTCGAATTGAATCTTTAGGGTCTTCTTGAATTCACACACTGCGGAACATTAGTTTACACGTGTGAACACAAGTGCACGTAATAACCCTCACAGACTTGCCTTTGAGTGATGTTGCCCGTTGTAAGTGGTCGAAGCTTTTGTTAATACTATTGTTTCAGTCATGCTGACTTCAATGATATCTCAATGTATAGCATCACCAGTGCCGTCAGTGCAATAATATTTCTGCAATATGAAAGGTAAACTCAAGCAAAATGGCCTGCAGAATTGTAGTTTTTATTTTGTGTGTGTGTCGACACGTCGACACAATGCCTTTGGCGCAGCTGTGCGCATAAATGGAAACATTCGTCTTGGCAGAACTATGCACAGTAGCAAAAGACGTGTTTTTAGAAAGCACGTAGAAAGTCCACAGCAGGTCTCGTAGTCTTGAACGTTCGCATTTTTCAGCATCAAGCCTGTTTATGGAGCATCCCATCCACCAAGGAAAGATAGCATGTGAGTAGCGTTGTATTAATTGTTCCCTATTAGTAACCAGTGTTCTTAAATTGCATGTGTTGTGTGTTTTTACTGTCATGAAGGGAAGTACGGGAAAAAACGAAAATCAACAAATGTTAAACATATTTTATGAGTGGCGACTATTTTATGCTACATGCTGTGGTAATTAATGAAAGATTCTCTCTGTTGGGCTTAATTATGAATTAGTATGATGCATATTTGTTGTGTAGAATAGTGTGTATGGCCTCCACTTTTTTATTTTCTTTCTTATTGTATGCTCATGCCTCTGATTACCTTATGAAGCACATGGGAGTTGGAATACAACATTTCGTAACTATTTGCGTATATTAACACGTTTCTGTGATGCTTTTGTGTACATGGACGCACAAGATAAAGTAAACTTTTTAGGTAAAAAAAAACATAATATTATACGGCCCTCACATGTGCAGTAAGACGTGCTCTTTTAAATGAAGAGTTGTCTTTGAAGAAATACGATTGTAACTCATGACTTCACACTTTCAAATTAGTTGGAAGCCATATAATGATGCCCTTACTAAGGCAATGTGTTAGTGCAGACTGACAGATGAAGTTGGGCAGATTTTCTACAGTCGGAGGAGACTTATGGGTACGTGAATAGCTGCAATGCCCTGACTGCGATGCCCTGATTGGGATGATGATGGCAGTGATGGTGCCTTCATCGTAAGCTGGTTTAATCAGTGTAGTCTTCTAGTAACAAATTCAGCCACTCTGGCCGTAAAGTTTTTGTGTTCCATAAAAAGATGTTGTTGCCTAACTTCAGGGTATAGAGCTTCTCAGTTTAGTAAATGTGCTCATTTCTGTCAATGTTGGGTCATTTTGTATGAGCTTGTGCACGTTTACGTTTGCAGTGATTTCATTTGATTGATTGGTATGTGGGGTTTAACGTCCCAAAACCACGATATGATTATAAGATGCCGTAGTGGAGGGCTCCTAGAATTTCAACAACCTGGGGTGTTTTAACATGCACTCGAATCTGAGCACACGGGGCTACGGCATTTTCACCTCCATAGAAAATGCAGCCACTGCAGCTGTGATTCGATCCCGCGACCTGCAGGTCAGCAGCCGAGTACCTTAGCCACTAGACCACTGCGACGGGACGACGTTTGAAGTGCCACTCTTGTGAAGGGAATAATGGTGATAAGAAAAGCATAGGGAAGATTGTCATTCTTTTTATGGAAAAGCTGAAAGTCCCCTTGTTTGTTTCTTTGCGTGACAATCGTTGTTTCGTGTGCCATTTTTTTTGTCTCGAGTCTGCTAGTAGAAACTAGCTTAACTCTCCGCCCTCTTAGTTTTGCAATAGGATATGGAGGATGCATGTGTATGGAGGGACAGCTTACCGCTCGTGTATGGGGCGGGATGATCCCTTTTTATCTTTATTCTTCTCGCCATATGTCCATGATTACACTAAGTAAGACAGCTGTCAGTTGCAGCCCCGCCGCGGTGGTGTAGTGGCTAAGGTACTCGGCTGCTGATCCGCAGGTTGTGGGATCGAATCCCTACTGCGGCGGCTGCATTTTCGATGGAGGTGAGAATGCTGAAGGCTCATGTGTTCAGATTTGGGTGCATGTTAGAAAACCTCAGGTGGTCGAAATTTCCGGAGCCCTCCACTACAGCGTCTCTCATAAGCATATGGTGGTTTTGGGATGTTAAATTCCACATATCATCATCATCAGCTTTCAGTCGCACATGCTATCAACTTTTGGTGTTTCATCTGTTCGTTTCAGGCCATCCACCCCAAAGAAAGATGGTCACAGCAGTCGGCATCGACGAAACACATCATCTAGCTCATTCAAGGACTTTCAGGAGAGTACAGACGACGCCTGGGACATTGGCGATGATGAGTTTTGTGTTGTGTCAGGTGAGAACTTCCAATACTGCAGTTGCATTATACTAACTACCATGAAAACAAGCCATTGTTGTGTTTTGCTGGTTTGTTTGCATTTTTTCTTTTATGTTGCGTTTTATCTTCAGTCCTGTAGCTACTTATCTTTTATTTGTTATTAGACATGTATCATTGTTTGAGATCAATGTGGCAGGATCAGTGTATATTCATGTATGTTCCTGAGTTAATTGTGTTTAAAGGTAGTACTAATCTCGTTTACATCTTCTTGTACATTTCTCTGTTTAAAAATATGTCCTTACCAACCTGCTTAGGTTGTCACACTCAATCCATTTCATAAATTCTGCAGCATTCAAGGTATTATTTTTTTTGTTTGTTGGCTGTTGGAGGTGCGTTAACCTGCATGGCGTTTCACATGACAGGCAGAGGATGCGTTTGTATTTACAGTCAGCAGCATTCATGTGAAATGCCATACACACGTTTCTCGTACAGCTAAAGAAATATCGGCCTGTTCAGCAAGGCTGACAGGGTATAAGGCATCCTAGTGTGATCAATAGGAACACTGTTCGGTCAACCACGATGACAGTATACCAGCAGTGTCTGAGAAAACTTCATAAAAGCCATCAGGCGTCGAGCTTTTTTTACAGGAGAACTATTCTTGTGTGTTTTGCAGACGTGAAGATAGTGTCCAAGGTGGTGCAGTCGACGGCAGAGTCTGTCATCACGAACCACAGCAGAGCCCGAAACTCGGCTGAACTTGCAGACGAGCCGCTGGGTTATGAAGTGTCCGATGGATGCTCCTCGGAAGCACGAGCAGCTGCTATGCAGCGTCTGGCAATACAAAAAGGTGGGCCACCCATCTCTTTTAGCGCTAACCATTAGCAAAAGCGAATAAAAGAGATAATGTGCTTTCACTCGCCTGCGGTCGCCGCCCGCTGGTTCACTTAAAAAACAAAAAGAAAAACTGAAAGTAACCGATTTTCGGTCAGCGAGAAATCGCGAAAGTTTGAATGCTGGTGAAGCAGAGATGTTCTGTCTGAGTTTTCAGTGTTTCTCCTGACACTAAGGACGAACGTTATTGGCGTGTAACACTAATTAAAGCGATCACGAGGTGTGTGGAAACAGACAAGTGAACGTGCTGATATTTTTGTGGCAGATGATAAAAAAGCGCCTTCCACAGTGCTCGTGCGCGAAACTTCATTTTTGCCAGCGGGCGGCGACCACAGGCGAGTGAAAGCACGACATCTCTCTTATTCGCTGAAATCTCGGAAGCCATGCTTTTAAGTTTTTGTTGAATCCTGTGCGGTGGCGCTGCTAATAAATGTGCTCGTTGTCAAGTTTTTTCTTCTTTACTTCATAGATCGCGTAATGTTTTGTAGCAATATGTGGTAACTGAAGCCAGATTTTAAAGAAAAGCCAAATAATACACCTGTGCAAGTAACACTCAGAATAAAGAAAATCCATCGTCCACAGCTGCGATTCGAACCTGGGTCTTTTGAGTGAGAAGCAAGCATCCTACCTTTCGACCACTTCGGGGAGCTGCGCGCGGCTCTTGAAACGACGACACATTGCATACTACCGATCGCAGCGCCACAAGCAGATTGACCCTGTTTGGGCTTCACTTTTCGGAGCTCGGTCCGGGCACTCCCCTTGTTTTATTACACTATAACTGAATGAACAAGAAAAGAAAAATGGCTTCGGCAGAGAACGCATCGGCCCAAGGAGGCGAAGCCGATGCTGATGCCCAAAAAGCATGCGATACTCCCTTTTGCCAGACGATCACTTGGTTTATGCCAAGGGCCGGTATATAGGTTGAGGGGTGACTTTTTAGTGACATTTATTGGAAAAAATCTTGACCTATATTCCGCACTGTACGGTAGATTACTTCAGACCTACACCACCTGCATCGAGCTCTCTTCAGAAGGCGCCGAAGTGCAGTTTGTATTCATTGCTATTGTGCAAAACCTCAAAACAGGAACAAGAGGTATTGGTGAATTGACCAAGAGGAAGCCTCGCTGCTCACTCCAGCTTTCTGGAATGCTGTTTTATGTGCTACAAGAAGAAGCATATAAAAACATAAAAAAATGAAAAATGGTGCCATTACTCCAAGGAAAGTAATTAAGTTACTTAACTGCTGCTTCGGGGCTAAGGAACTTGGTGTGTTTTTGCTGTAGCAACCCAAAAGCTTATATCCCAAAATACAGATTTAATGAGAATGCGTTGCATAAGTGGGTGGGACAGAAGTAACATTAGCGGCCTATTCATTGTAAAAAGATCGGGTTGTGCAAATACGAAGGCAAGAAGGAAATTGGGACACCACAAACGTGGACTAACAGCTGAAGTTCCGTACAATGGCGTAAAAGAAAGAAGTGAATGTGCACCATCTCGCGGAATTTCAAGTTTTGTAAAACCTCTATTTCTACGTAGCTAACCACTGTTTATACCCAGTTGTCTTTTACATCGGTGTCTCTTTACTTTAGTTGCATGCGCACTAAGTGTGACCAGATACTTCAATGTTTTCTGCGTCACAGCATGTGCGGGCTCTCCTCTGGAACCATGTGTCGTGCCGCCATCACGGACGGGATTTGGGCCGGGCATGGCAGTGCGTCACCTGTGTGGAGGTGCAGGGGCCAACGCATCACCCCACCACTCGCCCTCGCAGAACGCCCTCAACTCGCAGGCAACGCTGGAAAAGTTCCAGAGTGTCCTGCAGTGCCCCAAGACGGACCTCGGTGAGTGGGCAGCTGCGCTGTGTGCGGTGAAAGGTGCGGCACATGTGCCACGCTGAGTATTTATGAAAACAAAAATATCTTATTTTCATAGTCTTGCCTGTACCAGGTTTGCAATTTTAGTGGGTTGATTTTTCCATTCTCCCTTCGTTCATGATCATTTTCACGTAGTGCATTTTCTCCTGTGACACTCAGCAGAACAGAAAAAAAGGGCCGATTTTTCATCTCCGTAGATTGCATTACAACCTAGTAAATCTGGCATATATATAGCTGATATAAAGCTTAAAGTGACAAGGCTTTACAATATGTAACGCATATACACCTTAACCTCAATTATAAAGAGGGTGGAAAAATCTGCAATTTTCTTTGGTGGATCGAAATTCAACCTATTATTTAAAGCACATTTGCCAAGAGATTGACTTATACACCCAAAGTGCCACAATAACGTTTGAATAATATGATAACACACACAAAAAGAAATCATTACAGTGATGTAAAAGAATAAGTTTTAATGAATCTGAAATTCGGCTACCAGGATTTGATACCGTGGTGGTAAAGTCCTTTTCACAAAGATTTTTATCGCGTCTAAATGCAGAGCAAAGGACTCTCCAACTCACTATGGTAACGAGAGATAAGCAAAGCTTTCATGCTGATTCTGCTACTGTGGCTTGCAATGAAACTTCGTGAGCTCGATAGAGTGGTGCCACACCAATGCTGTCATGTTCACTGAATCGAGCGACTTGTGCTTCGAGGAGTACGATTAATATGCAGCATTGAAAACCATTGTGCAAGACAAAAACAGAGCAGTTGTGGTCTGAAATCGTGTAGAAACTGGGGAACAAGCTGATTACGGCATGTCCGTTCATCATGGTCATTTTTTTATGTTTGGCAACATCACACGATGCATTAAGAATAGAGAAAAGCTCATTACGGCATCACAAATTTTGGTTGCCGCTATCTATTCCCTGAACTAAAGAATAGGCGTGCCATGTTTAAAGGGACCTTGCAACACTTCGTTGAATGGCTTCATTATGAAAAGCTCACTGCCTGACAAATTAAATGCCGCAAAGTCTTTTAGAATCTGTCTACACTCAAACTTCATTATAGCGAAGTCACACCTGCCAGGAAAATACTTTGTTATAAAATAAAAGCTCCTTTATCTGGACCTCGTTAACTCGAAAATTCGGTTAACTCGGACTTGCGGCGCGGTCCTGGCAAAACTCTGTATATTTCAATGAGGTCACATGCTCATTAATTCGGAGGGATTTAGCCGCGCACCGGTTATCTCGGACAACTCCGGAGAGGGCTATTGAGACTCCAGAGTCGCACGATCTCGGCAGCTTGAAGGCTCAAGCACCGTTTGCCGTAACCGACGGCAGAACAAGAGTTTTGGAGAAACCGAAACCGAGCGAACTGCAGCAGAATATGACCATGATGATAGTGAATGAGGGGGAAGTGGCTAGTTGGCGCTAGTCACCACCGGGCGGAAGCGTTTGGGCCACCGGCGCATCCAGTGTCTACTAACAGCTGCTCGCTACGCCTACTGGTGTACTTTGTGTCTTGTGTTTGCGCGCCTTGCCGCCGCCGTCGCGCTGCATGGCCACCACGGCAAGAGTTAAGCGGCCGCAGCAGCCAGCAAATGATCTTGAAAGAAAGGTGATGATATTGAAAGACGTGAATGCAGGTGTTTCTTGACAGAAGATAATGAAAAAGTACGATGTTAAGAGAAGCACCTTAAGCGACTACATGAAGAACTAAAAAAACCAACAAAGCCAGAGAGGAAGACGAAGCTCTTGCCCGGTCCTCTTTACGAGCGCCTTTCATTTTTAATATAAGTGAGCTCTTCTATATGGAACTCCTGCTGTGTCTACGTCGTGACACTGGTGGAGGAGCTGGGTACATGTCCAGGACACCTTCCAACAGCCCGGGATCTAGTCCACAAAGACTTCCGCTCGTCGAAACACCCGTTCACCACGCCAGCCGCCGTCTGTTAGGCCTGAGCTCAGAGTTCGGTCCTTGGACGGAAAACATGACCGCGCCGGGAAGCAGTTGCCCCACCATGACGAGCCCAAGCACGACACAGGTGACTGTTTTCACACCTAAAACTCCTGTGGACTTCCATGGCAACACATATGAGGACGCAGATGACTGGCTGAGGAGTTCGAGCGCACAGCCAACGTTAACGGGTGGAACGCCGCACAGAAGTTGGGGTACGTGTATTTCCCTCTTCAAAACAGGGCTCGCACGTGGTTCACGAATCGCGTGTGGTCAACGTGGGACGAGTTCCGGCAGAAGTTCCTGGACACCTTCGCAAACACCGATAGGCAGGAGCATGCATAACGACTCCTTGAATCACGGATTCAAAAGCCCAACGAGTCTGTTGCTATGTTTGTTGAGGACATGGCTCGTCTCTTTCATCGAGCCGATCCCGATATGTCCGAGAACAGAAAGATCAGCCACCTCATGCGTGGTGTTAAAGAGCAGCTGTTTGCTGGTCTCGTACGGAACCCACCTTCAAGCGTCGACGAATTTTCGAAGGAGGCGACCGCCATAGAACGCGCACTACAGCTACGGTACCGCCAGTACGACCGTCCAAACAACAGCGGACAAATCAGCGCAACCGCCGTGACCACTGTGACTCCTGACGAGCGTTCTTTGCGTGACCTGATACGCGAAGTTGTGCAAGAAGAGGTGAAGAAGCTCGCCGCCACACCGAATGACTGCGCGATTGCGTCGGTCACAGAAGTTGTTTGCCAAGAAATAAGGCATGCGCTTTCACTTCCCGAGCCGAACACTGAAATAGTTAGGTCAACATATGCAGATATTCTCCGTCGCCAGCCTAGATCTAACGTGCCGCCACCTCAACAGTACCACCAGCAACAGCCGCCGACAGTGCCTTGGTACTACAGGGAAACGTAGACGCCGATGCGACCCCCACTCCGCAAAACCGACATATGGCGTACCCCTGACTACAGGCCCCTGTGCTTCCATTGTGGGGAAGTAGGCCACATCGTGCGGTATTGTCCTCATCGCGTTGCCGGGTATCAACGATTTCCGTCCACTACCCCTCGGCGCTATTTCGACGAAAGACGCAACGTTGAAACGAGCGCTACGATCCCGCGAGACGTTTCTCCTGGGTACCGGTCACGCTCGCCCTCCCCAGGTCATTTTCCCCGATCTAATAGAGGTAGCACCACGGACATGGCGAGAGGAAGGTCTCCCAGTCCACGCCGGGGAAACTAAAAGCAGCGACCTTAGGGGGGAAGGTTGCGAATTGCCGAAGATTTGAAAATCCCCCATTACCGCCGCATGAAGTGCCGCACATTTCGAATGAACCGACGAAAGACGAGATTGTCACCGCCGACATTACACTTTCAATTGACGGTCACGATGTGACCGCACTGGTCGACACTGGTGCGGACTTTTCAATAATGAGTGCGAATCTGGCCGACCAACTCAAAAAGGTAAAAATGGAATGGACGGGGCAGCAAATTAGAGGAGCCGGAGGCCAGCTGCTGACACCTACCAGAAAGTGCACCGCACGAATCAAGATCGGGGATTCATCATTCGTGGCAACCTTCGTTATTCTTTCTGAGTGTTGTAAACAGGCCATTTTGGGTATGGATTTCCTGCGGGAGTACGGTGCCATTATAAATATACCGGACGGTGTACTGACCTTCTCAGCGGACCATAGCACAGCGCTGCAGCGCAAGCCCATGCGCGTGATTGACGACGTGACCATGCCACCGTTGTCATGCCGCCTCGTCTCTGTCACGTGTAACACGCAGCATAGTGGAGAAGGTGTCGCGGAACAAATATCGACGCTTTTACTCTCTCGAGGAATCGCTATTGCCAGAAGTCTCGTCAGTGTAGTGTCTGGGCAAGCAGAGGTCCTGTTGACAAACTTCAGCAACGAGTGTCGACACATTGCAGAGGATACCACAGTTGCATACTTCGAAGAAATTGTAAAATTCCACGAGTGCTTCGCAGTACAACAGGCAGAGACGCCGGCCACTTCAACACCACTGCCTGTCGACGTGAGCACAGATTTATCGCCAGCGCAGAGGCAGAGTCTTCTAGATATTCTCGGCCAGTTTGAAGATTGTTTTTCGTCGACCTCGAGGGTAAATCAAACGCCACTGACAAAGCACCGAATTATAACGGAAGAGGCGGCAAGACCAGTTCGACAAAACCCATACCGCGTGGCACCGAAAGAACGCGAAGCAATCCAAGAACAAGTCCAGAAAATGCTCAATGATGACATCATTCAGCCGTCAAAAAGCCCTTGGGCATCACCGGTAGTGCTAGCTAAGAAGAAAGACGGCAGCTTATGCTTCTGTGTGGACTACCGCAAGCTGAACCGCGTGACAAAGAAAGACGTATACCCACTACCGCGTATTGACGATTCACTTGACAGGCTGAGGCATGCACGCTTCTTCTCGTCGATGGACCTGAAAAGCGGTTATTGGCAAATCGAGGTCGATGAGCGGGACAGAGAAAAGACTGCTTTTGTTATGCCTGACGGGCTTTACGAGTTTAAAGTCTTGCCCTTCGGATTGTGCTCAGCCCCAGCAACATTTCAGAGACTGATGGATACCGTCCTATCAGGCCTTAAGTGGCAGACGTGTCTAGTATACCTCGACGACATCATTGTTTTCTCACCAACATTCGAGGAACATCTAAGACGGCTGCTATTAGTATTTCGAGCAATACGGTCCGCTGGCTTATCGCTGAAACCTGAGAAATGTCATTTTGGTTTCAAGGAACTCCGATTCTTAGGACATGTGGTGAGCCATGAAGGTGTTCGTCCAGACCCCGACAAGATCGACGCCGTCCGAAAATTTCCGGTGCCAACAGAAAAGAAGGCCGTAAGACGTTTTCTTGGCCTTTGCGCCTACTACCGCAGATTTATCGCCAATTTCTCACACATAGCGTCGCCCTTAACACGCATAACGAGAGACGATGTTCCATTTTTATGGGGCGAAGAGGAACAAGCAGCATTTGACGGTCTACGACAGCGCCTGCAGACACCCCCTGTGCTTGCTCACTTTGACGAGGACGCTCCAACCATGATCCACACTGATGCCAGCAACGTAGGTTTAGGCGCTGTACTCGTCCAGTGGCAAGACTCAGCCGAGAGAGTGATTGCATATGCAAGTAGGACGCTTTCCCGTGCCGAGTCCCATTATTCCACAACGGAAAAGGAATGTCTTGCTGTAGTATGGGCAGTTCTGAAGTTTCGCCCATACCTCTACGGCCGTCCCTTTCAGGTAGTCAGCGACCACCACTCTCTTTGCTGGCTGATCATCTTGAAAGACCCATCCGGTCGGCTAGCGCGCTGGAGCTTACACCTACAAGAATTCGGTATGACGGTCGTCTATAAGTCGGGACGACAGCACTCTGATGCTGATTGCTTATCCAGGTCGCCTATAAAGCAAGATGATGTCTCAGAAGATGATGACATGGCATTTTTAGGAGTGGTCGACACGGTCACCATTTCGTCTAAGCAGAAAGAAGACACTGAGTTGCTCCCTCTTATTAATTTTCTTAACGGCCAGTCTACAAGCGTTCCCAAGATATTTGCAAGGAGCCTGCCATCATTCTGCTTGCGCAGTGGTGTCCTATACAAGAAGAACTTTGCCCCCAGCGGAAATGCCCACTTACTTGTCCCGACATCCATTCGCGATGCCGCGGTGGTCTAGTGGCTAAGGTACTCGGCTGCTGACCCGCAGGGCGCGGGTTCAAATCCCGGCTGCGGCGGCTGCATTTCCGATGGAGGCGGAAATGTTGTAGGCCCGTGTGCTCAGATTTGGGTGCACGTTGAAGAACCCCAGGTGGTCTAAATTTCCGGAGCCCTCCACTACGGCGTCTCTCATAATCATAGAGTGTTTTTGGGACGTTAAACCCCAGATATCAATCAATCAATCATCCATTCGCGATGAGATCCTGAGCGCTTGCCACGATGAGCCAACCTCCGGCCACCTCGGATACACGCGCACATTGACCAGAATCCAACAAAAGTACTACTGGCCGAAGCTTCCAGGCACTGTAAAGCATTGCGTCCGCACGTGCCTCAATTGTCAATGACGAAAATCGCCACCTTTAAAACCAGCCGGATTGTTGCAACCAGTTCAAGTGCCCACCATGCCTTTTGCACAAATCGGAATGGATCTCCTTGGACCATTTCCGACTTCGCATACTGGAAATAAGTGGTAATTGTCGCTACGGACTATCTTACTCGCTACGCAGAAACAAAGGCTTTATCAAGCGGAACCGCAGTAGAAGCGGCACGATTTTTCATTGAAAATATCGTTCTGAGGCATGGTGCTCCTAGAATTATAATAACAGACAGAGGTACCGCTTTCACGGCCATGCTCCTTAAGACAGTGCTTGAGTTGAGTGGAACAGCTCATCGAAAAACTACCTCCTACCACCCACAAACCAACGGCTTAACAGAACGCCTCAACAAGACAATTGCTGATATGCTTAGTATGTACATCGACGTGGATCATAAAAATTGGGACGACGTTCTACCATACGTGACGTTTGCCTATAATATGGTGCAGCAGGAAACTACACGGAGCACGCCATTTAGTCTTTTTTATGGCCGTGAAGTGACGACAATGCTTGATGCCATGCTGCTGCACGACTGCGAGGATACAGACAACGGACGTTCAAGCCTTTACCCGACGAGCTGAAGAGGCACGGCAGCTAGCACGCGTGCGAATCGCCCGACAGCAGAGTTACGACGCACAACGTTATAACCTGCGACACCGATACGTCACTTATCAACCAGGCGAGAAAGTGTGGGTCTGGAGCCCTATTCGCCGACGCGGCCTTTGTGAAAAGTTACTGAAGAAGTACTTTGGTCCCTACAATGTTATACGGCGCCTAAGTGACGTGAATTATGAGGTCATCCCTGACAGTTCCTCGCGAGCTCAAAGATCGTGAAATCGTACACGTTGTGCGGATGAAGCCATATTGCAGTGAGCCAGTTGCGTAATACATCAACTACATACACCGCGTATTCTGTAGCCGAGCATCGGGTTGATGCTCTTCCTGGAGGGAGGCAAATGCCGCATTCAACCTGCAGAGGAGAGCTCGCACAGCCAGAGAGGAAGACGATGCTCTTGCCCGGTCCTCTTTACGAGCGCCTTTCATTTTTAATAAAAGTGAGCTCTTCTATATCGAACTCCTGCTGTGTCTGCGTCGTGACAATATTGAAAGACGTGAACGCAGGTGTTTCTTGACAGGAGATAATGAAAAAGTACGATGTTAAGAGAAGCACCTTAAGCGACTACGTGAAGAACAAAGAAAAAAATTTCGAGGCGTTTGACAGCGGCAAATTCACCGGAAAATGAAAACGACTAAGGACGGCAGCACACCCGAAGCTGGAAGACGCACTGCTGCGGGGGATAACAGACATGCAGAACAGCCAGCTTCTCTTGAGAGGACCGTTGACCTGTCAGCAAGCTGAAAGGTACGCACTGAGAATGAACATCGAATCTTTCAGTGTGTCTGAAGGCTGGTTTGCCTACTTTAGAGAAAAGCATGGGTTGATCTTTCAAAATGTGTGCGGGGAAAAAGCAGCAGTGGATGAATAGCGTATTGCTGACTGGAAGACAACTGAGCTTCCCCAGTACCTGGCTCGTTATGAGCCTGCCAACGTCTTCAATGCCGATGAAACGGCTCTCTTTTTTAAAGCCTTGCCGGACAAAACGATCACGTTCAAGGGCGACCCATGCGTTGGAGGGAAGAGGAGCAAAAAAAGGATCACTGTGCTCCTCGCTTCAAATATGTCGGGCACCGAGCGCCTGCCACTGCTAGTCATCGGCAAGGCATGTAACTCAAGGTGTTTTAAGAACATTCACTACTTACCTGGGCAATATCGCGCCTACAGAAAGGCCTGGATGACTTCGGATATTTTCCAAGCTAGGCTGCGCCAACTCGACCGCCGCTTCACCTCTAACAAGCGCAAGGTTTTACTTCTAGCTGAAAACTGCAATGCTCATACCAGAGTGACAGGGCTGAAGTGCATCGAACTTGTATTTCTACCTTCAAATATGACGGCTGCTCTGCAACCGCTGGATCAAGGGATAATTCAGCACGTAAAAAGCAGGTACAGAAAGCATGTGCTGGAACAGATCCTGCTGTGCAAGGAAGCAGGGCGAGAATATGACGTGACTATCCTGACAGCAATTCACATTTTGGCTCATGTCAGCAGCGAAACGCCGCCCGCGGTGATTGCAAATTCTTTCCGGCACAGCGGCTTTGTCCGTCCTGACGACTCAAATATTCCTCCAGAGGCCACTTCAGAGGACAACCGCGAGCCCACTGGAAATATGGACAACGAGGTGAATGACACGCGTTTTGACTCTCTCCTTCCTAGTGGCGTCCAGATTTTAGACTACGTCGCTATAGACTATCATGTTGCCGTTGCTGGTCCGCTGACTGACGATGATATATTATCGGAAGTGCTTGAAGAGGACCAAAATCACTGTTCC
Organism: Rhipicephalus annulatus; assembly: GCA_013436015.1. NCBI lineage: Eukaryota > Metazoa > Arthropoda > Arachnida > Ixodida > Ixodidae > Rhipicephalus > Rhipicephalus annulatus. The sequence continues at coordinate 302,336 of WOVY01012955.1, forward strand.
GATAATGACGGCCAGGATGAGCCGACGCGAAGTTGCCACACCGTGCAGGAGGCCACCGAAGCCCTCGCTGTCCTCGAGGAGTTCTGCGTTTGTTCTCGCGACAGTGAACATGCGCACCACCACCTGATGGGAATAAATAAGATCGTTCTGTCAGAAATTCCGACGGTGAGGCAGGCAAAAATATTGCACTTTTTTAAGAAATAAAGGTTTGTCTGTGCCGTGTACATTTTCCTTTTGTTTTCATTGTCCATCCGATAATTCGGAATTCGGTTAACTCGAACATTTTCTCCGGTCCCATGAGATCTGAGTTAACGAGCTTTTACTGTACCCAAAAATTTATTATAAACATGTATTTGCAGCACTGTCTGTGAGAGATGAGAGAAATACTCTTCAATTGCTTCCTTATAACCGATCATTCATTATAACTCGGTTCGTTATATCGAGGTTTGAGTGTAGTACCAGTGGAGTTACGAGGATTTGTCGTACACTTCAAGCCTTTTCTCCCTCTTCGTTCTTGCCTGCGAGTGTGTTGAAGGCTACTCAGGGAAGGGAATGACAAAGGGGTAAGAAGATGCGCCCCTTCATTGACGCACATCGTCACTTTGAGAACTGTTTCTCTCTTTTTTTTTGTTCGAACGCACACATCACAGCGTGATTGTGCTTGGGCACTCGGCGGCATCTTGTGGCAGCCACGGTAACTATGCAGTTCACGATGCTCAGTGCAGCCAATGGCTGTGCACTAGAGGTTTATGGCGCAGTCATTTGAAACTATGGAATCATTTGTATAGAGAGGGAATGATTTATATCGGACTTTAGGAATTAATTGCAAATTCAGTTCGTGTGCTTCACTATAATGTTTCAATTGAGTGTTCTCTGGAGCCTTGACTACTGATTGGCAGTTCTCTCTGACCGAGCTGAAAAAGTGTTGCAGGGCCTATTTAATAAACACAACACTCCAACAGACGCAATCAGTGACTGTGTCTTATTCAAGCATGTTTAGCGAATGTCGCTTGTGCGTTGTGAATCTTTGTTTAGTGTTGTTGTGAAAGGTGCATCAGTGGCCGTGTATTGTGCTCTTGTCCATTCGTTTGCTTGGTGTGGTAGAGATTAACTATTTTTAGTTGGATTAAAAATGGTGCACGTATCGATATATCACCTGTCTTTTTACTGGTTACAGATGCGCTCCGTTCTTTAAGTTGGAAGGGTATTCCTGCCGAAGTGCGTCCCATAACATGGAGGCTTCTGGCAGTATGTATCGTAGACAGCGCGATTTCATTGGCTATCGTGGCGTCTGAAATGGCCAATCTCTTCGTCTGCGTGCGCAGGGCTACTTGCCGGCCAACTCGGAGAGACGGGCGGCTGTCCTCGAAAGGAAACGGGAGGAGTACTTCAACTTTGTAAAGCAGTATTACGACACGAGAAACGACGACATTCATCAGGAAACGTATAGACAAGTCAGTAGAGCTTTATTCCTGTTGGCTTTGAGTGGGTGTCTCATGTGGCCTGTCAAAAGATTGTTAATTTTAACCTGTGTAAATTCTATACTTAGATAACGTGAGGTCGAGTCTCCTGAAACCATGATACGATTGTGAGGGTTGCCATAGTGCGGGGCTTTTGAAATTTCAACCACCTGGTGTTCTTCAATGCGCACTGACATCGTGCAGGACATAGGCGTCTAGCATATTTCGTCTATCGAAATGCAACTACTTTGTGGGCATCGAACCCACGAGTCAGCAGGCAAGCACTGCGATTGATTCGCCACCGCAATGGTACTGCGTTAATATAGAAAACCTGGCAATTCAGACCTCTTGTATATTAATGGGAAGCTTGCACATGAGCAAACAAAAGGCAGCTTTGTGTTCAAATTATTTTTCAGAACAGAACTACAGACAAAAAGAAAAGGTTTTATTGACCTGCTTCCCGTCTTGCCTGCTTGTCACACTAGTGTTTGATGGCTTGGACAATCTCGCACATAAGCTTTTGCAGTATTTTGTCTCATTACAAAGTGTGCATTGACATACATTAAGGAAGCTGCCCCCAAAGAGAAACAAAACACACCTTCACTAGGTACTACGTGGAGCGCAAATGGGTTCACATTGGTGAGCATAAACGTGTCGATCTAATGTCGCACACGATTCTGTTCTCAACATATTGTTGAAGGGGAGTATGTTATGAGGCACTTTCTTAACTCTTGCGCAGTTATAGACCAGTTGCTTGGAATAGGTTTTGATTATAATATTACTGCGCTAGTTATTGGAAATATGAAGCTTTTGCACGTACAATGAAAACCGGAGGTTTGTTTACTGAAAGAAGGTAGTCAGTGCAACTTGTTGATTTTTTATTGTTAGTTTGTTAATTAGATTTTTCATAATTGAAACACAGTCCCATGAACCATCATATAATTAGGCGTTCCTACATTCTTATCATTGCCCATGTTTCTGTAAATAGCTTTTTCGGTGTGTGCGTAAACTTTCTGCTTAGTTTCGGGATGCAACTAGCAATATCTTGTCATCTGAGCCCGTTAAGCTTGCTTGAAAGTATAATGAGCTCAGCGGGTCTTGCAGAGTGTCAAAAGTTGCTACGTGTAATCTTTATCTGTGTGTTCTTTCCTTAATTTGTTTACATGCTTCTTTTGTTTGTTTTCACTTTTTCTATGTTGCAGATGTCAAGTGATATTGAGAAATTGGTGTAAAATCTTAATACTATTACAGTGGAAAACATTGAAAATGAAAATGTATTGATAAGGTGAAAATATGAACATAGTTGCACATTGAAATTTTGATCAAATATGATAGGATAAAATAGCAGAAAGTTTGAAATTTATTACATATTTTTTCTTATAGTTCTTTCCTTGCGGGGTTTAATAAATAAGTATAGATTTTCCTAAAAAGAGACTTGCCCACTTTATGGTTATAGGTATGGCTGTAGTGGTTGCGAGATTATCGGTCTTCGTTAGTTTTCCTTGCAATTGCTGCGCTTCACTTATATACTACAAATAATGCTCTGTGTGCTTCCTTCAATTTGTTATCTGTAGGATTTATTATGTTCTAATGAAGGAATGGGTCCTTCAATCTATTTCCCCTCTTTTCATTCTACTCGCTAGTGAGTGTCTTGCTTGGCTTATCTAATGAGAGAAAGGGTTAACAAGTATAATGCAATAATGTATAATAATGTAATAAAGATAGCATTATAGTGAGAAAATGCCTCACTCATGAGTTCATTGTGGATGTTTTAATTGAACCTTCATGCTTGCTTTTTTTCAGATTCACATAGACATCCCTCGCATGAGCCCCCTGGTGCCATTATTTCAACAGGAATCAGTTCAACAGGTGAGTGATGTGTGTTAGTGTTTAAGCAAAAGTGCCATTACATTACGATTATTTTAATGAACTCGGTCATAATTGAGACTTCAGTCAACTTGTTTATTCAAGAGTAACCAAAAGTTTCACACTAGTACCTCATAAACAGAGCCAAACATTTTCTCCTCGACTGCCGGGTATAGCCATCATAAAAAAAAGTGCGAATTGTTAACAGACGATGATTATATCTACCAATGTGCTTTCAGTGTGCAGTTTTTTGCAGCGCAGTAGAGTGCCTTTGTGTGCTCTTTTCTGTTTATTTTGTGGCAGAAATAATGACATAACGTACATTCTCTTACATCAGAGCTTGAAACACGACCAAATTTTGTGTGCACACTGATAAACGGGCAGGTTTACAAGTGCATTTCATTTGGAAGTGACATCGCACGAACTGCTGCCACTTTCACGCTGTACATTATAAATGCGGCTAATTGTGTCGCATTGGCGAGCACGCTGTGAAAGGGTACAGCATGCCACGATAAAACGTAGCTCTGCAAGTTGCAGTGCTTGCAGCCGGAAATTTGCAGCACATCCGGAAATTTTCCTGCTGTAGTGACGATGTTGCCCAGACGTTTTTTTCGTTGGCATGTGGGACGTGATGTTTTCTAGACGATCTGGCTGCAACATTACAGTAAATGTTGAACAACTGACAGCGAGACGCAAGTAGAGCTTTTTGGAAAAGCTCAAGAACTTGAGTGAAAATTAATTGGGACGCACCACTGTTGACCGGGCTGTTTCTAAGGTTTGGCCTTTGGACAGAATACTGTCGGTCAGCATGTGAATAATTTGAAATACTAGTCATTGCTTTTACACTTCTTTTCTTATATGTTTGAGTTTGGAATTTACCACAAATTTTACAATAAACTTGATTAGGCTAGTTGGTGCTAGTTCATGATTGTAGGTGGGACAAATTTTAGTTGTTACATTTATGCAGTAACAGAGAACCACAAACCAGTCAAAGCCATTTTACTGCAAACGCGCAACTTCCGTGAAATATATCATTAGTTCGCTGTGTATGCACTCGCCCTTGAAAACAGTGTGCGTTTAGTGACCAAGTCTTATTTTTGCGGCACATTTTTATTATAAAGTACTGACTACTCTTCCAGAGACAAGTCTAGCTTTTTCACTTCATGGTGTACCGCCTGTTGTGGGCTTACGAGTGAAATGAATGGCCTCCGCAATGAAGTGATGCCGGTTCACTGATGCACGGCACCATCACCTGCAGCCGATCGTCCTTGGCTGATTGCGCGCAGAGTATTACCTGTGCGGCTCATGCAGTCACCACAGGGCCGCTTGCTGTACAGTCAAACCCGGGTATATCGAACTCGCCAAAAAACGTTTATTAGTTCGATATATGGCATAATTCGATATAGGCCCGGTATAGGTTTTGACACAAAGGCACATAACAAACTAGAAGAAAGGTACTTTATTAATATATTTGCGTGCCCTTCTGTGGAACAAAATAGTCCCGGATTTTTTTCTGTGTCAACAACTTCACTGCCTGCGACAGCACACACGCCTCCACGTTGTCCAACGAGTCGGAGCAGCTGAGGCCACAACCTTCCACATTCAAGCAATAGCGCCGGACCAATGCAAGTGCACTAATCACTTTGGAGGATGTAGGCAATGGGTCGTCGTCGATTTCCATATTGCTGTCACTTTGGCTCGTGGTCGGCACGACGTCTGCAATGTAATCCTCATCCTGTAATTGGCCCATGAAGGGGACATCATCGTCCGCACTGACGAACTCGTCGAATGACGATCCGTCGATAGCACCCGGGAACTCTGCCAGCTCGTTCCAAACTTTGGCCGAAACACCTGCGGTGTCTTCAGTGCTGTCAGAATTCGGGATGTCATCACCAGGCACGCGGAAGCCGGCATGCCTGAATTAGTTCTGGATCATCTCCTTTTTGACATCTGCCCACGATCTACTCAAGATAGAAATAGCTCCGAGCAAGTCGATCTTAAGCTCCCTGCCCACACGAAGGTTCTGCAGCAGCCTCTCCACCAGGCGCTTCCGATAGCCGGCTTTCATTGCGCGTATAACCCCTTGATCCAGTGGTTGCAGTACAGACGTAGTGTTCGTGAGCAAAAAACGCAGCTCGATGTTGTTGAAGGTCGTACTGCAGTGGTGCGATGAACAATTGTCCACGAGCAGGCACACCTTGCGATTTTCGCCTACCAAATCATCATTGCACGACGATAGCCATCTGCTGAAAAGCTCCCCTGTCATTCATGCTTTTGAGTTTGCTCGGCAGGTAACTGGAAGCGACAGCGCATTTTGAAAACACCGCGGTGCCGTGCTTTTCCCGATAACCAGAGGTCGAAGCTTTTTCGATCCGTCTAAATTTGCTGCCAACAGCACGGACACACGAGCTTTGTTTGCCTTGCCGCCGCTTGTCTTGTCGCCACGACACGCAAGTGTCTTGTTTGACAACATTTGCCAAAATAAAGCGGTTTCATCCGCATTGAAGATATCTTGGGCTCTATGTCTTGCTGCGATATCTCGCCAGTTTTCCTCGAGCTATTTTTCTACACTGTCCAGGTCTGCCGCTCTGCTTTCACCTGTAACAGCTTTGCCAACGGTGTCGTGCTGTTCTTTGAACCGCTGAAGCCAGCCTGAACCGCCTTGGAAATCATTCCTGCCAAGCAGAAAAGCAAGGTCCTTGGCTTTCTGCTCGATCATAGGGCCGGACACCGGGATGTTTCGCGACTGAACGTCCACAAACCACTTGTAAACGGCCGCTTCAACATCTTCGTACACAGAAGCGCGCACACGTCGAGCGCCACGGGAACCTGGCCTTTTGTCCGACTTGGATGGCAGTGGAACTGCCGTGGTTTCCGGCGGAAAAGAGGGGAACTGTTGCAGCTGGTGGCGTCAAAACAAAAGCCACCTGCTGTCATAGCAGTCCAGGAATCCGGAACACAACCAAAATTACGGGGCTACGAAACTTATAGTACCTGGGACGCAGAATCGAAAGTTGCTACGTTAGTCGATAACTCAATTACAGCAATATGTCATCAGCCCATTGAAGAGGCGGATATCCCGCACATCATAACAGAAATAACCTACAAAGGGAGCCATGTAAAGAGCGCCTTCATACTTAATATCTATAGTCCCCCAAGACAAAAGAGAGCAACGTTTGACAAGCTCTTTCAAGAGACAGCAAAACTGGCGAAAGGGAATCCATTAATCATAGTTGGGGACTTTAATGCCAGGCATGCAAGCTGGGGATATAAGATGCAAGACACCAAAGGCAAGAATATCGCAAGACAAATAGAGAAACTGGAAATGACTCTGTTAACTGACCCTGCAATACCAACGAGGATAGGCAACAGCGTATCCATGGACACAAGTCCGGACTTGACGATAGTACAAAACTGCCACAGCGTGGACTGGTACAACACCCTTGAAAACCTGGGTAGTGATCATAACATACTAAGCACCACAATCCGCACTGGCCGAATCCGCAAACACATCGGCACAGCCAAAATTACAGACTGGCACGCATATAGAAAAGCGCTAAAAGCGCACGTGACCGTCATAGACGACTTGGACGAGTGGTGCAAAGTAATTCGAAATGAAAAGCAAATGTACACCAAAACTGTCGCCAGAACAGATGATACCCCTGAAGTAGACGCTCACTTTCTCCACCTGTGGGAAGCAAGAAGAAACCTCACTAAAAGATAGAAAAGGCAAAAGCGAAATAAGAAACTCAAAGCGAAAATTGAAGAAATAACGCAGCAAGCCGAACAGTACGCTAATCAACTCGCGACAGCCAACTGGGAACAATTTTGCGATTCACTAAATGGAACCCTAGGAACAGCAAAGACATGGAATATCCTAAGAGCCATGATTGACCCTCTGAAAACTAAACGCGAAGGACAAAAATCTCTAGAAAGATTATTGCACACATATCCAGGCACACGAGATTTCATTTCATTTCATTTATTTATACTGTTAGCCCAGAAGTGGGCCGTTACAGGGTGGAAGTACAAACAATTATTTGCAAAACAGAAGTACCGTACAGGTCTCGAGATAATTTCTCGGTATTATTGTGACCAGCAACTCGAAGTTATACATAACATACATAAATGGAACACACATGCGATGCAATACATACGCGCAGAACAGCACATGACGCATTTGAGGCGGCACTTTTGCACCGCGCTGAAGATTTGAAAGACAACTACTGCAGGATCATGCAACCAACAAAAAGTACACACACACGCAAAAAAAAACATATGTCACTGTTATTCGGAAAATAAACGTTTTAGATTCTGTTCAAATGATGTAAGCGAGGAACAACCAATTATAGACTCTGGCAGCATATTCCAATCTTCAATAGCACGTGGAAAGTAACTGAACTTAAAGCAATCGTTACGTGGGACTAGGGGTGGTATATACATATTATGGCGATGTCTGGAGTGTTCTTGTGTGTTGACCTGGAAGTAATCTGAATAGTTTAGTTTAAATTGATTATGAATTAACTGGAAGAGGAATTTCAGACGCTCAATCCTCGTCCTAAGTTCAGGACTATCCAGTCCAGCTTTTTTACAGAGTTCAGTAGGAGAATGATGTCGGCTATATTTATTAAAAATAAATCTCGCACCAAGTCGCTGTATTTTTGTTATTTTATTGCAGTGTGTCTTTGTGTAAGGGTCCCAGACAATTTTAGAATATTCGATAATAGGTCTGACAAGAGTTTTGTAAGCAAGACACTTTATATCAGATGGGGCGGTATAAAGGTTACGTCTAAGGCTATACAATGCCTTGGTAGCCCTGGAGCATACATTATCAATATGAGTGTTCCACCGGAGGTCGGGCGTGAACCATAACCCAAGATATTTATAGTTTTGTACACGCTTGAGGAAAGCATTGCCAATCTGGTAGTTGTAATCTAGAGGTGCTTTCTTTCTAGTTATAGTCATAAAGACTGTTTTTCTGTGTTCAAACTCATTTGCCATTCTTCGCACCAATCCTTTATTTTTTGAAGATTGTTGTTTAGATTAACTTGGTCATGTTCAGTCTCGATTCTACTATAAACAACACAGTCATCGGCAAACAACCTTATCGGGACCGTAACGCGGTTTGGTAGGTCATTTATATATAACAAAAATAAAAGGGGACCCAGCACGCTCCCCTGGGGAACTCCAGAATTCACTGCAACTGCTCTAGACTGTTTATTGTTTATTTGAACAAACTGCTGACGGCAGCTGAGATAGGATGAAAACCATTTTGTCAAGTGATTATTTTGAAACGTTTTGTCAATTTTAAACAGGAGCTTTGAGTGCGACACTTTATCAAATGCCTTTGCGAAATCCAAATATACCACATCAGTTTGACCACGCAAATTGATTGTTTTTGAAAGATCATGAACAAATCCGATTAACTGAGTTGTTGTAGATAAGCCTCGGCGGAAGCCATGCTGCTTCGAAGATAATAGATTGTGCGTATCAAGATAGGACATCAAGTGTTTGTTAATAATGTGCTCGAGTATCTTTGAACATGTACTGATAAGCGAAATAGGACGGTAGTTGCGCTCGTCTCGAGAGGAGCCACTTTTGTGAACAGGGGTAATTTTAGCCTGCTTCCACGCTAGTGGGAAAGAGCCACTGCGCAGGGACGACTGAAATATTTTTGTAAGGAAGCGAGCCGCCCATTCAGCGTATCTGTACAGAAATTCGTTTGGTATACCATCAGGGCCGGGGGTTTTTCTTGTATTTATATTAAGTAAAAGATTTAGGACACCCTCTTCGCTAATTACCACATCATCGATCGGCCACTGCAATGGTGACGTAGAAAACTCGGGCAAAATGCCATTATCATGAGTAAACACAGAAGCAAAAAAAGAATTGAAATCATCAACACGTTGTTGAGTAATTTCAGGTGGCCTCGGAGAGCTTGCTGGGGGAGTTACAAAGCGCCAAAACCTTGAGGGGGCTTCCTTCAAGTATTTCGTCAATGTCACATTGAAAAACCGATCCTTCGACTGCTTGATCAGACGTTTCAGTTCTTGTCTCATTAAAGAAATGCAAGCTGTTCCTTCAGGGGTACAATTTTTTGCACAAGATTTCCGTTTCCGTTTTAGTTTTCTTTTTGTATGAATGATTTCTCTGGTGATCCAGGGATTGGTTTTACAAATGCGTTTTCTAATCCTAGGTACATAGCTGTCTATGCACTTCCCTACAACAATTGAAAAGAAATGCCATAGCCTATCAGTGCTGCAGTCAGTGTTGTAAAGGACCTGAAATTCATCAAAGGACCTTTCAAGATAGTCCAGAATAGACACATCATCAGCCGCCATAAAATTCAATACAGTGCTAAGTGTGGGTTTACCCAAGGTGTCTGGGGACAATGCTAGGTGCGTTACTACCATTCTGTGGTCGGATAGGCCTTCTACAACTTCACAACGGCTGAGTAACGGCAACAGCTTTGGGGACACAAAAACCAAATCAAGGATAGATGACCTTGTAGTCCCTATCCGAGTAAATTCAGTGACAGTTTGCGTTAGCCCGTAGCAGAATGCCAGCTCCAGTAGTTGCTCAGCACTTGCAACCTGTTCCGATCCAGGAGACTGGGATAGCCAATTAATATCCGGAAGATTGAAGTCCCCTAATAATAATACGTTATCTTGGAGGCTAAAATTAGAATCCATAAAATTTCTTAGCTTTGCGATTATATCAAGAGAGGAATTTGGCGCTCTATAAATCCCTCCAATATACACAGTTCGCTCGCTGAACCCACACCTAATCCACAACATTTCTATGTCATAGTTATCATCCAACACTGAAAACCTAATGTTGTCTTTAATAAGAAACGCAATTCCACCACCTCTTCCTTGCCGGTCTTTTCTAACAATTGTGTAACCTGTAGGTGTTACTTCAAAATCTGCTACATCCGTGTGTAACCAAGTCTCTGTTACGACCATTATATCCGGTTCATGCTCCAGGATTGCGGCTTCAACTGCATCAGCTTTATTCAGCAAACTTCTGGCGTTTACATTAATAACCTTAACAGATGCGGTCGGTCTCGATTGGCGTCAGTCAGAGCTGGTAATACCTGGGCTAGCATACCTGAATCGCTCGTTGGTAACCTCATTCCAGCCATAGAGAACGTTGTTTACTTTCAATTTATCGATGATTAGTTTAACCTTTGCTCCCTTTGCTCTTTCATCCGCTGATGAAATCCATAGTTGTTTTCTGATTTCAACTACTCGTTTAGAGTAATCTTCGCTGATACTGAATTGTGTCCCCTTGAGGTTGCGGCAGTTTTTCAGTATTTTGGTTTTGTCCCTGAAGTCTCCTACTTTCAAGATGACTGGACGGCTTCTTCCAGGTATTTTCTTTCCTAGACGGTGAATTCTCTCAATGGAGCTACACTTTGAGCCAAGTAGTTTGTCAAAGATATCGTGATTCACCTTGCTTAAGAGTACTGCCTCATCCTCAAATTCTTCTTCTTCCACTCCGCGTACTAAAAGGTTGTTGCGTCTAGAACGATTATCTAAGTCATCGATCTGCCTGGCAAGAGCCGTCAATTCACTGTCATGGCGACCAACACTTGATTCTATCATTGTAAGCCGGCTCTGTATTTCACCCAACCCTTCAAGTTGTTTTTCAATAGTCAGGAGCCTAACATGCATGTCGGAAATGCTGGCATCCGTAGATGTCTGCTTGGCCTGAATTTCATTAACTTTTGCTAGTAGTTTAGTCTGGTTACTTAATATTTCCTCCAGCATTTTTTCAACCTCGGGCCCAGGATTTTCCTCTACGTCACCGGACAACTTCAGTAACAGGCTTACAACTGAAACACAGTCATTTAAGCAACCAAGAACAGTGTGTGGACACGGCAGCACAATCAGGCAGGTACAGTTACTACGAAAACCATACTTTCGATCACCAACCTGCACAAGTAGACGCACGTAAGGCGACATCATCATTGAAGCAGATGACCTGCTTCAAGACATCTATATTAAGTGTTTCGGCGCCCGAGCCATCACAGCCCCTTACCAGGCTAAATACACTGGGCTCCCAAACTCAGAACTGGATGCACCTTTCACGCATGCCGAGGTCAGAGCGGCAATCGTCAGCATGAAATGCAACACAGGGCCTGGGGCGGACCAAATCACCAATGCCATGATTCGCAACATGAATGACGAAGCCATAACAGCGCTTCTAAATTTCATTAACAAACACTGGGTGAATGGCACTATACCTCAGCAATGGAAGTATGCTGTAATAATTATGATACCTAAATTAGGAAAGAAATTGGCAATAGAAAACCTCAGGCCAATCTCTCTTACCTCGTGCTTAGGCAAAGTGTTTGAGAGATTAATAAATACCAGACTTCAACGGCACCTTGAACAAAATAACTTGTTGCCAAACACCATGTTTGGTTTCCGCTCGAACCTTTCGACACAGGACATCCTTCTGCTTTTAAAGGAGGAAGTACCGTAATTACTCGAATCTAACGCGCACCTTTTTTCCGGTGAAGCGAGTTCATAAATCGCATGCGCGTTAGAATCGAGTACGAACCAAAAAATTGCGGTCAATCCACGACCTCCTCTATATATAGAGGAGCTCGTGGGTCAATCTATTGCCATCGGCAAATCCAAAATGGCCGCCCCCTATGTGCGTCGGCATGGCGCGTCGCCCATTTCTGCCTATGTGTTTCTCATGTGCGGCACTTCGTACGTGTGCTGAGGAGTTCGTCATCTAGTAGTGCATTAGCATCGACGGCTTGGAAGGGCCGACTCCAAAAACTCGAGTGCATCACGATGCCGCTTTTAAAAGAAAAGTCATCGCGTGTGCAGAAACGGACGGAAATCGGGCCGCATCGCAGTCGTTCGGAGTTCCCGAAACGTGCGTGCGGGACCGGCGGAAACAAAAGCAGAAGATTGTCGACAGCAAAGCTTCACGCAAAGGCTTCAGGGGACCACAGCAGGGTCGGTTTGCGCAAATTAAAGAGCTGCTCGGCGAGTATGTGCTTGAGCAGCGAGCGGCACAGCGGCCCGTGACGACAGAACTCCAAGTGCGGGCTATGCAATTAGTCTTAGAAAAAGGTCTAATGCGGAGCCAGTTTAAAGCGAGCAGGTGCTGGCTAACTAACTTTATGAAAAGGAAAGGCTTTTACCTCAGAAGGGGAACATGCATATGCAAAAAGTTTTGCGGAGGAGTACGATGAAAAGCTTCACAGTTTTCAGAGGCTCGTCCTAAACTTGCGGTGCAACAACGGCTACCTGCTTGGGCAAATCGGGAATGCCGATCAGACACCTCTTTACTTTGACATGCCTGGCACCACAACCGTCGAGAAGAAGGGGGCGAAGCAAGTTCGCGTGCTGACATCGGTCCACGGTAAAACTACAGTGACGGCAATGCTCTGTTACACGTCAGATGGGCACAAGCTTCGCCCGTACCTCATATTTAAATGGAAGACGCTCCCGAAAGGAGTCGTTTTTTCGAGTGGTGTGATCGTGCAGGCCAACGAGAAAAAATGGGTGCGCGTTGCAATCGATGTCTCACGTTTTTTTTTTTTTTTCGCGGTGGAAATCGGGTGCGCGTTACAATCGAGGGCGCGGTAGAATCGAGTAAATACGGTACTAACAAATGTTCCAAAAGCAGGAGAAAACATTGTCATGGCCATCGACATAAAAGGCGCTTTTGACAACGTAAGCCATAAGGCCATATTAGATGGGCTAGCAGCGACAAACTGCGGTCAAAGGACGTACAAATATGTACAGAACTTCCTTACTAAAAGAACCGCTGTTATCAGATTAGGAGAAGACGAATCCAATGTCTTCCACCCAACGAGCAAAGGCACACCACAAGGCGCTGTGATCTCGCCTACGCTTTTCAACATAGCCATGATTGGTCTAGCCAAAAAACTGGAAGGTATTCCCGACATCCGACACTCCTTCTATGCGGATGACATCACTGTATGGACAACCAAGGGTAGCTTGGCGGAAAAAGAAGAACGACTTCAACTGGCAGCTAAAACCATCGAAGATTACACTAAAGAAAGGGGGCTTCAGTGCTCAGCAGACAAATCGGAACTCATTCGGTTCTCCAAGAGTAAAAAACAAAGGACAGACCCGAGCCTCCGCCTTGAGGTCAAGCTAGACGGCAATATTATTCCAGAGAAAATAACCATTCGAATCTTAGGGATGTGGTTACAGTCCAATCAGCGATGTCTCCCCACACACTGAGTATGCTTAAACGAACAGCTCAACAAATTGTTCATATGATAGTTCGAATAACGAACAATAGTGCTGGATTGAAAGAACAAGACGTGCTTCGTTTGGTGAAGAGCTTAGTCATCAGCAGACTAACATACTCGCTACCCTACCACAACATGAATAGAGAGGAGAAAGAAAAAGCAGACAAAATAATAAGGATGGCATATAAAGCGGCTCTGCGACTACCACAAAGCACTTCAACTGCGAAGCTATTAGCGCTCGGACTTCACAATACATTTGATGAGTTGGCTGAGGCACAAGGAACCACTCAGATTAACCACCTGCTACAGACGCCAACTGGCAGAAAACTTCTTCAGAACTTCTTCAGAGGATCAACCTCGGCGAACAAGTACAGGCACATGGAAGAGCTAAGGAATTGTCGTGCTCAGTCAGAGCCTGGTACAAAATATGCTCCCTACCGAAGAACATGGACCCAGTTTTACATGCTGGAAGACATAAAGCAAGAGCTGTTTACATAGATAAACAGACAAAATATCTGAATACGGCGAGATTTACTGACGCCGCACCATATCAGGCAAATGCAAAAAACATGGTGGCCGCCGTGGTCACAGACCGAAAAGGAAACGTCGCAAGTTGTGCCTCCATAGCCCAAGCCTCTATCACAGAAGCGGAGGAGATAGCGATCGCGCTGGCAATCAAGGAGGGCAGGGAGCGAAAAAACCCAATGACAATAATCACAGACTCGAAGGCTGCATGTAGAAATTACGAAAAAGGTAGAATATGTATGAAGGCCTTCCAAATTCTAACCAAAGCTCACAAGGACTTCCCAATTGAATACACCCAAACCATTATCTGGGCGCCAGGGCACGAGGGCGTCACCGGGAACCAGTTTGCGGGTGAGGCGGCTCGAGGCTTCACAAATTACCGAGCTTCCTTGCACACTGCAATAGAGGATCCAACACCCCTAGACCCTAACTTTGGTGCAATTCTTCAGTATTACAGGGACAATAGAAAAGTGTATCCAGCACCACATAAGAAACTCACTGCAATGGAATCGGTGGCATTACGCAGAATCCAAACAAACACATACACGAACTTACACAGGCTGCATGTATTCTACCCCACAGCATACAAAGATATGTGTCCATGGTGTGGGGCCACACCAACTCTGTTTCACATCACATGGGAGTGTACGCATCACAATGAAGAACACAACAACATGAACAACACAGAGGAACAATGGAAGGCGCTGCTGTCCAGCTCGGCCATTGTTTATCAACGCTGGCTGGTCCAACGGGTAGAGATGATGGCTAGGGCCAGCGGAGCCCTGGAATAGGGGCCCGACCATTTGGAATGCTCTGCGTTATGCGCAAATAAAGTTTTCTCTCTCTCTCTCTCTGTCCGACTTGGCCCTGGTGTCTGCCTTGTTCTTCAGGATAGTACTCAAGGTGCTCCTTGGAATTTTGTACGTGGCGGCGACGTCGGACTTTTTTTCACCGCGCTCAACCCAATTGATGATTTCGAGTTTCGCGGCGAACGGCAAATTTTGCCTCTTTGCGCAAGCCATGATGACAGCGCGACAATACAGTTCACAGAGCACTAACAGGCAACACCACAGACCACGCTGAATCGGCAGCAGCAGGCACACAAGCATAAAGAAAGAAAAAAATGGCGCTCACTTCTACCGCCTCCGCGCCTCGGAGAAAGTACGACGGCCTCTTATTGGCTGTAAGCGCTGCGAGCGGGCCAGGATCATTTCTTGGAGGGGGATGTTCGCCCGCGCACAACCGGGTCTAACCAACTTTTTCTAGGGTGGCGCCGGCAGTTTTCCCCGTCACCGCGCGGGAAAGCTAACTTGCTGGGGCACTTTTGAGGCACATGGAGTTTGATATATCAGTTGTCATTGCTATTTTCGTTCTATAAAACAGTAACTTTTGCTATATATTCTCAATGTAAGCTTACCGTGTTTAGGAATTGGTCAATATACGGTATAATTTGATATAAACGGGTTCGATATAGTCGGGCTCGACTGCATTCCACGTGCACGCATTGTGTGTTCTTCATGCCTGCTGCACTGTGTACCGTACATGGGTGAAGAGAGTAGCTTGTTTTAATGCAAGCATTTTGCAAGTAATGTGCGCTCTTCATCTTTGCGATTGTCCAACGTTCCTGTACGATGAGGCATGGCACGTTTGGTTGTTACTTATCGAAACATGCAGTATATGCTCGTTGTCGGTGTATTGAGATTTCTAGGAGCCCTCGCCCTTCAATGCTAGCAAGCTACTTTTGCTTCTACAAAGCAACACGCATTACATAATGGTCTCGGATGACACGGTGCCGGCAAACCTGCTAACGGCAGAGAACGCTCTTGTTTCGCCGTCCATCCACTCAGGTTGTGCCACACGTGCAGCTGAGCAGATAGCTTGCAACGATTGTGATAAGGTTGTTGGTGGTAATTCACAATAGCATGTTCATCATCGGCCGCCACCTCGCCTGTGCTGTTTTCTTATTCTTTGCCATGTAGACACCGCCACAATCACGCGGATGTCGTAATATTTGATCGACCAGTCTTGCTGTTACTGAAAAGACGGAAGACCTTTTGTGGCACATTGTGACGTCGACGAGTTGAGGGGCAATTCTCTTAGACTAAAAGTTGTGATCATCGCTTCTAGTGGTTGTTTGATTCATCACAGGTGGTTGTAGATGGAGAGGGCTGGAGAGAGTAAAGGTTGTGGTGTGAAAGCTGATCACTTCATGTCGCCTTCTATTCCTTTTTACTTTTTTTCCTCACTGCCATTCTGCAGGGAAGAAACACCTGCAAAGCATTTGACTAAAGTCTGTAAGGAGGGCACATCTGCTCATGTGCCCCCGGCGGCAAGAACAGTGGCAACGCCAGCTAATGGGAGACAGGCCCACCTGCCCGCCTCGCGCACAGCTGTGCGTAATAATGAGTGCTCCCTCTCTCCTGGGAGTCGCCAGGACCAGGAGTGCGCCATGCGCGCCTCTGCCACTTCGCGCTTTGTCGGCGGGGGGGCAACCGCAAAACATGCATGCTCGTACCAAAATGACAAAATATGAGTCGAAATTCCTATACTGTCGGTGACAAAAATTTTTTATATCAAGGATGTCTCTGCTGTTGCTTTGTTACATAGGGGTTGCTAATACATGTGCTTCTATGGAGTTACGGCGGGGAATAAAGAAACTTGGTTACATATATAGAAAAATTTGTTATATGGAGGTTCATTATAAACAGGCTTAACTGTACTGGCGCTTGATATGGTCCCTAAATGGTTTATTGTGCCACACATTAAGCGCCTGCAGCAAGACTGTCATCCCTCTCGGGATAACAACGAGCTCAGTGCGGGAGTCTAGCAGCAATCGCTTCACGGGGACCCCCAGATGACAACAAAATGTGTCAAGCACAAGCATCAATGGGAGCCCTAGCAGTGCTCTGGGCCGTTGACACCTATGGACTTGATTTAGTCAAGTATGAGCGATTCATCCATCCACCCCTTGTCCTGGCAGTGGACGACGACATTTCTTGGGAACTTCTTCCCCTTTGGCAGCGTCTTTTTGTAGGCTGACAGCTTGCACTCATCCTGCCGTGCAGGCCAGCATTACAGTCACCCACGTTTTCTCATTACCAGTTGATTGCATGGTAACTTTCCTGGAGCCTTTTTCGTGAACTGTCAGAGCTGAGGGCCTATCGAGACACACAGGCATCTGATCCGTGTTTTCGATCTGGCCCACCTGAAATGAGACTGCCTTCGCAAGAAAATCACGTGCTTCTGAAAGTCCACTAGCAGCTCTTCGTAATTTTTTGCAGCTTCTGTGATATCGACATACGTCAAAGTAGGGAGAATCCAGCGTGGTGCATGAAACGGGACACCCAATGCTTGCTCGCCTTAAAGACTACGTGTTCAATGCCTTGATCTCGCACGATCTCCCTTGCCTTTGCTTGCAGCAGCTCCATTTGATAGAGGGCTGTGCAGTCTGTACTCCAGAACAAAGTTGGCCAGTTCTTGTTCAACGTCAGGAAAAGTTCCATGCTTCGGCCCCCAAAAGCTTCTTTGCTGGCTGCCGCATACAAAGACGTCTTCTTTCCGCTTCCTCCAGCTGCGAATGCACCACTCATCCACGCCAAACTTGCCCCGCAGCACAGTTACCGATGGTTTCAGCAGCTAAGATAGCCTTTATTTTAAAGGCAGCTGAATACTGCCTTTGCGGAGCTGGCATGGCATAAAGTCACAGATGTAAAATCGCGGTCGCTTTTACGTGCGTCAGGTGGTTGCAATGGCCACTGCTGCACGCCTGTATGACTAACGTCACTAGCACTACAACGCTACCTACTGCAGAAGCGTGCACACCTGCCTGTATTGCTGAAACCAAAACTACGAATTGGGGTCGAAAATTCTTGGGATACGCACGTAGTTCGAGGCAGAAATTTTGCATAGTAAAATCTAGAAAAAAAAAAACGGGCTATATGAGAGTTTTTACAGTATGTACCTTATTCTTTTTTTGGAAAGTGCGCTCACACACATGAATTCATCACCCTGCACTTTGGCATGCTGCTGTCAAACGACATGACGACCCCCTGTTATGATGTACAATATACACAGGTGTTTTTGAAACGTGTTATTCGTAGTTACGGCTGCGAATAGCTATGCACCCATTTCAGTTGAAGGAAGTGCTTGTGGTTTGTTGTCCCCCATGTTAATGTCCCTGTAAAAAAAATATTATGTCGAGTATCATAGTAGCACATACTATTATTCTTTTTCCCACATGATAAACTCCTTTCCAAAGTGAGGCTTGTCATGCTGTTTGCCCTGGCAGATATTTGAGAGGATCTTGTACATATGGGCCATTCGACATCCAGCCAGTGGTTATGTCCAAGGCATGAACGACCTCGTCACCCCCTTTTTTGTGGTCTTTCTTCAAGAACATGTGCCTAAAGGTGAGTCGAATTCTTATTTGCTTCTGCAGTACTTAAACTCAAAACCCCTAAACTTTGGGCAAGGTTTTGTTTGGCAATGCATATCTCAGTTGCCAGACATTGGAGTGGTTGTTGCCAGACTGCCACCAGATTTGGCAGAGAAATTTGCTCCTGTAGTTGTGACTTCCCCTTGAGGGCTTTGTGTCATCTGCGGTGCATTTCGCGTGTGCGTGAGCGACGTTGGCCGTTTTAATTAACAAAATGAATGTAAAATGCACGGTGCCGAAGTCTGGGCACGTTCTCTTGCTGTGTGTGCAGCTGTGCAATTAAGAGATCGTGTTTCAAAGTTAGGCAATCAGTGACGTGTCGTCCGCCGTGCATTTCGCGAGTGCGTGTGCCGCGTTTCAATATACGTCGAACTCGTGTCAGCAAAAGCGGGCTCTCTGCACAGCTGATCGTGCCGCGTCGACCACACGCGACGTCGGAGATGCTATGCTTCCCTTAGCTGTGTCATCGCGAGACATATTGTTTGAACCCAAGTACACATGAAAGATGAATGTGCCAATTAAGGCTGGCTAATTGGGGTACGTCGAATATGCTACAGCTATATGCACCTGGAAGGCTGATTTATCGCCGCAGCGAATTAAGCGCAACTCGTTCGTACTTGTAAATGGGACACCGCCCGACGAGCCGCCGTCGCCTGCAAGGCCCCACCCACAATAAGCACAAACGACCAAAATTCCTATTAATGAATGTTTATTCTCTCTCAACTCGAAAGAGCGCACTAGTAAAATGCATAGGGTGAATCTCTTAATTGCACAGCTGGGCAAACAGCAAGAGAATGCGCCTCAATTTTTGCAACTCGCGTTTTACATTCATTCCGCTAATTAAAATGACTAACGTCACTCATGCACTCGGAAGTGCACCGCGGACGACACAAAGCCCTCACGGGGAAGTTACAACTGCAGGGGCAAATTTCTCTGCCAAATCTGCGACAGTTTGGCAACAGCTTATGCAACGCCAAAAAGAACCTAGCCAAACTTTGAGTGCTTACTGACTGGGCTTGCTGCTCTGCAAAGCACGAACGGCCAGCCATGCACTATCAGTTTCTGCCTGATGTGAGAGATTCTGTGGACTGTGTGGATATCAGCTGTGTGGAGACCAGGAGAGGTTTCTTCGGGTCAAAAACGCGAAAATATCAGCTTTTTGGCTGCCTGAACCTACTCAGTGTGGGTAGAGTTTGACTAGGTAACAACCCCAAATACCTGCATATGAGATCAAGGCATATGTAGAAGGGCATGAACTTCCAGGAGAACAAATTTTCTATTCTAAGAAGACATCCTGTCTCTCTATTTTTCTAAATGTCAATATAGGGGAACACAAGTTCATATTTTACACTCGTGAATATTTGGACGATGTTCGATCCAAGTAAATGGTACTTTTTTAAATGCGAAGCATTTCTTAGCGAACTTCGGCGACTTTGAGCATATCTATCTATCTAGCCGCCTACGACTTATAGATCTCCTGGCCGTTTGGATGATGGTATCAATACCAAACTTGGTATAGCATAACATGACTGTAGGAAGAACATATTTGACTAGTCATAACATGAAAATCGTGGTACGTAAGTCATGAATGTCATGATTTATATTTAATGGTCCTACAGCTCTTGCAGTGGTTTCATTCACATGATATGTTGCAAAACTGGTATGGTATGGCATGATTTCATGGGGAACACATGCCACAGACCCTAACATGAACATCATGACATGGGTGTCATATAAGAACATGACTACATGCCACGCTCATGATGCGCTCGCGGCCGTTTCGCTAGCGTCACATATACCAAATTTGGTATTACAGTACGTGAATGGATGACGAAGATATGTGACTCGTGCAAACATGATAATCATGAGATGCATGTCATGTAAGAACATGACTACATGCCACGCTCATGATGCGCTGGCGGCCGTTTCACTAGCATCACTTATACAAAATTTTGGTATTATGGGACGTGAATGGATGACGAAGGTATGATCTGGTGCAAACATCATAAATATGAGATGCGTCTCATGTAACAACATGACTACATGCTATGCTCATGATGCGCTCGCGGCCGTTTCGCTAGCTTCACGTGTACCAGACCTGGTATTACGTGACGCGAACGCACAACATAGGTAAATGACACATTCAAACATGATTGTCACGACATGCGTGTCATGTAACAACATGACTACATGCCGCACTGATGATGCGCTCACGGCTCTTTCCCTAGCTACACATATGCCACATTTGGTATTACGTGACTCCAATGGATGACGAAGGTATGTGACTGGTCGAAACATGATAATCATGAGATGCGTATCATATGATAACATGGCTACATGCCACAGTCAAGGTGCCAATACATTTCGACGTGACGCGATGCGCGTGCTCGCCGGCGTTCATTTCATCGGGTCACTGCGGCATCGCCACGCTAGGCGCTGGTCCTGCCGTATACTCGCAGGTGCATGCTGCGCTGCGTCGCTTTGACGCATGCGCGTTTCAGCGCGTCCAGCGTCCCTCTGTCACGAAAAGAGGGAGACGCAGTGACGTCTTGGTAACGCATCGGCATGAAATGCAGCGCGCCGGTTGCCGTCGAGCCGCGCCGATGGACGCTGGTCGCGTTTGGCGTCAGACTATAGAGAGCTCGCGTTTTCAACGTAGCGTCGCTGTGCCCAGCGTGCACACGCGTTGACGCTACATTGGAGTTCATTGGGCCGTTTTATTGGCTCCACATACACCAAATTTGGTGTTACGTGACATCCATGGAGGAGAAAATATATGACTGATGCAAACATGATAATCCTGACAAGCGGGTCATGTAAGACTATGACAACATACCACGCTCATAGTGTGCTTGCGGCCGGCTGGCTATAGCTCCACATATACTAAATTTGGTATCACGTGACGTGAATAGATGACGAAGGTAAATGACACATTCAAACATGATAATCATGACACGGAAGTCATGTACGGCATCGTTTACCTCCACCTCGTAACGTTGTGCTGATCTTGAAGTGACATATCGACATTTCTCATTCGTGCTTCGCGTATCATTTATTCCCACTCTTCGTGGGATCTGCCATTTTTTTTTTTTCGGAATGTATCAGAAAGTCGTCATAAAATGTGGGTCAGCCTAAAGCTGTGCCGTATAACCAAGGTTTTTAATACATTCTTTCAATGGGGATTTTTCCCGTGACCAAGCCGATTCGTCGTAAAAAGCGGGTCACTGTGAAACTGGGGGACATATAATCGCAGTTCTACTGTACCTAGATGAGGGTGCGTGAATACATTCAGGTTTTGAATCATTTCATTTGAGTCATACGTTCATAATCCTTTGATATCCCGGCTGCGGCGGCTGCATTTCCGATGGAGGCGGAAATGTTCTAGGCCCGTGTGCTCAGATTTAGGGGCACGTTAAAGAACCCCAGGTGGTCGAAATTTCCGGAGCCCTCCACTACGGCGTCTCTCATAATCATATGGTGGTTTTGGGTCGTTAAACCCCACATACCAACCAACCATAATCATTTGATAGTCAAATCATTTGATTTTACCTATACGTTTATAGGATCTATATTTCAAATAATTTAACACAGCCAATGTCACAACCTTAAGGTGGTTAAAACTCAACTCTGATGCATGCTTATCTTAACGGAGATTTATTTATTATTTCTGCACGTAAAAAGGGGGGGGGGGGGGGTCTTATACGTGCGAGCATATTCCACAACAAAAACTTAATACTATAAATAAAGTCGCTGGAATTACCAGTTGTCCTCACCCAAGTCGTCGTCCACTCTTCATGATGGAAGAGCACACGCTTTGCCAGCACGTCTCCAGTATTTCTGCTTTCTCATCTGCGAACTATCTTGGCACTTGGGGTTGCATGTGACGATCTCATCGCACCGTAGCCATCTTGCTCTCTGGAACTGATATTCCAGCTATCTTCCGCTTTTGTGTGTACCACAAACTGCCTTTTGTTTTCTTCCTTTTACACTTGCTCATTCTCCGCTTGTTAGGGGCAACTGCTATGCATTATCTTTTTGTGGCCTCTCAAATAATATACATTCGAACCCCTTTGTAAGACACACTGATGTAAGCGACAAGTGGGTATAAGAGGGGCTAGTGTGCCTAGATTGAACTAACTGCTGATAAGGAAATGCATATGTGGTACCCTGCTTATAAGGTACACCTCCTGTAAAGGACAAGAATCGCTCCCCGGTCTATATCTCTTATAAAGGGGATGACTGACTGTCATGCGGGTCTTGCTCGAGAAGGAGTTGGGCTCGGAATACTTGGGTGGCAGAGTCATTCTCGTACTCATGCTTTTCTGGTGTGGTGTCGGTGCTGCAGAGGCAGAAGTGGAAACGTTCACGGTGGACCGCCTGGAGCAGTCGGTGCTGCAGGACATCGAGGCAGACAGCTTCTGGTGCATGAGCAAGCTGCTGGACGGCATCCAGGACAACTACACCTTTGCCCAGCCTGGCATCCAGAGCAAAGTGAACACCCTCAAGGAGCTCATACAGCGCATCGACAGTGAGTAGGGATTACTCTCCTGATTGGCACTCTATGAGAAAAATAGGCTTGTGCAAATAGAGAACATTAGGCTTGAAGTGCATTCGAAGTGAATGGTAACTTTGGCCAAATAATGTCGAATCAAATTCGAATAGTATATATTACATATGAAGAAAAATTGACATATTTGTCATAAACAACTCACCTGCACAGCATTTAAAAAAATATATTAAAATAAGGCCTGCGCAAATACAATTTCTTGGGTTTCAAGGAAGTGGAACAGCCTTGAATAGTAGCAGGATTTGACATTTGTTAGTGTTACATTGTACATTACATCATAGCATAAGCGCAGACATCCTGTTTATTCCATCTTCTTTTCCTCCTTGCGGTTGGTGGCCGCTGAACGCGTGCCATTGCACAGCACTATAATCAGTAGCGACGCCTAATATCACAGTTGGTATGCAAGTGATGAACTGTAAAATATGGTACGTTTTAAAATTTACTGTGCTGGGGGGGGGGGGCATATAAGCTGCTATAACAAGCTTTTAAATTTCAAAAAAAGGATGAAATGATGTGAGGGTAATATATTCATTTAACCTTGAAGTGGGGCTAGCTGGCTGTACAGATGTTTTTTTTTTTTGAATAGGTGTTTTTATGATGTAGCACTCCTCTACTGAGTGAAGCCACCTTTACAGGCAATTGCATGCGGACTAATAATTACCTTTTCGTTCATTTTGAATACTTTGAAATTTTTAGTTATTTAAATTTGAATTGAGTCTGAATACTGTAATATTTGTTCTAATATTTGAAGCGTTCGAATGTTTGCACAAGCATAGAGAACAAGTTAATGCAGATGTGAGGTTTTGCTGTACTGTAAAGTGACACTAAAGAGAGAAAGGATTTCTTTTGTTTAAGCTAACTAGCTTTTCGCAGTAGCAAAAGCAGCGCTCTTGCTGTGAGGAAAACTTTCTTAAGCCATAAAATTCACTGCCACCGAACCCCTTTATGAGAACACTGATGTAAGAGACAATTGGGTATAAGCGATACCAATGTGCCGACATCGAAGTAGTGATTGATGAGAACATGGTACCGTGCTCGTAAGAGACTACTCATGTAAGGGACAAGAAGGGCGCCCTGAAGTGCCTCTCTTGTAAAGGGGTTCAACCGTTTGAGAGAATACGGGTGACACCACCACCTCTGATCTGCCACAATAACTCGCTGTGATGTATTTTAAAGTGTGTGTTTCGACATCTGTTATACTTTCTGAATTTGATTTTTATGGCTCCTCTTCCCCAAAAAATTAGAAAAAGGAAATATGTATCTTTTATTTTCCACTGCATCTGAACAAATGTATGGGTGTAGGGACCTTAGTCAGGCATAGGTAATCTGCCTTCAGTCCCCTTAAATAGAGTCTTTTTTTTTGGATGAATAAACAGTGAATGAATGAATGTCGTGGAATTAACACGAGATTTGCCAAGGCCTTTTTATTAAAGAAGTACGGACACAAAAAGTTTTGTAGTCAAGATAGCCTGTGGGATCAATTCCCGTGAACATGCATATATCACCTGCAAAATATCAACAGCTCCTAAAGCTTGGAAGTTATTTTACATGCATTTTGAAGTTTGCATGCGCAGTTAAGCACTATACGCCGCACTTCACAATATTGACACCCTCAAAGGTGACTCTACGGCACGGAGTAAGATAAGAGAGGAGCGCTGACTCCGTTCATCTAGAAGGGACACATCTTGCAATGCCGCTTCATGCTTTGCAGTTTGTCTGCCATGTAGTGCTACGAATAGAGGAAAGTGGCGGAGGTGGCATGCCTTGAGCAGAGCCGCGGGCGGGGGCTCCATCCGTCGTTGCCAACGGCACGGACGCGCGCTTGGCCGCTTTCATGGGTCTGCTCGCCTATCCGTTTTGTTGCCCACTCCGCAAATGCATTACCTCTGCTACCGATTCTTTCATGTAACGAGCGTGACTATCGCAGTTTGCGGATCGATGGTATGAGAAGAAATAACCCAAATGTATCGTTATACTTCTTTTATTCGAAACAGGCCAAATGCCTGACGTCTTTAACGTGGATACACAGAACTATACAATGCCACTAGAACTTATATAAACATAATATATATATAAACTTAATACATGAGGTAACATTGCCAAAAGTGAGCTTCGATCGGGGCACAGAGGGTCTCTGTTGTCGCTTATAGCAGTAGAGCTGCTTGCACCACTTTCTGCCGCACATTATTCGTTGGAAGGCGCACTCAAGCTGTTGTCTTAGATCCTTGCCAGGCGGTCAACGAAGGAGTCCTCTCGTAGGCAAGGCTGAGAATTTTCATTATCTGGGCAAAGAAACGCGCCCACTCTGTACGCGGTTGTAGACAAATTGATGTCCTTTCGCTCATCGGCACCGGTGTCTGTTGGTTCCTCCTGATATTTAGCATCATTGAGTTGAGCCACGCTTACACCAAAGATAGAACGAATTGCTCCTTTTCGAAGTCGAGGCACTTTCTTTACATCTAGTAGAACATTTTTTATGTGTTCGCTGAAGTACCTATCAAACATGAGGTGCTTCTCGAAGCGTCGAGTACATATTTTGTCCTTCGATTTCATGGGTCGCATACTCATTGGTGCTTTTTAACGCCACTGATGCAGTAGCAGTGAACCACATGAGGCCGCGAAGAGCGAAATCATCTCCCATCTTTTGCCACAACCAGACTTGCAGCCGGCAACAAAACACTTCATTGCGCTCTGTCCGGTTACCCACAGTCTTCAAACACAAATACGAAGATATCTTGTCTCTTCGAGCATGAATAAGCACAATTTAAACTAAAATGTCCAGCCAACACTGCCGCTCAGGCGTCCAGGCGTGGAAAACAAGCGTACGTCTGCTCTGCTGTTCTTTTTCAGCAAAATTTTTCGGCTGCTTTGTCTAAAGATCAGTAAGAGTGTTTCGCATATGTGTAAAAAAAGCGGTACGATGTTTTTATTTCGCATTTCATTATGAGTATGCATACTATATACGTTTCGTTTGGTTTTCATACTGAGGCAGACGAGCAAACAGTTTTGTAGCAGACAACACGCGCCGCGCTCGCCGCTCCCGGCCCCTGCAGGTTTCTGCCAGTTCGCGCATGTGCTCAATATCACAGCTGTACAGATGGCACTACGCGTTGTGATACGTGGCGAAAGAGGAGGGAGCATTGCGAAAGCAGGAAGAGGAGCGGAGGAGGAGAGCAAAGAAATGAGTGAGACCACCTCATGCACGATGTGTCCTGCGCGAAACTGTGAGGCGGCGGCGGAATCGGAACTCCTCTCTTATCTTACTCCATGCTCGATGGTGAACCCTCTACTTACACCATGTCAGCACACTGCAGTCAATACAAGTTTTGATGCCATAGCACCAATTTTCATTTTGCCGCATTTTCTCTAGCAGACTGTTTATCAGCGGCTGACTGTCCATGGATGTCCGTGGATGTGTCGCAGGCATTGAAAGTTTTGTGTTTGGCTACACTGGTGTCCCATTTCCTGTCTGAAAGGCCCTCTTGACGCGGACTCAGTGGTGCAATGGATGTGACGCAATGGTGCGTCACAGTTCTGTGTGTTGACATGGTTGAGCGTTGCACACGTGGTCAAGCGTTGACGAGCTAGACGCTGTTAGTTCACCCAGTGGCTTCTGGTTTTTGGATTATCTCAAATCAAAACCGAGACTGGTTGGCAATGAGGAGCTTGTTAATGATCTGACACGTGCTGCAGTAAATGATGTGCAGTGTTTTTTATGACTGACAGGCCCCCAGCAACACACCGTAGCAAAATAATGTGAGGCCAAAGTTTTTGTGCCAGTACCTCTTTAAAGGGCCAGTAAACAGCCCAGAGGTCCAAAAATTTTTTAAAAGAAATATACCGTATTTACTCGCATAATCGGCGCACTCGCATAATAGGCGCACCCCTAGTTTGGTCGCGGAAAATTCGATCTTTTTTAATTCCGCGCATAATAGGCGCACCCTGCACTTGGCCGTGATCAGAAACGATTCTACCCCCCAGCGGTACAGTTGGAACGCGGTCCCCGTAACATGAAGAAAAAAAGAAGGCAAATCGACGAGCAAATAAAAAAAATTCGAAGTGCAATGACCTAACCAACGTGTTTGTCGAAATAAAACTTGAAAAAAAAAAGCGTCCATGAGCGAAAAAAAAAAAAAAACGGCTGTTCCTTCAATTACTGACACCCTCCAAATCGCCGCGCTTTTTGGAGGTCACGTGCACAATGCCGGGGGCTCAATCGCCATCACCATCATCAGAGAAAAAGAAAGAAATGCCATTTTGCAAGCGGTGTGCGTATGTTGTGGTCGTGTATTGAACTTTAGTTCCACCATGGGGAAGTACGCGAGCTACACGGCTGGGTTTAAACTGAAGGCAGTGCAGTACGCGCTGGAGCATGGCAACCGGGCTGCAAGCAGGCATTTCGGCGTTGGAGAAACCAGTATTCGGTACTGGAGGGACCAAGAAAAAAAACTTAAGGCGACGAAGAAGACACGACGGGCTTTCCGCGGTGCCAAGACCGGCAGGTATCCGAACGTCGAAGAGCAACTGGTCCGGCATATACGGGAGCTACGACAAGACGGCTGTGCTGTGTCGTTGGCTATTGTGCAGACTGAGGCGCGCAGAATAGCCCGAGCGCAGGGCATCGAAGCAAAAGAGTTCAAAGCCAGCTCCGGATGGACAACTCGTTTCATGCGGCGCCATGGCCTCGCACTGCGAAGGCGGACCACCTTGTGCCAGCGCTTGCCCGCAGCATATGAGGACAAAGTGGTGTACTTCCACTGTTTTGTTATAAAGCTCCGACAGCAGAAAGACTTCATTTTGTCCCAGATCGCCAACGCTGATCAGACCCCCCTTTGCTTTGATATGCCGTGGAACACGACAGTGGAAGAGAAAGGTGCACGGAGCGTCATCGTCAAAACGTCTGGCGCTGATAAACAACGATGCACCGTAATGCTGACGGTGACAGCGGATGGGCGTAAGCTACCGCCTTACGTTATTTTTAAACGTAAGACGCTCCCAAAGGCAAAATTCCCTCAAGGCATCTACGTCAGAGTCCAGGAAAAAGGCTGGATGAGCGCGGAACTCATGGTGGATTGGGTGAAAACAGTCTGGGTTCGGCGGCCGGGTGGTCTGTTGTTGCCGTCTATGCTTGTCCTGGACAGTTTTCGTGGGCACCTAGTAGACCGCATACGAGATGAGCTAAAGGAGCTGCGCACAGATCTGGCAGTGATTCCGGGCGGCTTCACATCGATACTGCCTTTGGACGTGTCCTTGAATAAACCTTTCAAGGACAATGTTCGAAGGCTGTACACCACCTGGATGGCTGGAGGACAACATCAGCTGACTCCAGGTGGTAAGATTAAGAGGCCGCCTGTGGAAATGCTGTGCGCTCGGATCGTGGAAGCGTGGCAGGCGATCTCCAACGAAGTCGTCAGGAAAAGCTTCAAGAAGACGGGTATCTCGAACGCACTGGATGCGAGTGAGGATGACATGTTGTGGGGTGCGGATGATTCGGACACCGAAAGCGAATCCCCGCTCGGCGACGATGAATGTGTGATCTCCGACTCGGACTCCGAATAGGGAAAAGGAGGAACAGCTACGACTTTTGTGTAAATAAATTTTACGTGTGTGTGTGCAGTCGACGACTCTCGCTTGTTCATTAAAAGGTACGTAAGTATGTTTGTTTTATGCTGAATTAATTTATGCTGAATTAAACGATAAAGTCGCCTTTTACTTGACAAGTGTGCAGATTTAAAGCGCGAGAACCGAGTTGAAAAAATTTTCGAAAATCTACCCCGTGTAATTGGCGCACCCCTAACTTCGAGCCGGATTTTCTGAAAAAAAAGTGTGGTTATTATGCGAGTAAATACGGTATGTACAGTTTTTCTTTGCGAACATGCTGCCGCAAGAATTTTGCAAATACATGCTATATTAACGAAGTTACAGGGGGTTAGAACAATGGTCTAAGCTGTTTTTTTAATTTTCGCACGGCCTTGCCCCCTTCTTTCTTTCATGAAGGGGAAGACGTAGCCCATCGTCGTGACTCCGCCCACTTCGGCAACGTGACACCACGTCAGCGATTGACGTCATCGGCGAACTCGATCAGTCGCAACGCACTTCCGTTTGCTGCGAAGTGTGGCTGTTTGTTTACTGTTTGCCGCACCAGCAGCGGGTCAACTGTGTAAGCGTCAGGTGTGAAGTGTCGACCACAAACGATCAGGTCCCCGATGTATGTCGCTGGATGGCCGATTCGCTTCAGCCATGCAGCGCGCAGGGCCCCATCGTGAGGCACTCGGTGCCGATGCTTCTCGGCTGCCCAGTCACTCGATTTGCAGCCCACGACACAGCAACGCTTTTTACTTGTGTTGCTCATGTCAAGGGCGAAACACGTTCGTACGTTTGTGCAGGCGCTGTAGTTGAGCAAGGAGTGTACGCGTGCACGCCACAACTGTGAGGCTGGTTCTTTCACCGCAGTGCCAAGAAACAAGGGGCATTTTCGTAGCTGTGGGTGGGAACAGGAAGTGGCGTTGACTTCACTACTGTTTTTTCACACCTCATTTGGACCAATCGGCGAGCTGGGTGCTGCGTCACGTCGCCGATCACCGAGTTGACGTGACTGCGCGTGCAAGGGAGTTGGTCAGGCGTAGGAAAGATGCGGGGGAATCGTTTTTCGAAATAGAGGCTCTGCGCGGAGCGCAGTGTGTAATATTCAGAAAACGTGATCACTGCGGGCTAATCTACGAATTGCTGAGCTTGTATGGGGGCCCGTAAAAAAAGAAGCCTGAGCCTGTTTACTGGCCCTTTAATACTCTATTAGTTAAAATTAGATTTGTGTGACTAGTAAATGTTATGTTTGAAAGAAAAAGTGATATTGGCCGAATAATCTTTTATTGAATTTGGGTAGTATATATAGCATATCATAAAGACAAATGGGCATATCTGTCATGACCCAACTAAACTGGGCAGTATTTTTTTTTTAAATTGAAACAAGGCCTGTGCAAGTGCCATGTTTTTGCTGCAGAGGTAAATGAAACAAAGTGAATGAAATTGCTCTTAATGGGGCCCTCAAACATTTTTCTGAGTAACCATGGAATTAATTCACTTGAAAAGTGTATTGCCTCACAATTTCAACGCCGCAAAAATTTTAAGAATCCGTTCAGTACGAGCGGAGTTACAAATTTGTCACAGGCTGCAATTGCATTCTCTTTTCTCTCTTCTCGACGAAAGCACTAGAAGCTAAGCAGGTAGGGATGGGAGGGGTGAATAAAAAAACGTCACGCATACCTTGTGACCTTGAGCCCTTTTTTTCTTTCTTTGCCTTCGAATACGCAGCTTTTTCAGTGCGATCGCGCCCTCAGGCCTGAACAATTGACAACCTCTCGCCACGATCTCTATAACAACCGAGCGTGCCATGTTGAAACAGCCGATGGCTGATATATTAACAATCTATGTGTGATTTTTGATCGTCTTCCGTTATTTGTGGAGGGAAGAGAAAGCAATTTTTAGCTGACTTTGATAATTTATTGTGAACTCCAGGCTGCATTCTGCGCTATATCTCGCTCGCGTGTTCTCAGGAGCCTTTACTACCGATCGGCAGCATTTTCGGACCTTGCTAAATAAGTGTTTCATAGCCCGTTTAAATGGAACAACTGGCTGTTATATGGTTGGTTTTGTATATGAATTCTGGCTCCTTATTCATCTCTCAGTAAACGAAATTCCTGATAAAGGAAAAATATTCTCCTGGTCCTTCCAGGTTTTATTTAACAGGAGTGCACTGTATTCATTTTACAGAAATGCCTAGAACAAAGCGTTGCCTCTTACTTGTGTTTCGATGTGTGCCTCTCTCAGCCCCACTGCATGACCACCTCTCCAAGCACTGTGTGGAGTTTCTGCAATTCACCTTTCGGTGGATGAACAACCTGCTGATGCGGGAGCTGCCGTTGCACTGCACCATTCGCCTGTGGGACACGTACCTGGCCGAACCCGAAGGCTTCTCCACTTTCCACCTCTACGTGTGCGCCGCCTTCCTGCGCTACTGGTCCCCAGCTCTGCTACGAGAGAGGGACTTCCAGGTGCGTGCACGTATATGACTCACTCATTCATCTATGCATTCGTTTGTTGACTGAATCCCTCATTAATTAATTAGCTCTCTAAGTCTAGGTAAAGTTTTGAATAAACTTCTTCATTCGACCATTCCTGAAAGTGCCCATGAGCTGTTTCATTTTCGCAAATGGTGCACATTCTGCACAACTCCAGGTGGAAAAAAAATAGAGCCCTCCACAATAAGTTATGTCGTATGTAATACCGTGTATTGCCGATTATAAGTGAACTTCAATTATAAGATGACCCCCCAACTTTCGACTCCTTCTAGGCAAAAAAAATGTTGACTCTGAACACAGCCTCATGCTGCGGCCATAGCACACCAGTAAGTGTTTCAGAAGAGGGAGTGATGCAAAGAAACATTTATTTGATCGTGAAACATTCATCATCTGAGAGAAGCATGCAGCAGTCACGGTTATTGCCGTCGCGTGAGCCACTGCTGCTGCTGCTCACCGTCAAAAGGGATGCTGATGCTGCACCTGCAGAAAGCCGCGCGGACCGCGTCGATCGGCAGTCCTTACGAGGCTTCATTAACCCACTGCGCCACTTCACACAAAGAGCTCAGTTTAAACTTGGTTAGCGGGGTGCACATATATTTCGCAACAGTACTTCCTTCAATATCACCGTAGCTAGGACTGAGGCTTTTGCTTCTCTGGTCGTGAACCAAATCTCAAACCGCCTCCTTAATGGCAGGGTATCGTCCAGACTTTGGTCCGTAAAAGGGACCATGTGTCGTAGCGCACGCGAAGACCTTGACCCTTTCATTTCTCCACTTTCTCGCGCACTTTTTCTGACACATCGAACTTTTACCCTGCTTCAACGTTGCTTTTCAACTCTGCGTGGAGGATCGCTTAGCTCTTGAAAGCAGCGCTGTACTGTTGCCAGTGTAGCAATGGCATTTTGATGTTCATTGAGCAGCTTCGTAAATTGTGTACACCACTGTCTGCAGGCGAGGGGAAAAGCTGAAATGGCAAACAGGCCTGAGCTCAAAAAAACGTGAAGATGCTTGTGGGCGCTTGCGTGGGGCGCATGTGACTGGTCATGTGCATTAGTTGGCACCTAGGTGTTGCCAGCTCACACGGTACTGCCAGCTTTTTTGTGGAACGACCATGGTGCTTTGCGGGAAATCTGAATTTTTGTATTGTCTAGTCAAAAGCGCTGTTAGGGCCCTCTGTCCACTAAAGCGAGAAACGCATGTCACGTCTTTCGTGAACGATAATTGTCACATTTTTTGCAAGTGAGAGATGTATGTCGGGTTATTCGAGACAAACGTATGTCGCAGCGAGCAATAAACACATGTCATGTTTCTTCGCGAGCCAAATCATACCCATATACTGCAAGTGCTGGTGTTGCTGCCAATTTTGCCCGACAGTTGTGCCGATGCGGTGGCGGTACCAATGAAACCGCGTCGTGAGAAAATGCTGTATCTACGACCTCTAGCCACCATAGCGGTACTGTAGTTTTACGATCGCAGCGGCAGATGGCGAAAATCTCCGGTTCCGGAAGCGGCGCGTTCGTGCGTTGGGAGACAGCAGTTTTCGCCATTCCTTTGCCTCTGCGGCTGATGTTATTTGATGCGTCGAATAGCAGTGAATCGAAGGACGACGACCGTCCGTTGGACTTCTGGGAAAAGTTGACTTTGTGATTCCAAGTCGACTCTACGATTCCGCGTAAAGGTCAATTCTGATTATAGGTCGACCCCCGAACTTTGGGAGGCCATATTATGAAAAACATATATACAGTAGGCTTGCAATAATTCAAACTCTGATAATTGAAACTTCGGTTATTTCAAACAAAACTTAATTTTTTGGTTGGCCTTTTATTCTTTCAATGTATTTAAAAGGTTCTTAATTCAAACTCCATCATTTGGTTGCTTCATTCTTTTTGGAGGTCCATATCAGAAAATATCAGTTGCTTTCTCACTACCATTTTAAAATTTATGTGCCTATATAATCCTAACAGTCGAAAAATGAACAATAAGCACTTTCAAGGAAGAAGGCTTTGCAAATAAACAAATGTTTGAATCGAAGCACACGCATGGTAAACCGTGATGTTTCTCATCTGGTATAGAGAGCTTCGTGCCGAAAGCACATACCTATAGCAATGAAGCACTTGGCAATTCACGATTTCTTTAAAAGATCTGATCAGCAGTAAATGGCCAATGAACTTTACACCCCTGCTTTTTGTTCACAGCGTGCAGTTGGGGCTTAAAAAGACTTTAAAATTTTAATTTTCATATGTGATAAAATCAATGCCTAATCATGATGTGTGGTGTCACCCCACCTAATGTCAACTGAGAACTTCTGATAATTCAAACTTCTTGATAATTCAAACAAAATTCAGAGGTCTCTTCGAGTTTGAATTAATGAGTCAACTGTAGACTTATGATAGGCTATATATGATTATGAGCGAAGATAATATTTTTGCTTTTTTCAAAGGCTCTAACACTAACCATGTGCATTACATTCCCATAGTTGAAAAACCAATGGTAATCTTAAGACAAGACGAGCACGAGTTATCTGCTACAATGAGAAAGTTGCAGTGGCATTGTTCCACTGAGCGTGTTAATTCATAGTGTGCCTATTGTGATTGTGTGTCGGAAAACTTTGCCAGTCTCACCTGATTTAGTGTTTCTCTTCAGCATTCTTTTCAAAAAGGCCATGCAACACTTTCCCACGTAATCGTTGAATGAGTTCACTAAGGGAGCTTATTACCTCATGAATAATTGCCGTAAAATTTTTGAAAATGTGTCAAGTATCAGCAGTGTTACAAGAATTTGTCACAAGCTTCAAGCGTTTTCTCTGCTCCTTCATACCTGTGAGCACGCTGAGAGTTAACACCAGGGAAAATGACAAGGGGGGTTAAAAGGTGTGTTCATTTGTCACCACACTTTTTTTATTTTTGCTTGAATGCATGGCTTACTTTTAGTGTTACTGCATGTGTGCGCCTGGGCACCTGGTAGCTTCCAGCTGTAGCCACAGTAACAATGCCCCTCCTCATGATGTTCAAATCAGCCATTGGCCGTGCACCTTGGCATTAGGGCATCATTTGTTGAGAGAGGAGAAAACGATTTCTAGCTGACTTGTAAATCAATCGTGAATTTGAAGCCGTGTACTGCGCTCGAATGTTTGGCTTGAATGTTGTCAAGAGCCTCAAGTACCGAACGGCAGGGTCACCTGACCATGCTGGGAAAGTGTTGCAGGAACCCTTCGTGATCTTTTAAAAGCAGTAGCCAGCGTTCATCAATCAGCTTGAATAATAATCCAATCCCATCATCTTGCTCTTGCATTTCAGGGCCTTATGCTTCTCCTTCAAAATCTGCCAACGTACGACTGGGGCAATGAAGAGATAACGCTTCTAGTGGCAGAGGCATATCGGCTAAAGTACACCTTCGCCGACGCTCCAAATCACCTGCAAGCCCGGAAGTGATGTCAACGGACTGACGTTTCTCACGCGTGCGTGTGTGAATACGTGCATCCACGAGCCTCGCGCCCCGCCACCCATCCGAGGACAGCAGACGCTCGAGACCAATTAGAGGGAGGGCCAATAAACGAGGACAGTGTCGAGCCGACGCTGACGGCCGCAGGAGGAGGGCAGTGATAACGAAAAGCATTGTGTGTGCTCCTTTCGCAAGTCGGCGGGGAAAAGGGCGTTGGAAAAGCGAGAAAGTTTTCAGGCCATCGATCAGTGCTGCTTCGTCATGCAAATGTTGCCCGCATGATCTCATCAGATGTGGGATGGACTGGTATCTGTCAACATTTCCCCATGCAGGGCACAGCGCTGCAGTTTAGGTGGCATCGTAATGCGCGTTCAGGCGCAGTTTGGTTCACTGTAAGTTTAGGATTGGGGCAAAGGCGTACCTTCGCAGGAAAAGTGAGCAAGGTGGCATCGCTGACAGGGAAGCTTTGTTAGCCAGCTATCTTGTTTCTTTTTTTAACACTTTCGGAAAGTTTTTCTCTGAAAAGACGGGCTGCGCAACTCTTCTTGGAAGGGGATGGGCCTTGCCTTGTCACCCGCCTGCCTGCAAATTTTTTAACTGTATATTTTTGTACATTACACACAAAGCCTCTTTATGAGATTCCCGTTAAAGCACAGCGGAGTGGATGTGTTGGGGTTGCTCAAGGGAATGTGAAGTGCCTGCCAGATTAATCTGTGTGGTCCCGGTGTTAGCACACAGGGAAGTCCAATGTGCGGGCTTCTCTAGGTTGTAATCTCTGGATAAGTGATGAACTCTCTGTTTTCCCTGTGCAATGTGACCTTCAGCGTGTTTTGACATGCTGGTTTTTTTTCCCCCGCCATTAGAAGTGTGAGATTAAAAGTATGTTTGAAAGGTGGACCTTTATGAGTGTTCATTTAGTGGCGGTGGCAGTTGTGTTTCAAGGTTTGAGTTGTTCTCACATGTTTAAAAGCCTCGAGGTGCAGAAACTACTTTGGCTGTTAAAAAAGGGATTGTATCCTTGAAACATCGATAAGATGAAAGGACAGTCATTCAGCTCTGAGCATAGGTCAGCGAACTCGCTCATGACATGACTCACTCGGACCCACTCAGACTCAGTTCGAGCCATGATTTGAGCCTGGGTGAGTAATATTTTCCTAAGTCTGAGCCGAAGTGACTCCGGTTGAAGGAAATTTTCTTGAGTGTAAGCCCGACTGAGTTCAACTCAGGAAAATTTCGGTGAGCCTGAGTCGGAGCGGTTCCAAAGTGCAATAAATATTTCTTCAGGGAGTCTGAGTGAGTTCCACTTTGTTTTGCCGACCTGAAGTCGTAACAGGCCTATCTGCTGGATTACTGTCAGCCTTACTTTAATTTACATTTATTCCCATGTCTACTCACACATAATAGGGGCGAAGCTCCTAAAGCCATGGGTCTGGCCCTCCTAGCTCCTCGTGGTTCGTGACCGTCTAGTTCGATGACTCACTCAGCAGGTGCAGACAGACAGACAGAGAGAGACAGATGGACGGATGAACAGAGAGACAGATAGATGGGCACACGGACAGATGGAAGCAAGAACGAACGGACACACGGACGCTATACCCCACTCATCATCATGTGATTTTTTTAAAGCAGTGTCATTCATACCCCATTTCAATATTCATCGATCAGAGGCGTGAATTACGTAAGGGGATGCCTGGACTCCCCCCGCCCTTCTTGATCTAACTCATCCAGAGAAGTTCTTGATACTCAATATAACTTATGCTGTCATCTGTTCCAAGAAAAATTACTTTACAGGTCTTGCACTCAGAAATCGTGTTCCAAGATATACTATGTCAAAAGGCATCCAGAAGAGCACCGATTGCATGAGGTGTTGGTGTGAAAGAGCATTCACACCATGGCACAAGAAACGGACTCGTGAGTCGACTCACTCGAACTCAGAACGAGGCGATTGTAGTGCTCTACATAGGTGATACAGCTTTTACAGTGTGAAGCACACATAGTTCAAAATTTTTTGCATAGTGCTAAAAAGAACCTGGCTGCTAACAAGAGTTCTGTTGGGCTCTTATACTTTGTTGGTGAAACATGGATGTTGGTGAAACATAGATCATGTATTGTTACTGTTATTTTTGTGGTAGCTTCGGTCTCCCATATTGTGTATGTCCGAGAGGTTTCAAGACACAGGGTCTCACAGCTGTGCCTTCTAGTCTACGACGTAGGCTCCTGCCCTTTGTGGTTTGTGTATATGCCAGTCTTTTTTAGGCTTTTTTATGAGAGGCACAGAAGCACAACTTGTATTGCCAAGTGGTGCCAAAAACCAAACATAGTGTTGGATTGATGTGTGGGGTTTAACGTCCCAATACCACTGTAGCGCCCTCGTTCGGGCGGCGCGCAAACCGGAGAGTGCACGATGGCGACAGAAGAAAAAAAAGAAGGCGCTAGGCCGTGGCACGTGAAGCCACGGCTCACGTTCCGGGCTGGCATCGGTTATCGTTCAGGCGTGTCTTTCTTGCGCTCCTGTGGCATAAGCCTACAAGTGGTGACCTCGGACGAAGACAATGACTGACTCGAATGCACCCTCAACCGAACAAGCCTCACGTCCGCAGGACGTCTCGGCCGTGCAACTGCGTCTCCCATCTTTCTGGCCACAGGACCCGCAAGTTTGGTTTCATCAGGTCGAGGCGCAATTCTCCCTGTACCGCATCGCCTCGGAAACGACACGCTACTACCACGTAGCCTCCGTCCTTCCTCCTGACGTTGCCAGCGAGCTCTCCGACGTCCTCTCCAACCCCTCGGACACTACACCATATCAGCACCTTAAAACCATGGTGCTGGAACGATTCATGCCTTCGGAACGCGTCCGCCTACAGCAGCTCCTTGCAGAGGGGGACCTTGGCGACAGGCGCCCCTCCCAACTACTGCGCCGAATGCGACAGCTTCTTGGGAAACACGACGTCTCTGCCTACTCAGCGTTGCTTCGCGAGCTCTTCCTCCAACGCCTTTCTCAGCCAATCCGCCTCGTCCTCGCGGCGGCCGGCGACGTCAATCTCGACCGCCTGGCGGAGCTCGCCGATCAGGTTCATGAAGCGACCTCCCCATCTGTCAACGCTGTCTTACCACCAGCAGACACAGCGATTTCGCGCCTTGAGGCCCGCATCGACGAACTCGCCGCCTCCATTGCCGCACTCCGGAGCCCCCTGCAGGAGACTCGTTCGCCTCGTTCCGGTCGTCGAGCTCTTCCACGCACACGAGATGCTCGGTGTCCCAGCCCTCCACCCCTCTGCTGGTACCACCGGCGTTTCCGACACCGAGCCACGAAGTGTACACCCCCATGTTCGTGGCAGGGAAACGCC
The DNA here is from genome assembly GCA_013436015.1 of Rhipicephalus annulatus. NCBI lineage: Eukaryota > Metazoa > Arthropoda > Arachnida > Ixodida > Ixodidae > Rhipicephalus > Rhipicephalus annulatus. Next base: position 340,303 of record WOVY01012955.1, read on the forward strand.
TGCCGGGATCACTGACGGCGGCGTGTGAGCTCCCTTCTCGTCCCAGCCGCCTTTTCATGGTCACGGACCAGCTATCGGGCGCCAGGTTCCTTATAGATACGGGCGCGGAAATTAGCGTTGTGCCCCTGACTAAGGCTGATCGTTCAAAGTCACAGGGGCAAGTGCTTCGTGCTGCCAACACCTCGTCTATAGCAACGTATGGGCTCCGATCTTTCATCCTCGACTTCGGCCTTCGCTGCATTTTCCGGTGGGTTTTCGTCATCGCAGACGTGGTTCAACCGATCATCGGCTCGGACTTCCTCTCATACTTCGATTTGGACGTCAGCGTGCGGCGGCGCCGCCTCATAGATGGTAAGACTCGTCTCTCCATCTCGGGAGTCCTGTCCGACATCGCTCCAATGGCCATCCGCATGCTGATACCTTCCTCACCGTTCGAAAAAATCTTGGCGAGTTTCCCGGAGTTAACTAAACCGTGCAACCTCACTCAGCCGCCTAAACATACGGTGACACACCAAATCGTCACTTGGGGTCCACCGGCAGCCGCTCGACCACACCGCCTGTTCGGAGACCGCCTAGCTATTGCTAAACGGGAGTTTGACCACATGCTGCAGCTCGGCATTATCCGCCCGTCGTCAAGCGCTTGGGCTTCCCCGCTGCATTTGGCGCCAAAGCGTGATCCTGGTGACTGGCGGCCTTGTGGGGACTATCGAGCGTTGAACGCCAAGACTGTCCACGACAGCTATCCTCTACCTCACATCCAGGATTTTACATTGCGCCTCGACGGCTGCACAATTTTCAGCAAAGTGGACCTTGTTAAGGCGTACCACCAGATTCCTGTCGAGCCCGCCGACATACCTAAGACCGCCATCACGACGCCCTTTGGGTTGTTTGAATACGTGCGGATGCCTTTTGGACTCCGCAATTCCGCTCAAACTTTCCAGCGGTTCATTTCTGAGGTCACACGGGGTCTTCCTACTGTGTTTGCGTACCTTGACGATGTCCTCATCGCCAGCCGCACACCTGAAGATCATGAGCACCATCTACGCGCTCTGTTCCAACGTCTTCAGCAGTACGGCCTCGTTGTGAACGCCTTTAAGTGTACTTTCGGCGCATCTGAGCTCGAGTTCTTGGGCCATCACATATCATCCAAAGGAATACGCCCTCTCAGGTCCCACGTTAAAGCATTTCAGGATTACCCTCAGCCTACAACACTGCGCCAATTACGCCAATTCCTGGAGCTTGTGAATTTTTCCAGGCGCTTGTGAATTTTTCCAGGCGCTTCATACCACACTGTGCCGAACTGCTACGACCGCTCACCGACCTCCTTCGGTCGACCGCCGGCCCGTCCTCCGCCATTCCTTGGTCGTCAGAGGCCCAGGCCGCCTTTGCTGCTGCTAAGCAAGCGGTCACTAACGCCGTGCTTCTCATTCATCCACGCAGCAACGCCCCTACTCGGTTCATGATGGACGCATCCAGCGTGGCCGTCGGAGCCGTCTTACAGCAGTGCATTAACTCCGAGTGGAGACCCTTGTCGTTTTACTCTCGGAAGCTACTTCCTGCTGAGACCCGCTACAGGGTCTTTGGCTGAGAATTACTAGCCATCTACGCTGCAATACAGCACTTTCGGCATTTCCTGGAAGGATGCTCGTTTTACGTGCTGACTGACCATAAGCCACTGGCGTATGTTTTCCGCACTAACTCATCCAAGTACGTGCCCCGTGAACTCCGCCATCTGGCTTATATATCGGAGTTCACGACTGACATCCGCCACGTGAAAGGAGCTGACAACACCGCCGCAGATGCCCTTTCTCGTATAGCCGCGGTTGACTCTCCACCGCCAACCATCGACTGGGCCTCATTCTCCTCGGCACAGCAGGATGATAGAGAGCTTGCCGCTTTTTGGGAGAACCCCCGTTCTCTCCGACTACGCCTGGTGCCTCATCCATTATCATCTGAGCGCTTGTGGTGCGATGTCTCAGCTGACCTTCCCCGCCCTTTCGTTCCCGCTTCATTATGACGCACCGTTTTCCACTCCTTACACGACATCTGTCACCTTGGCATTCGGGCTACTCAGCGTCTTCTCACCCAGCGCTATGTCTGGCCTGGAATCAACGGTGATGTGCGCGCTTGGACGTGCATGTGCCTGCCCTGCCAGATGACAAAGGTCTTCCGTCATACTAAGACGCCGCCCCAACCTTTCCTTCCACCCGGCCGTCGTTTCGACCATGTTCATCTAGACATTGTGGGCCCTCTACCAGTGTCTCAGGGGTACCGCTATATATTGACCATGGTCGATCGCTTCACACGCTGGCCAGAGGCTGTTCCAATTCAAGATATCACAGCCGAGACAGTTGCCCGCGTTTTCATTTCTACGTGGGTATCCCGTTTTGGCTGTCCTGGCACCGTGACAACAGACCGTGGAGGTCAGTTTGAGTCCTCGCTGTTTACTTGCCTTAATCGCATCCTCGGAGCCAGACATTGCCGTACCACGGCTTATCATCCCTGCGCCAACGGCATGATGAAACGCCTTCACCGACAGCTGAAGACCGCCTTGACTACCCGCCTCAATAGAGCCACCTGGGTTGATGCCTTGCCACTGGTGCTCTTAGGTTTACGAGCTGTCATCCGGGCAGACCTGCAGTGCTCAACAGCAGAGCTGGTGTATGGCACTTCTCTACGGCTTCCGGGAGACTTCTTCACGTCAACGAAGCTACCATACCAGCCACAGCAATTCCTACAACACCTCCTCGACTGCGTTCAAGACCTCCGGCCCACTCCACTCAGACCTTCCGAACACAAGACCATATTCGTCCACCCTGATCTGGCCACTGCAACACATGTTTTCATGCGCCACGACGCGGTCAGACCACCTTTGACACCAGCCTACGACGGACCATTCCGCGTCCTTCACCGCACCCCCAAAACTGCCACTCTACTTCAGAACGGCCGTGAAGAGACAGTTAGCTTGGACCGACTCAAGCCGGCGTACCTGTAGACCGCCCTAGAAAGCCTCTCATCTACGACTGATCTTCCGTTGGAATACCACAAACGGCATGTCACATTCCGACTTCCAGTCTACACGGGGGGCCCTGTAGCGCCCTCGTTCGGGCGGCGCGCAAACCGGAGAGCGCGCGATGGCGACAGAAGAAAAAAAAGAAGGCACTAGGCCGTGGCACGTGAAGCCACGGCTCACGTTCCGGGCTGGCATTGGTTATCGTTCACGCGTGTCTTTCTTGCGCTTCTGTGGCATAAGCCTAGACCACCATATGATTATGAGAGACGCCGTAGTGGAGGGCTCTCGAAATTTCGACCACCTGGGGTTCTTTGACGTGCACCCTAATCTGAGCACACTCAGATTAGGGTGCTCACAGGATGTTCACGTCCATCGAAAATGCAGCCGCCGCAGTTGGGAGTCAAACCCGCGACCCATGGGTCAGCAGCCGAGTACCTTAGCCACTAGACCACCGCGGCGAGGCAGACGTGGTGTTTTGAATCAGCTGACATTTCTCAAGATATGTCTGCGGTCTGTGTAAGATAATGCAGTCTATCAATTGAGCTAGACAAGGCGTGAATGAAATGATTCTTGGCTTCATTGGGTAAGGTGTTTTTTTTTTTTTTGAAGAATTTCAGCTTGTATTTGGTATGGCACTATCTCTGAACTCAAGCACGCAGACAAAATGCTGCAAAGCATGCACGATACCCACATACTAAATGTCTTAGTTTTAGCATGTATAAGCTGAAAGACAAAAAAAACAGCTTGCCTCATGCTCTAGAGAAAGGAAGGAAGGAATGAAGGAAGAGCCTGGAAACTGTGGCACACACCCGTGCTGGGGTATTGGCCAAGAACCGGGTAGTTCTGACAAAATAATGTTAATTTGTTAGCTCACGTTTTTTAAACCAATGAGAAAAATGAAATATGAGAAATGGACAATTATAAGTATTGGATATAGAAAATGAAGCAGATGGTTTCAGCAACAATAATAAATTAAAGAGTAAAGCAATTTGGAGAAAAAAAGTGAATTAGGAGTAATAACATGTTCTGCAAACTGAATCTTTTTGAAGCTTTAGTAAAACTCCTGCAAGGCATCGGCAACTTTCTCGTCACTGAACCCTAGAGGCAAAGCCCCCAACGAAAAGACATTTGGAGAGTATAACTCCAATCTTACAAGATGGAAGACCGCATCTAATGTGATTTTGCGCAATGCAGTGTATTTTTTTAAGATATATCAGATAATCTGCTGTTGTCTCAGAGACTCCACAAAACCAACAATTATGGGAAGCAGCCAGACCAGCTCTGTGTAAACAAAAATTTAGATAAGGAGTACGACACCTCAGCCTTGTGATTGCAACTTCCACTGCACGCATGTCTTATATTTTACTGTTTCAAGAATGATTTAGGTGCTGAAATTTCGATGTCTCTATTATGAACGGCAAAGAAAATTCTTTTAGCATCTTTTTCCTCCTAAATCTAGCCCCTATAACGAACTTAGATACTGGTAATTTGTTGATAACTGGACCATTTAATGAGTTAGCTAATGCATCTGCCATTCCATTGACGAAAATTCCCTTATGCCCTGGTACCCAAACCAATTTAACCAACTATATATACGGTGGAACTAATGATTTGAGTGAGAGAAGAACACACCGACAGTGAACCAGTTAGAATTACTGCCAAACTAGATGGTGCAGTGAATTTGCGGAGAGTCAAAATTATCGCAAAAAACTCTGCTACAAAAATGGGTACAAAATCTGGAATGCGTAGAGAAGATGACCACTCTAGAATAGGGGCGAATATCCCAATTCGGCATTTTTCTTTACTTTGCAAAGCATCTGTTGAATGACTATCCTTATTTTTTATTGAACCAAATAAACATTCTGAATAGAATTTAAAGTGCGGTCTGACATTAGTTTTGCCTGTTTTGGAAAAATTTCGTCAAACTGTATTTCGATAAAGGTGTTGCTATCACTGATCGGAGATACGGCACTTATATTGACATTTAGGTTGTCAAGAAAGCTCTGTATATGGAGAACTCTGTATATGAAGAAATTGGCGTTTCGTGAGGAAAAGCATCACTCTTTATGCAAAGAGGTACATGGTAAGCAACAAGTTGCAAGAAAGGAACTCTCCATGGCATCGTAGATTTTTACGGCATCTGGCCTTGCATAATGGTGCGGAAACACTTTATTTAGATCCGTCGGTGCTCGAACGAGCATGTGGCGGGCTGCTCCCACATTGGAACAGACAGGCCTATAGCCTCTCTGCCACTTGGTGGGCCTGTTGAACTGCCCATCGTTGTGTCATCAAATCCAGACTGAATAGCATTGCATCCAACTTGGACAATGTAACATGGTCGTCAACCTGTAATGCAAAGCACATAATTGTTTGTTTTAAAAAAATGTGATACATATCTTCATTGTTCTCCAAGAAAGCGGGGTCTGTAGCGAAATTCGGAAAATTTTCATTGGTTGATTGCAGCTAGATTACAGAAAAAAATTTTGGCAGATTACACCAGCGATAAGTAGTAGCCCAGTTTCTGTTGAAAATACCCGTTTATGATGATAGGTTTTTGGTTCGTCGGTCAAAGAACGATTTGCTGAACAGCTTGGCAATGCTTGCAATCGTTGACTCCACATTTGCGCGCAGGCACTGACGTGGCGTGATATTCAAATATGAAACTTTGACCTTCATTTTTCTCTAGTAATGCACCTACGACAGAGAAATTAATGACAATAAAATCCTAATAATTTATTCATCTAAATTGACAATGTGTCACTTCAGTAGGTCGGCATTTACCAGAGCCATTGCAGAAAAAAAAAAAACACTGGTACAATGTAACGAGGACCTTTCATGGAGTGCTGAAAACAAAAATCATTCTCGGATTGCTGAAATAGTGCTTGAGAAGCGGCTTGTGCCCCGCCGTGCCCCACCGTGGTTTTCTAGTGGCTAAGGTACTCGGCTGCTGACCCGCAGGTCGCGGGATCGAATCCCGGCTGCGGCGGCTGCATTTCTGATGGAGGCGGAAATGCTGTAGGCCCGTGTGCTCAGATTTGGGTGCACCTTAAAGAACCCCAGGTGGTAGAAATTTCCGGAGCCCTCCACTACGGCGTCTCTCATAATCAAATCGTTGTTTTGGGACGTTAAACCTTACATGCCGACCGAGAAGCGCTTCGTGTTTTGTTTGCATTTCCATGGTACCATGGTTTGTCGTGACGTGAAGTCATTAAAGGGGCCCTGCTACGCTTTTCAGTGTGGTTAGAAATCACTGACGATCGGTAGTCGAGCCTCCTGAGAACACGCGAGCCATACATTGCAGTGCAGCACGAGACCTGGACTTTGCCAATAATACGCAAAGTTGGCTAGAAATCGCTTCCCCTTCTCTCAACAAAGGATGCCATATACTCAAAATGGCCATATTTCAAACACAAAGTCCTCGGAAATTGATCGATTTGAGCATCGTGAGCTGCATAGTTGACAAGGCCGCCACGTGCCTACACGCGCGCGCTTGCGATCACACAGAAAGTAAGCCGCGCGTTAGAAGTAAAAAAAAAAAAGTGCTCACGGTAATTTAAAACTATGAAATCTTGCCAATCCCCCAGAGTGGTTATTTGTCATATTCTCTAAGTCTTAAACAAGCAAAACATGACGCGCTCACGAATGGACGTTCTACTTGCCCCCTTATTGTAACTCGCCTTCCTGTTAGCTTTCAGGGCGCCCGCTATCAGATACACATAAAACCCCTTGATTGAGAGGAAAAGTGCTTGAAGCGCCGCGCGACAAATCTTTGTTACTGAGCTCGTACTTGACCGATTCTAAAATTTTTTTGCGGCAGTCGATTCGCAAGACAATAAGCTTCCTTAGGTAAGCAATTAGACGATTACTTGTAAACGTGTTGCTGGACCTCTTCATTGTTTCGGAACCAGTGTGTTGCTAGAAAGCAATTTTTCCACATTCGAAATGCGCGGGAAGTGGCCTCCTCCTTAACGGTATACGGTACAATGCTTACAATAGTAGTAGAGACAAGAGCATAACTTGGGCTAGGCGGCGGCCAAAATTAATTGCCACCGAGGGGAAAAGGGTGTCTGCTGCTGCAAGTAAGGATGAAATGCGATAGTGTGGCAAGTCGGAAAAGCGCTAACAACAACTCTACTTCAAGGAGGTGTCAACGATCATTTCCTCAGTAGGACGTCACGTTGTAAACGTTGGAGGCGTTTCCCTTCCTCCCTCTCGCGCAGAGGCGGTGGTTTGGTGTTTCGCCCGGCGTCGTCAGCCGTAAACTTTCTCCGTTTCCCTGGGAATCATCTGGCAGCGAAGTCCGGCACGATATAGTTGGCTATCATTGAGCTGATATCGACAAACGTGTTGCGTTGCGGTGACACCTGCTGACGCGGCTGCTGCCGGGGAAATCGGCGCGGCCTCTTCGCAACACAATTGAGCGCAGCGGTACAGCTGCACTGATGGCACATGACTGATCCAGAGATCGGCTCTGCTTTGGAAGTGATGTGACGAAGCAGCTATGGACTTGAGATCAACCGAGTACCGTCCGCTCTTTGGCGGCCCGGTCGACAGGCCACTGTTCGACGAGAATAACTCGCGGGTAATGTGAATTGTGCTTTGGATTTGTTCTGTGTCGTTTGAGCCGCGCCCGGCGCTGTGTTTCGGACATCCTCCTCGTGTAGTAACGTCCCTGAAAAGTTTTCCTCATTGGCGTTTGCATTCGTCAGTCTTTTGATTGCGGAAGGTGCGTGCGCGTTGGTGTATCCTATAAACGGCAACCTGCAAGGAATACGGGAGTGCTGGAGCCCACGCACAAACGTGGCGTTAGACGAAGCATGCTGTTCGAGTATTTGATTGTGCTTCGATCTTGGCGCAGGTGTTTCAGTGGTCGCCGTCTCGAACTCGCGTTGTGGTTACAGCATTTTCTTTGTTTCGTTGCATGCGCTGTCTCGAACGTTGTATTGCGGCTTTTAGCATACGCTTTCTGTCTGAAATGGGTGAAGTGCTACGAATGCCCGGTAGTTTTAGTGTTTGCTTTCGTAACCGTGAATGTTTGAACGAGAATTGTACTATTTTGCTGTCGTTCCATTTCTCGTTGCAGGAACGGATCCTGCATCTCATCGCAGGAGCTGTAACTGTAGTTTTTGTTTTGGTAAGTAATTGTTTTAGTACTCACATTTTTGTTCTGTATGGGGTCTAATGAGTGGGAGTTAGAAAAATGCGTTCGTCTTTCCAACTTTAATTATGGATGTGCTCACTGTTAACACTCAAGAAAGCAAGACATGAGACTCATCTAAATGGTGCATGTTCATACTTTTCTTGCGCCGTCTTTTTTAACCAATGCAATCATACAAGTGAAGACATACAACACGACATATTGCATGAAGATGAAGTCATACATGTGTTTGTATTGTGCCGATTGAATTCATTTTTGTTCCCTGTCAAAAACATAGCACAACAATATGAACTTGCAGCACTGCTACGGCAAAATGTGTGAATGAACAAAAGCGTGTGGAATTCCCCACATTGCACGGTTCAGATTTCGACTGGATGCTGTGCAGCATGAAATATTTACAGTGGCATATTTTGTGAGCATTGCTCCAAAGTATCGCTACAGGGTTGAGGATGCGTGAGCTAGGCTAGATGACTGAAATACCTGTTCCACTGAGCGGAGTAAATAAGGAGCAAGTTCTCCGAGACATAGTTTCTTCACCATATGCGTGACACTGCAACCTGATCGTGGGAACGTCAATTGACTCAACAGCTGCTATTGTATTACGCAGTGCCAGTGTGAAGTTTCTACAGACTTTTCTGCTCACAAAACTGTATTGAGTGCTTCTTGATTTGCTGCATGCGATTGGGGGGTGGGGTTGATTCGGTTTGAAGGCTCACTCACACCTGCGAGTTCCACCTGTCACGTGGCCATTTGTAACTGGTAATGAAAAGGCCACTCAAGGCAACTGATATTCACAGTGCCTTGCAATTTGTGCCGGTCGTCTCACAGGATTGATGTCTGCTTGCATATGACTCGCATTGCCATCAGCCCGTAATATAAGCTGACTCCCTGTACCTGCGCACCTGATTAGTTCAGACGATTGCGACAATAGCCACACGACTGAGACAGTCGTCGCTTTGGGACTAAAGCCGCCATTCGCAACCATTTGTGACCAGTTTCTCTACAACTAACAGTTGCGTGACTGGTGCTAGTTACAGGCATCAATTAGCCTGTACTCATTAAATTCTGGATATATATCACGAATTACATGTGGTGCCAATTTTCAGGGCTCAGTTTTGTGAAGAGTGGGCTAACTTGTACCTAATTCATGCAGTAGTGCAATGAGCACCATGCACATGGAAAGAGCAAAACGGGACACAGTAGAGGCGACTTAATGCCTATTGCACGTGATCACATTGTAAAAAATGCCCCCAAGGGAAAGTGGAGAGGGGTATACACAATTAATCTAACCTAGCGAATTAAACTGGCGGCTTCTATTTCTTTCTCAGGTTAATAGATTGACAGACAGCTAGGAGCATCTCTGTTTGTGATCTCCACCATTTCAATGATTTATCTCTTGAGCTGGTCGGAATATCTGGCCAGTAAAAAGCGCATGGTAGAACGGCAGCATGCAGCCGCAGTGTGTGCAATGTGTTGCAAGGTGGCCTCACAAGGCAACTTTGTCAATGTTATGCCTGTGCTCTTGCCAGGGATTGTTATTTTAATTTTGCATGAATTGTGTAGGGCTGCCGACTAGCTAGTCAAATCGTCTTGACTTTCTGGCAGTTGACACATACTCAAGCGAGTAACTTTTGTTTCGTGGCACTCTGTGCGCAATTGTATTAACTATTCTTCTTTTCCCCATTTCAGATTACATTTATTCTTGCATTCTTTTACTCTGTCCGGCCACCATGTGGAAGGCACATCTATTATGCACTTTGCATCATTTGCCTCTGTTTTACCCATGCAATGCTGGTAAGATATTATTTTTTGTTTTGAAATTGTGCACATATATTTTGTGCATGTGCGGTACGTTCATACCTCGGTATAGTGATGTTATTTGTAGAGCAAAATTTTGCAGTATTGTGTTTACACTGGCTGTTTGTGCATGGCAGATTAAAAAAAAATAGTGCGGAGATAAAACACTGAGGGCAAGAAGAGAACACAACAAAGTATTTCCAGCGCTTCCTTGCCTTATGCCATATTGAAGGCACTTGTTTATGTTTAGTGAAATTTGGTCTATTCTGCCCGGTATTTGGAACAAGGAAACAAAAAGTTGGAGAACGCCTGAACTTCGCCTTCAAAAGTATAACGCGATAGTGTAATTGGGCTCTATTTGCATTGTCTTCTCAACCGCTGGCCTGGCATCGCTTTTCTTTTCAGTGGACACCTTAGTCGTGCAGCAAAGAAACAAACATCAGTGCATGTAACGTTAGCCATTTCAAACTCACTGTAGAATGCCTAGTGCAAGTACTTTTGAGAAGTACCCACTGGGCGTTTTTAAGGTGCCACACGCATCTGCACAGTTATACATTTTGTTGCGAAATTACTACAATAGACTCAGTTTCAAACCTCTGTATCTCCGCCAGCGGAGGAGGGTGGGGTGAACGGCCTTCGCAAAAACTAGCGGCGCTGCAGTCAGATTTTGCACTACTCGGTGCATCGTCAGCTGGGGCGACATACTGCGGCGACATACTGTGGCGGGACACCGCGCTGCTGCTCGCTGCGAGTTTCTTCTTGTACTATTATCAAGCTTAAACGTTCATCATGCTCCCAGTCTACATTCTCACATTGCATTTGTGGACTGCTTATGTGAATATCCACAAGGTCATCTGTTTGGGCGGCTTGGATGGTTTCCTCATTGCAAGTTAGCTAAGAATTGATGTCCCGCCTATATTTGAGCTGCCTGCATTGCATTTAACCTACAAGTATGGGACATTCTAGGTGAATGGAAATTTTCGGCTTAGATTTTATGACGACCGCTATCATATCAACCACATCTGTCTTGCCTCGACGAAAAATGACCCAAAACGTGTGTAAAAGCTTCAAACAAGTTGACTTACTGGAATACGAAAACGCTTTTAAAGAAACAGTACTTGTGTTTAAAAAAGTTCTAATAAACATCAAAAAAAGAACTACCCATTACACTGTACACTAGACAAGTCTTCACGAGGCCTATTAATGGAGAGCAGAGTGCAAAATGTTACAGAAACTTAACCTTCTTTCTAGCATTTTCCACCGGTACAGAAAGCTCATGATCGGTTTTCTTGCAAAAAGAAAGAGAACATTCTCATCACCATGTACAATATATCACTACCCTAACCATCATGTGCGGTATAACTCAAAAGGTGCAGTGGCAACCACTCCAAGTTTGCAAGCATAATCCAAAGGAGGTTACAAACTATGGAGTTTTTGGCAAATGTCTCTAGACAGCTCTGTCAATTGATGTTAATGTAGAAAGAAGGCCTCATAAGGGCTGATGTATGCAGCATTCTTGAAAACATCCAAGTGAGTGCACATTCGTGTGGTTTGGGTGCAACTGCCCCAGGGGTACTTGTGAGAGATGCTAGTTACTTATTTTAAGGTTCAGAAACAGAAACACTGTCATTGAGAAAAATGTCTATTGCTGTGATATCAAGGAAATGTAACAAAATCTGGTCACTGGTAAAACATGACCACTTATATTGGATCGTGTTGGTTCATAAGGAAAATAATATTAAAGAAAAAAAATCCTCTGCTTTGAAGGCAGCACGACAGTCGACAATTGATAGAATGTCAATATGATGCTAGTCTGAGTACCGAAAGTGCTGTCCATCGCGTGCCTTTTTTGTTGCTGTTCTATTGTTGGCAGCTCCTTCAAGCTGTGCGCTGGCCATTCGAGAGGTGTTATGGATTTTGGGCTGGATTGGGGCTTGCTTATGAACATTTTGGCTTCTATATTTGGGGTGGAATTGCTGGAAATAAGTGCAGAAAGGCACCGGGCGCGAGCTCCCGCTTTGCACGTGAGATCAAAACTTCTTGTCTGGCAAAGCATGATCATAATGCGTTAACGATGTCATCATTTTTAAATTGAATGTCATGGACATCATGTTTGGCCGGGAGCTTTCTATCTTTGCGATGCAAAGCATGTCCCCACCCTTTGAATTGCGTCGGATTTCTTCGAAGGCCTGTCACGGTGAACGTTAATTGGTTTATATTTCAATAACAAACAAATTATGACATGCAAATGATTCACTTCACCATGGCAGACTTGAAACCTCGACTATTATAACATGGTATCAACTTGTTACATTCCTCCGGTAACTCTACTGGATTATTTTTGCTTGAGTTCACAACTACCTTTCAGTGTGTGGCTTGATCATCGTCTCAGATTACGTTGTTGGACAAACGACCATCTCTTCACTTATATTTATGCATGGCATAATATTTGAACATGGTTGCGCTATATAGCTTATTTCACAGAAATTCTGATGTTGGTGTCGGTGTCTCTGGTTGTGAGTGAAAAAACATTATCTTGTCCATGACCAGTTTCAAGCAGCCCCGCCGCGGTGGTCTAGTGGCTAAGACTGCTGACCCGCAGGTCACGGGTTTGAATCCCGGCTGCGGCGGCTGAATTTCCGATGAAGGCGGAAATGTTGTAGGCCCGTGTGTTCAGATTTGGATGCACGTTAAAGAACCCCAGGTGGTCTAGTCCCCCCGCGGTGGTCTTGTGGCTAAGGTACTCGGCTGCTGACCCGCAGGTCGCGGGTTCAAATCCCGGCTGCGGCGGCTGCATTTCCGATGGAGGCGGAAATGTTGTAGGCCCGTGTGCTCAGATTTGGGTGCACGTTAAAGAACCCCAGGTGGTCGAAATTTCCGGAGCCCTCCACTACGGCGTCTCTCATAATCATATGGTGGTTTTGGGACATTAAACCCCACATATCAATCAATCAATGCTATTTACCACGTGCTTACAGGAGGTTTTCAGAAGCCTAGAATGGGAACAGGGACAAGAGTTAATGGAAAGTATCTAAGTAACCTGCGCTTCGCCGATGACATTGCATTGGAGAGTAACTCGTGGGACGAATTGCAACTCATGATTATGGAGTTAGACAAGGAGAGCAGAAAGGTGGGTCTTAAGAAACGAAAATAACGTACAACAACCTCGGAAAAGAGCAGCGCTTCGAAATAGGTAATAGTGCACTTCAAGTTGTAAAAGACTATGTCTACTTAGGACAGGTAATAACCGCGGAGCCGAACCATGAGATTGAAGTAACTAGAAGAATGAGAATGGGGTGGAGCACATTCGGCAAGCACTCTCAAATTATGACAGGTAGATTGCCACTATCCCTCAAGAGGAAGGTATATAACAGCTGTATCTTGCCGGTACTTAGCTACGGAGCAGAAACCTGGAGACTTACAAAGAGGGTTCAGCTTAAATTGATGACGACGCAGCGAGAAATGGAAAGAAAAATGGTAGGTGTAACCTTAAGAGACAAGAAGAGAGCAGAGTGTATTAGGGAACAAACGGGGGTTAAGGATATCATAGTTGAAATCAAGAAGAGAAAATGGACATGGGCCGGACATGTAGCACGTAGACAGGATAACCGCTGGTCATTAAGGGTAACTCACTGGATTCCCAGAGAAGGCAAGCTAGTTAGGGGGAGACAGAAGGTTAGGTGGGCAGATGAGATTAAGAAGTTTGCGGGTATAAATTGGCAGCAGCAAGCACAGGACCGGGTTAACTGGCGGAACATGGGAGAGGCCTTTGTCCTGCAGTGGACGTAGTCAGGCTGATGCTGATGATGATGATGTTCTTTGCCTTTTGCGTCATGTTAACGTGTGATGGCTTGTTGTCGAAGCAGTGCAGCTTCCGCATGCACAAGCGGTATTTCTCTGCCGCATACTGGTTCGATTGTGATAGCACCGACTAATTGGGGTAATAAGCAATGCTGAAATGCAACTGTGGTGATGGGTGGATGTGGTGCCTTAGTAGAGTGAGACAAAGGGGAACGGGAAATGGAATGCCTTTGCACGCTCACGGCTCAATTTGTAAACCTCTGTCTCGTGTTGCTGAAGCACAGTGGGGTAGTCTCTGCATGAACAGAAGTGTAGGTTACCAGATTACACCGGAGGGCACATCGTGCCGTCCCTGTCCTAAATTGACAATGTTGGACCTCTGAGCCTTTCTGCTGCGGTGCGGCTCACATCAAGCAAAACACGTCTTGCCAGTTGAAGGCTTTAATGGAACTAAAGAAAGAAAAAGACAAGGGTGAGCTGGCGCTGATGATGATGACTGCTATTCTGCTGCGAGGGATGAATAAAGGAAGTCACAACAGTCTTCCGCGCCGACAGATGACGCTAGGTGGCTTCCAGAGTAACTGCACAGGACGCTTCACAACAGTGCCGTCGGGCAAGGGTAGAAAGGAAGTCCTCACGATGCCGTCACGTCCACCGATCAGTTCTTCTACGCGAACCAAGGTCCACAGTTGCCTGGGACAATGTTTTTCTCCGAGTAGAACTACATTGCCTTCCTTCAATATGTGATTTCTTTTTGCTTGGTTAAATGTGTAATTCCCGAGTTCATTGAGGTACTCCTTTAACCAACGGGACCAGAAAGTTTGCAGATCCTCTTCTCTCTTGCTCCAAAGTTTCTTCACTTGATCGTTGGTCGACTCGGTTTTTATTTTGAGGTCGTAAGGTGGTAGCGTTGTCAGTCTTCTTCCAACGAGAAAATCTGCTGGAGATAGGGGGCACGGCTCATCCACATCATTGTACACATATGTTAAAGGCCGAGAATTTATTACTGCTTCCACTTCCGTTAGTAATGTGACCAACTCTGTCTGATTTACCAAACGTCGACCAAGCATTTTCTTCAAGCAGGTCTTCACAGAACGTACGAGTCTCTCGTAAAATCCGCCCCACCAAGGAGCACTCGGGCAAATGAATTTCCACTGAATCTTCGAGGACGAGAAATATGCAAGTACATCGGGATGCCGAATTGTTCGCCAGAGCTGCTCTAGATCTTTGGACGTTTTGACGAAGGTTCGGGCATTGTCGGTGTACATTGTGTGACAGAGGCCTCGACGTGATACGAATCTCCGAAGTGCACAAAGGAAAGCCACCGTCGTCAAATCTTCAACAAGTTCCAAGTGAACAGCTCTTGTTACAGCACAAGTAAAAAGAGCGACGTAAGAGCGCTGGTGAAGATGCCTTTTGATGTAAAGTGGACCCGCAAAATCTACTCCACTTACAAGAAACGGAGGCATTTGTTTACAACGATCCTGGGGCATACAAGGTGAAACTTGTTCAACTGGTTAGACTGTAGGCGTTGGCAGATGACACACCGTCGTATTGTTTTTTTCACCAGCTGTCGTAATTGTGGAATCCAGTATTGTTCCCTTATTTGAGTCAGTGTGTCTCGTACTCCTCCGTGGAAGACTTTTTCGTGAGCATGATTGATGATTAAAGTAACGAGGTGACAGTCTTTCGGTACGAGGATCGGATGGCGAGAACCGTACGAGTCGTCCGTAATCTGAACTTTTCCTTGTACCCAAAGCAGCCCGTTGTTGTCGAGGAACAATCTTAATTGTCCAACTGGACTTTGGGAAGGAATCGGATTTTCGTTTGCGACGCAGTTGGCTTCGTTACCAAAGTGAGCTCTCTGTTTTACGCGAATCAAGTAGCACTCCGCCTGTTGAATTTCTTCAGCAGACAGCCCCTCGAATCTATAGCTTTCCTTCTTCAACATTTTAACATAACGGAATACCCATGCCGTTACTCTTACAAGTTTTGTGAGGCTCCTGAATCGTTCGTTATCAATCAGCGTTGGCATCGATGTTCTCGTGTTAACAGCGTGGATATTGATTTCTGGCCCCGTCTCAGCTGCCTCGAGTTTTCTGTTTTCGAGGTCAAGGTTCCCCCTGAATTCAGGCCAAAATGTATGAGACATGGCAAGCCATCCGGGTCCATACCACCACAACGTGATTTACTCAGTTTGTGTACAGTCAAGCCTCGAGTGAGCAAATCTGCAGGGTTTTCTTTTCCGGGACAAAATCGCCATCGAGAATATTCTGTCAAATTTCTGATTTCCTGTGTCCTGTTCCGTACGAATGCCTTCCAAGAAACGGGGTCCTTGTAAATCCAGCAAAGGGTAATCTAGGAATCTGACCAAAATGTTGCTTCACCAATGCCCAGGTCGCAGTTCTTGATGATGTAGGCATATAAGCGGGCTGCAAGTAAAGCTGACATTAATTCCAGCCTCGCCAAGGTAACCGTCTTTAATTGTGCAACTCTTCTCTTTGCCATTAACAGTAGAGTGTGGACGGTACCACTTGAGTCGACGGTACGAAGGTAGGCTACAGCACCGTATGCTGACTCACTAGCGTCGGAAAAGATGTGCAGTTCTGCCTTTTGATAAGCGCCTTCGCTGCCCGCTGCGAGGAACCTGGGAATACTGATCTCGTGTAGCATGGCTACCTCCTTGCTCCATTTTTTTCCAGACAGCTGACAGCTTCATTGGCATGGTGTCATCTCAACTGAGGTTTTTCCCTCCAGAGATCTTGTAGAAAGATCTTCGCCCTTACTATAAAGGGTGACATAAACCCCAAAGAGTCGTAGATCCTTGCAACAGCTTGGAGCACAAAGCGTTTGGTAATTCGATGCTCCTCCATAAACTGTAGAATATCCTGGGGCCTAAACGAAAAGGTATCCGTCTGTTTGTTCTAATAAAGTCCCAGGACTTTCAGAGGTCTAGAAGGTGAGCAAAGTGATTTTTCGGAAGAAGTGATTCCTTGTACGAAGACTGCAGATACAACGGGGTCGTTGCTGGCCCATTTGTGAATGTTCATTGAAGCATCTTTGAAGATTTCAATTCTCTTTATGCATTTGAATAGCTTGTGCAATGATGTCAGCACTAATAAGAAGATCATCCATATATATGGAGTCTTGCAATAGCCGGGCTTTCGAAGGAAAGCGATTTTCTTCGGACCTGAAGTGGTGCTTTAAGGTTGCAGTCAAAAGGAAAGGACTTGAAGTAGCTCCAAAGGGCACTCTCGTCATTCTCCAAACTTCTGTTTCCGGCAGTGCACTGTCCACTTGAGGTGAAGTCTTGAACCACAAGAAGCTGTCGTGTTCTTGCAGGCCAATTTGAAGGAACGCCTTCTCAACATCAGCATTCATTGCTATCTTGTTGCGTCGGAAATGAAGCAGTAGCGTTACTACGTCGGGATTTAGATTTGGGCCGGCTTCTAGATTGTCGTTTAAGGATTTCATCCCGGATTCGTGAGACGAAGCGTCGAACACGATGCGTACCTTCGTAGTAGATCGGTCCTCTCGTATGACGGCTCGGTGTGGCATATAATACCGGGGTCCAATTGGTTGGTCTTCTTTTGAAGGTACTTTTTCAGCATATCCCTCTTCGAGGTACATTCGAATAGTTGCTTCGTATTGTTTTAAGAGCTCACTGTCTTTGTTAAGCTTCTTCATCAAACTATGCAGACGTTTGAGTGCAACTGCGTAGTTTTCACCCAGATCAACCCTTCCCTTCCACGGTAGCGCCACTTCATATCCATTGTTTTTCTTATTGATGTTGTTCTCAAAATTTGCCAGCACCGATTCAGCGACCGTCGTTTCTTCATTTTTGGCCTGGATACTGGTGCTTTCTATATCCCAGAAACGAGTCAAAAGTTTCGAGATATCTTGCTCGGTCACTGCGGATAGTAGGACTGCAATACTGGCACTCTGTGTAACATCGGCCGCAGTAGACAATGGTCCTTGCACAGTCCATCCCAGTTTCCTCTTGACAGCTTTCAACTTTTCGAACACAGGCTTCATAGTACCCGTTACTATATCCCAATAATAGTCTGATCCAATAAGGACCGCAATCTGAGAGCTCGCGTATCCAAGTGCATCTTGTTCATTTCTCTTATAACGTTTTCTTCTGGTACCGGAATGCATTCAGTGCATATCGTGTCCACCACGCGTATCCAAGTGCATCTTGTTCATTTCTCTTATAACGTTTTCTTCTGGTACCGGAATGCATTCAGTGCATATCGTGTCCACCACCAGCGCCTCTATTAAAATCGGAAGCTTCTGGTTCGCAGGGAGAATCGATACACGTACCTTCTTCATGGTTTTCCGTATGTTATCACCCCCAGAACACACCGATGGCTAACATTTCCTCTTCTATTAATTCGCATCCAAGTCTTCCATAAGCTTTGGTTGTAATGAAGCTTCGCTGACTTCCGCCGTCAAAAAGGACTCGGTAGCGACCGGATGATTTGGTGCCCAATACGGTGGCTGTCGGACTCTGGAGCATTATGACTGACCTTGCCTGCTTGGACACCAGATTGACCGATGCAGATATCGCCTTCTTGTTGTTTTGGATGTCATCGGATGCGCAAACAGATGTTGCGTGCCTTCTTGCACACTTGCCGCATTTTAACCGGCTTCTGCAATCTTTTGCCATGTGGTCCTGCTTTAGGCAACGAAAGCATCGTCCAGCTTTGATGAGCATCTATCTCCCTTTTCTTTCAGAAGTCGATATTCTTCGTATCACAGACTTCGGCAGAATGCTTTTCATACCTGCAGAACAGGCATTGTTGTGGACTTTTTGTTGAGCTTTGTAGAGCAGCTGTCGTGGAAATGTCACGTGGATGACTGTGTTTTAGTCGTCCCTTATCTGGGGCTCGACGAGTTTCTGTTACGCCTTGTTCAGCAACAGCTTCCCGACAAGTGAGTTGAAGTTCGAAGAATTCCAGAAGCATTCGAAGATCGTTATCTTCTGGAACCGTTACACGGTTTGAATTGCCTTGCGTATTCGAAGAGGATGCAGCCGATGAGGATGCCTTGCGAATCTCGTGAAAACGCAGCACCATGTCAGTCGGTAGAACTCTTAGCAGGATTTCCCGAAGCATGAAGCAATAAGTTGTCGAGTTTGTGCCAAGCGCCTTGAGGCTTCGAATATGAACCTGTACCTTGTCGTAAAGTTGCCTCAGCTTACGAACGTCTGCTGACGACGACACCGGCTTTAGATCCAGCAAACCTTGCAAATGGTCGTGCACTATGATCTGTTCATCTCCAAAACGCTTCTTTAAAATTTCAATAGCGTCTTTATAGCACTCTTCGGTAGCTTGCAATCTTAATATGGCCGACGCGGCCGCTCCGGTAACCAAACTGTTCAGGTAGTTGAACTTGTCAGCTGTGCTTAACTCGCTGTTGTTGTGGACTGCTGATGTAAACTGCGTCCAAAATCTCGGCCATAGTCTGCGGTTACCATCAAATTTTACAAGTTCTAGTTGGGGAAGCTTGCTTTTGCCAGATGATAACGGGTGAACGTTCGTAAGTAGGGGGGCTGGAGGAGCCAGACATTCATTCAGCTTGACTCATAGATTCGCTGTGAGAGTAACAACCTTGTCGTGGTATTCTCCAGCGTCTAACGTCTCGCTGTCCAACAGGTCGTCTGGCGTCTCCTCAAAAATTGCCTCATCCACTTTCTCTATCTGACCATAAAATGAGCTTATTCGGTCGAGGAATAGACTTACTGCTGCTGCCGTGACGGCTTGATTTCCTCGCAAGTGGTCTTCCGCCTCGGACAATAGGACATCTAGCTGGGACTGCAGGCTGTGGCGTCGTCTAAGATGTCGTTCCATTCCGCCGCCCGCAGTCGATGTATCTCGCCAAGATCGCAAGCGCCGTCTTCCGAGGTGTTGCGGCTCCTAACGTCGATGATGTTGGCGTCGTCAAAGGTCCCGGGTTTTCGGCACCATGTGTTGGACCTCTGAGCCTTTCTGATGTGGCGCGGCTCACATCAAGCAAAACACGTCTTGCCAGTTGAAGGCTTTAATGGAACTAAAGAAAGAAAAAGACAAGGGTGAGCCGGCGCTGCCACGAGGCCAAGCGTCAGCTCGTGAGGAGGCTCAATAATGATGATGACTGCTATTCTGCTGCGAGGGATGAATAAAGGAAGTCATAACAGACAACACCTTGAAAAAGTGCATATTGAATACCAGTGTTTAATATGTGTTTGTTGGTGCCATCTTTCCCAGGATGTACGATACGCTGTGTTCACGTATATGTTGAGAACAACTTCAGCTTCTACTACAGTGAAATTATGATAATGAGCATTAGCCGTCATGACGGTGATGTGCTACTAGGCATTAACGTGGATGCATCTATGCAAAACAATGCTATAGCGGCCACACACCAATAGACATTGTACAAGCTCTTATATTAATACACCATAAACAATCAACTACATCGGTGACGTCACATTTCACTTGCATGCTTGCATGCCATACTGATTTCTATGACAGAGGGATCAGCCATGTTTTTTTTTGTAGTTCTGTTTTGAAAAACGCTTGACATACAGAACCGATTTTGGCTGACTTATTCGCACTGACTCGACATACACCTGAGCCAGCATATCTTTGGAAGACATAGACCACTACAATAATTTTTATGAATATTTGGT
Organism: Rhipicephalus annulatus; assembly: GCA_013436015.1. NCBI lineage: Eukaryota > Metazoa > Arthropoda > Arachnida > Ixodida > Ixodidae > Rhipicephalus > Rhipicephalus annulatus. Next base: position 360,745 of record WOVY01012955.1, read on the forward strand.
GTCACAGATTAGTGTATAAGTTGGCCAGTATCAGACAAGAGGCCTGAATTGTCAGTTTTACCAAATTAATATGGGTGGAATGAACGAGCTTTTAGCAAGCCAAATGAGGAGGCCATCCATTACCAACAGAATCAAGCTGTGGAGTCTCATACAAAAGTAGAAAGGAAGCTCTTAAATCGTGCAGCAAATCCCTGTATTATCATCTTGCTCTAGGCAGCGTAGGTGCATGTAAAAGGGCTTTCAGGCGAAGCTTTTAGGGGCGAAGCTGCTTCAGCTAGGGCTTTGTCTCCCGTTGGTGCTGTATCCGCTAGTTCTCGTAGCTCCCTCTAGAGGTGCAGCTAAGCTCTATACGGGCATTTCAACTGTGCTCACTAAATGGCACACCGCCGCTCAAGATGGTGCACTCTCGGCACTAGCTTTTGTTGTGAACACCAAAGAAGACAAGGCGGTAGAGAGGAGGGCTCGCATAGTAGCTGCAGCGCGAGCTTGCAGTCAAGACTCTGTGTTGAGAGTTCGCGAAACGAAAGTGGCGCAGGCTCGTTGACAAGTGGCCCGTAGCTGAGGGCCCGCGAGGCCATAGCAAGGTGTCAGCGCCGGCAGCAAGCGCAAGCCACCACTGATCCAGAGGCGCCAAGGGCTGGCACAGCTAAAGGGGAACAGCCACAAATAGAAGTGTACTCGAAGCTGAGAGCCTGCAAAGCCAAAGCGAGACAAGTGGCGACAAGTGGGCCCGTGTTTCTCTGTCATGTCTTTGTATGATGATCAAATGGGCAAAATGTGCAGAGGATTCACGGTTAGCCTGATTACCTCCAGAGCTTCACTCGCTCATCGTCATTTAGTTTGTGGATGTGCGGTGATTTTTTGTTTTAAGTGGATGAAGATGCATAATGAAAGGCTTGTAAAAGTAGACATGCTTTGTGCAAAGAGGCCTGCCAATTTACACTTCACTAGAAGCACTGCATGACTAAGGGGTTGTGGCTTCTTTGCACAACCTCAAAATTAATTCTTATTGCCGCATATCACAGCATGTTTTATCTTGGGCTACTTGTTGAGAGTTTTGACTATTCTCGTGTGCTTGACTGCTACATGAAGACTGCTAATAAGAAAAATTGTGCAAAGAAAGCCCCGCAGCTTTTCCACATTTGCTTCATAGCGTGTATTATAATTCATCCATAATAATATAAGCCCGAAGGTTGTCACCCTTCTCTGCTCTCAAATTATTGTACTTCGTATACACCTTGAATGCTTTGATGACAGGATTTTATTATGAAGGGCCGTAAATGACATCGTATTAATGCTGTGATAATGTCTTGTTGATAATTGTTGAAAAATAATAGTGTTTCCACAGGTTATTTGAACTACTATTTCTTTTTGTCATCACTTTTGGTTTTGGAAGCCTCTTGATTGGTGGAGGTACCAAACACAAATATTTAGGGGTCTTAATTCGCATCTATTATAGGATTATCACATAAAGACATTGATTCATTGGTAAATGTTAAGGGTCTCTTGGAAGTCTAATCTGAAGAATACAGGCTTCTAGCTTCATGATTTGTTGGAAGTTGTCATTATTTGGGCTGCATATGGGTTACACCTAAACAAAGATGCCTCACAAAGAAAAACATCCAAGATTGAAAAGTTTTTTTTTATATTTAATGCTATATGCAATAACCATGCCCATTACGTCAAATAATCAAACTCATTTGGTTAATCTTTTTACTTGTCTTTGTAAACGAATATGCTGTGATTTTTGCTGTTGCCTTATAATTGATTCACTTGTAAAGTACCATGTTTGGTGAGAACCACTGCTTTTTATCGGTTTGTTTTTCCAATCAGCAATTGCGAAGCTGGAGTATTTGCCTCTACTTTTTATGGCTCTTTTATTGAATGTAGGAGAACTTTTCATGCTAGTGATAGTTTAAAATAATCATACCGACAAATGTAACAGCATGTAAAACTGCGAAGGATGACACAGACAGAGTGTAAAGAGCGCTGACTTCCAACTGTTTTATTCCGCTGACAATACCAGGTATAAATACATGCGCAGAACCAGCAGGTAAAGGAAAAACTTAACCAAAGGAATAATGCTATCGGCAGGTAATGCACTGGGTGATCGCGACAAGCCTTACCCCCGTATTCAGAAACGCTGCTTCAATTGAACTTTACTTGCCCTCGACTTCAATGCAGCACAAACGCGTTTCAAACTCGCTGTCTTTAGGCGGTGCCAAGGCAGCACAAATGTACAGATGCGTTTCAAACGCGCTGCATTGAAGGCGGTTGCAAGTCAAGTTCAAGTCAAGAAGCGTTTCTGAATATGGGGGTTAATCACCAAGTTCTTAAAAACCTTAGTTCATCTTTGGTCAGTGCAAGCGATGGCATGCTGAGACGTCCCTCTCCCGTGTAAAAACCATGTTTCCATAGCTTGACAACGCCGTGAACACCCACAACAAACAAACATCGTGGTGATATTGCATTTGCATAGAAAGAAGTCGTTCAGGATGTTTCACATGGTGGAAAGCAGTAACACAGTATGAGCTGAAAAGTACAAGGAGATGCAACAATAAGTAGTGAAGAAAGGAGATTAAAATACAACGTGATTTATGTTGCAGATACAAAATGAATGAAAACATATTGCAATATCAGATACAATGTAATTAGAGTACATGGTCATCTTGTTAATATTTTAATTGAACAAGAAACAATGCAACTATGTAGTGATGTCTGGAAGCAGCACAGAGATTGGACGAGAAGAGGTAGTAATCGTAAGCGTCTTGGTAAAGAAAATGGTCAAGAATAGCCTTTCTAATAGTGTTCTCTAGAACCACGTTCTTTCTGCATAAAATATTTAGAAGTTGGGGCAATTCATTTTCTTATAATTGCCAGCCATATTGTTCTAAAAAATTCATTCATCATTATGTATTGAAAAACTTGGAGGATGCTTAAGCTTTGCCTTCAAGAGTAAAATGCGATAGTGCCATTGGACGCTGTTCTCATTGCTTTCTCAACTGCTAGCCTGGCTTTGCCACTCGGCGAATGCCTAAGCCAAGTGACGCAAGAAAAGGAACGTCTGTGCGCACAAGATTGGCTCTTTCACGGTAATATTCCGTGCAGGGAATTTTCGTCTGTCATTTTGAGCCAAAGGGAATCTTCGTGATATTGCAGGGAATTTCAGGAATGGTTAAATTCTCCTATGACGACCGATAATTAGTGGTCACAGTGTGCCTTCATCTGCTGTAATCGGTCCTGACGCATGGACCACGAAAGCGTGGCCTTTGTGATTTGTTTCTGATATTTACGCGGTGTGATTTCTAGTTCACTAGTGGTGTTGAATGTGCAGTGTACTAACTGTATATGAATGAATAAAGTCATGCTTTTGTTGTGTGGTAGTGGAGGGGCTACTCATGATTTTAAAAGTTGCCGGTACGTCAGACACTTGTAATTATAGTATGTGTGTGTGTGTGGATGGGGGCGAAAATTAGTATTGTTGTGCAGGGAAATATGCTGGAAATTTCGTGAATGTCTGAAAGGAAAAATTCCCGAAATAGGGAATTTTCGTGTCTCTAAATGGCAATTTTTCGGCGTATCACGAAACATCACTGCCCTTTCAAACTAGCCTGAAATTTATATTGTAAATACAGTTTTGAAGTGCCCACTATGACATAGTTAATCTTTTTTGTGAGTTTTTAAAGTAACCGCTACGGCTGCACGTTTATATGATAATTGATTGTGCCTGTGTGTTTTGCAATTTGTGGGCATGTAAACAAACCATTCATTACACTATTCACATCTTTTGACACCCAGTGAGATTCCATGCTTCTGCCACAAAACATTGCATGTGTTTATAACAATCTTCACACTACATTCGAGCGCAGATGTTGGTGCTTGGTAGAACACCTGCTTGCCATGCATAGGTCTTGGGTTCGATTCCCACACAAACGAAAAGTTTTTCATTTCATTATTTGCATCTGTCTCAAATTTTCAATTGCAAACAATGCTTTGTTTTCGCCTACAACCAATGGCGTTGACACTGCGATTTCTGAGAAGTGAGCTGTTTAACTTTTTGCCCAATACCTGATGACCTGTTTGCCCTATTTGTGGACGACCCTGTACCTTGTGGTGCTGAGGCCTATTGGGGTGACTCAATGTCACCTTTTGACATTTTCATAAAAGTCACGTACAGTCAACCAAACAAAAAACGAGCTTGTTGAGCCATTTGTTTATGAGGATTTTCATTTGTTCACATTTGCAGATCCACTGGTACAGAGAAGGAGGAGTTGATCCGAAGTTTCGAAACCTCATTTATGCTAATACTGTGATTATACACCTGTTCTGCATATCTGCCATCACTTATTTTGTTCATGGTTGTTAAAGGGTGTTTTAGAATGTGCTTGGTAGGCAGCACACTGCTCGGTGGCTTATCTTTGAGATGCTGTTGAAGGCAGACTTCCCGCTCTGTTTTGAAAGGTGAAGTCAGGATGGGCCTCCATCCAAGTGGTTACATTCAGCCTTGTATATGATCTGTTAACTTAACAGCTAAGAGATCCATATTTACTACAGAAAAGTTATTAAGCTGCAGTTCATTAGTAGGCACGTCGTCACACAGCACTTGTCATTAGAGCTAACTGTTTTTTTTTTCTGAACACTTTGTCAATGTAACACGGTACGAGTATGATCTGGAATCTCCACATGTCGAAGTATCATTCACACTTGCAAGCACGACCATAAGGCCATTGTATATTTCTCGTTTCTGGTTTTTTGAAACATGAGAAGCATTTCTTTGAATGATAAATGCCCATTGTTTTTCAATTGCTTAGACCATTCTTATATACTAATTATAATAGCGTGCAACTGCACTCTATACAGATGGTGCCTTATTTATGCATTTGATATGAAATACAGGAACAGCCAGGTGGAGAGGGAAGAAAATTTTTGCACAAAAACGACTTGCTGTGTGCTTTACACCTGACAGTGTGATTAGTGTTATGCTGTTATTTGTTGAAGCAAGCATAGGTCTCAAGTAAATCTTGCACTCAGTGCGGATGTTTGCCACTGCATTCTGGGAGTGCTAGCCTTTGCCTCGCGAAGCACTACATTCCCGGCATCCTATACGATGCTCTTTACTTTTATCCTCATCGTCATTGCACAAAAGTGTCATTGCGCTAGTATTTGTAGAAGGAACAAGTTTCTGTAATTCCTGCAGTTTCCTCTTTTTTTTTCGGTAGCTACTCTCTCACGGTCATTCAAGTGAGAAATTTCTTGAAATTTCGATTTTTCACTGAGAATCTAGTTTTGATTTGGGGAATTAAAGATGTTTAGGAATATCTCATCTGAAGTGTTTTGAGTGATTCATTGTTGTGTCTTATATTATTTAAAAGAAGCAATAAGACTTTTAAAGGGACACTAAAGGCAACTGTTTAGTCGACGTTGGTTGTTGACATAGGGGTTCGAAAATCTCATAGTGTTAGTTTTGTGCTAAGGAAGTGCTTATATTGAAATAAAATCGCGTTGTTGTGATCCGCATAGGTTTAGCGTGCTTCAAATTACCCTCCTCAAGCAGAACGTCTCATGTCACTGTTGCCGTGCACAACAATGCCTGGCTTTACTGGGTAGCACAGCCGCCTACACTAGTAGCGGCAAACGAAAACAGTGGGAGCAACACCAGCAACAATGGCCATTGGAAAATTTCCTGCCGTTGGCTTCGAGATGCAAGGCGTGCTTGATTCAACTGGGCCCTGCTAGATGGCGCGACCTATCCAGTTTAACCTGGCGAAAATTGATCCTTTGAACCAGTCGCGTTATTTCTTATATTGACGTCCGGCGGTTATTTTTTCCGTAAATGAAGCAGAAACGAACAAGCAGCATTTTATTACGTCTCTTTATTCATGGAAGGTTCTTTATTTAGTGCGGCCAGTTCGATTACTATTGATTAATTGTAGGCTGTAACTCTGACGTCATCAGGATCATTTTGAGAATGTCCCACTACGGCACATGTATTCTTGTGCATGTACATCGATTTCTCAGTGAATAAGACACTGCTTTTGATAATATTTATCGTTTAAATGTTGTCATACATTGAGCTTTTAGTCTCACGTAAATAATTATTTGACTTTAGTGTCCCTTTAAGCATTAATACTTTGGGCACATTCTAAATTTATGCATACTTTTCACGTCTGCAAGTTGTTCCTCAAGATCTTGTGAATAATACTTTTATGGTATTTGATGTATTTGCCACTAAATGGACAGCTAAACAGTTGTCTGAGTTCAAAGGAATTCCTACACGAATCAAATTTTCTCCAGTGATGGGTGCTGATCGTTGTCTAAAGTGGGCTTTATTACAGACTTCTGAACAACCTTCCAGAAAGAAGCCTGTTCTGACAAATAGTTAGTATCAATCTCTTTTATTATGTTAGAAAGTTTCAACTGCAGGCTTGTCGAGATCCACACGAGACTTGATGGCAATCATATTGTTACGTTTAGAAATGTGTTTATTACACTGTGGCGTACTGGTAGAATTAAAGGGGCCGTGCACCAGAGACCTATCTCCCCAGCCGAACGTCCTCTTCCCTAATCTGCCTGTTCCCCGCTACCCAGAGGCTCATACCCAAATCACATATGCATAACATTTCCCTCCGCGCAGACGAAGCCCACCGAGCAAGTTAAAGAGTCTCTCTGGGAATATAGCGCTTCAAACGTGCTATATGGACAAGTTCAGTCTTTGCAGATCGTTGGCCATTTGAATAAAGACGTGCTACGCAGTAAGTTACATCACTTATGCAGTCTAAAACAACATAAGGTCCCGCATAGTGTGCCAGCAATTTTTCACACAACCCACGTTTCCTATTTGGTGTACACAGCAACAGGTGGTCTCCGCGATTATAGTCACGTGTCGACGTTGACAGTCAAAATGCGTCTTCGAGTGATCGTAGCCGGTCGTAGCATAGTTCTTTTTGTACACAAGCCCGTAGCGCATGCAGAAGCGAGTCGCTGATGGTCTTGACTCGGTTTGAAGGAGCTCCTGTACGGTGCGGTCCCTTTGATGCTCAATCTTAAAGACATTGGTATCAAGAAATGGCAGGTCCAATGGCGCGATGTAGGTGTCGAAGTTGCCCGCGTCGCAGTCTGTCGATGGAAGCGGTAGTCGCAAAATGATCTGCATCAGCGTGACGACGACCACTTTTATAGGAAACCGTAAAGTCGTATTTCTGCAGACGGAGTGCCGAGCGCGCTAGTCGACCAGATGGGTCACGCAGATTGACCAACCAGCAGAGCCAATGATCTCTCATGATGGTAAAGGGGCATCCGTACAGGTAGGACCGGAAGCGCTGCATTGCGAAGACTACCGCGAGGCATTCTTGCTCTGTGACGGTATAGTTACGCTCAGACTTGCTTAGCGAGCGACTTGCATACGCAACGACATGTTCTTTAGTATCCAAGTGTTGAACCAACACGGCGCCTACACCGACACTGCTAGCGTCTTTGTGAAGTTCTGTGGGAGCCAGAGGATCGAAGTGTCGAAGAATCGGATGGGATGCAAAAAGGAACTCCAACTCAGAAAAAGAAGACGTACATTCCGGAGTTTAGTCAAATGGCGCGCCTTTCTGAAGCAGGCACGTGAGTGGGTGCGCGATATTGGCAAATCTAGGGATGAATCGACGGAAGTATGAGCAGAGGCCCAAAAAGCTGCGTAGTTCTTTCGCCGAGTGAGGCTGCTTCAACGCCTGCACTGCAGCCGTTTTCACGGAATCCGGCCGTATGCCTTGTTTGTTCAAGTGTCCAAGGACGAGTATTTGGTGCTCTCCGAAACGACATTTTTTTTAGTTGAGCACCAAGCGTGCTTTGCTTAGGCAGTTCAGCACGAGGTCGAGGCGTGTGTTGTGCTCACAGAAGGTGCGCCCAAAAATCACGTGTCCAGATAACACATGCCTACTTCCCACTTCAAACCACGCAGAATGTTGTCCATAAAGCGCTCAAAAGTTGCAGGCGCATTGCATAGTCTGAATGGCATCACATTGAATTCAAAAAGTCTATCCGGTGTAACAAATACCGTTTTCCCCTTGTGCTCCTTGTGCATTGGAATCTGCCAATGCCCTGACCTCAAATCAACAGATGAAAAGTAGAAGGCTGATGAAAGACAGTCTATAGCATGATCAATAAATACGTGGTAGTGGGTACACGTCCTTCTTTGTTATGGCGTTGAGACGGCGGTAGTCAATGCAAAATCGCCATGTTCCATCTTTCTTCTTGACCAATATTACGGGAGCGGCCCACGGACTGCATGCTTCCTGAATCACATTCTTCTTTAGCATCTCTCCAACCTGTTCATTTATCACTGCGCATTCCGAAGGCGATACCCGGTGTGGCTTTTGTCGGAGAGGTCTATGGTATGCCGTATATATGCGGTGCTTACATGAGAAGCAGGGAATAACAGCGGAGCCTGTAGCTGTGCGAAATCGAAAAGACCAGCATGTTTGCGCAGAATACTCGCCAGGTCATTACGCTCGTTGGTGCTAAGAGACTTATCAATTATTGTCATTATGGAGGTGTCCCTGGCGTGCAAATGATTGGAATCGGGCTTATCCGTAGAATCACTGCTCTCTACTAGGGTGGCAAGGGAGAACACCTGATGTTGACGGATCTTAGCAAGTTGTAGACCCTCTGGCAGTACCGAAGGTTCATTGGAGCCGTTGATCACCCACAAAGCAGTATGCCCTTGCACAACCGACAACGTGCAATAGGGTATACGAACATTTTTCTTTATGCAGCAGAGGTGAATGGGCTCTACGGTGGCATCAAATGTCGTCTCGGTTGCAGGGGAACTGACGACAGAAACACACTTGGCAGACAAGGGTGGTACAGTTGTGTCCATGGACACGCAAAGGGTGCTTTCCATACACGGCGGGCTTTCCATAAACGCTGCTGGAACATTTGAATCTACTGTAATCTCTCCTGTGCGGCAATCGACAGTGGCACCACAAAGATTGAGTAAATCGAGTCTTAGAATTACATCATGCGTTGAATGAAAGAGAACAGCAAAATCAGCAATAAAATTCTGGCCACCCAAACTAACAGTCACTGTGCAGACACCAACAGGTTATATCTCCGCTCACTCCACGAAACGTATCAGCACGGTGCCAACGGAACATAACCTTTTGTCCTTCAAGGAGTTTGAATGCTAGACTCATCACTGATAGGGTTGCGCCCGTGTCCACTAAAGCCATTGTTGAGACACCGTCGATTAGCACACGAATCTTATTTCTAAACATGCAAAAAAGGAAGCATTTCTGTAGAAATCAAAGACTGTCCAGCGACCTCACCTCCAACGGTCGCGCCGACTAGTTTTCCGGAGGCGGTGAAGGGTAGCGGTGCCTAGGAGACGGCGACCGATTGGAGCGTGGGGCTGGCTGGGGTGTCAGACTGCGGTCAGAGGCCGGAGAACGGTATCGCAGCGGCCTTGGTACCGAGGGATGCGCTTCCAGGGAACGTTGGTGCTCGTGCAAAGCCAGACAGGTGGGATCTCGGTGAGCGGTCGTACCTTGGCGGGTGCCGGTAGTTGCAATACCTGGCAATGTGGCCTTCGACGCCTCAGTTGTAGCAGGCGGGTAGGGGTCGGTCGCCGAACCACTGCTGAGAGCGCTCCGCTGTGTAAGAGAGCGCTCCGCCTACCTGAACGGATTGGAGCAGCTTGCTGAACGGGAACTGCCCGCCTCTGTGGAGCGGGGCCGGTACGAAGGCATGGGTCATACCGCTGGTCAGGCGCGAATGAGTCTCAGCGTGGTCAGGAAGTTCCAGCTTCGCTAAAGTCCGTCGCACATACCGATTGTGGCAGAGGAGCGAACGGCGCCGGGTAGTAGGATGAACAGGTAGGTGGATGATGGATGGTGTCGTCGACCAGTGTGTCTTGTCGCTGTAGCTCTTCGCGCACTATTGCCCTGATAGTAGCGGCAAGGTTGGCAGGCGGGCTTACGTCGACGCTGGCGACCGTATTTACATTTGCCAGCCTACCAAATTTGGGGACAATACGACAGGTCTTCAGCTTCTCGAAAGTACGGCAGTGACGTTGGACGGCGGAGACGGAAGGGAGGTCTTCCCTGCCTATCAAAAAATTGTAGACGTCCTCTGCTATGCCCTTCAGAAGCTGTCCGACCATGTGCTCTTCAGACATATACGGGCCTATGATCTTGCAAAGCATCAGAACCTCCTCTATGTAGGTGGTACACGTTTCTCCAGGAATCTGAGCTCTTTGATCCAACGTGTGCTCCATGCTTTTCTTTTTCGAATCAGAGTCGCCGAAGCATTTCTTGAGTTCTTCGGCGAAACGATCCCACGTTGTTAAGGAATATTCGTGGTTTTCGTACCACATCAAGGCGGTTTCCTTGTGAAACAGCGCGACATTTCCCAGTTGGTCGGTGGGATCCCAGCCGTTGTACCGGCTCACCCTTTTGTAATGTGTCAGCCACGCATCCACATCTTCCCCTGCTCTTCCCGCGAACGGGCGGGGTTCCATATAGCGATACCGAGGTGCAGCCAGCACGGACCTTTGCGTGATTGAGAAGCCGTGACATTCGCTCTCGGCCATGACGGTTGTTGTTGGTGGCAGACCAGCAAGACGACGGCTCCAGCGAAGTTCAAGCAGCAGTGGCTCCGTGGTTCGTTGACATGCTGTACCCAGCACCTCCACCACTCTGCTACGTTTAGAAATGTGTTTATTACGCTGTGGCGTACTGGTAGACCTGAAGGGGTCGTGCACAGGAGGCCTACCTCGCTCCTCTTTTCTAATCTGCATGTTCCCCACTATCCAGAGGCTCATACCCAAATCACATATGCATAACAATATGTTCTAACAAGAGCTGCATTACGATCTGTACAGCAAGCGCAATAAGGTTTAATTAAAAGCATGTCCTTACTCTTCAGATGGTTGCAGGTGATTGAGCAGCCATGAGTTGTGATAAGCCCACCGCCTATCGCAACTGTTCCTAGCATGTTGCGATGTACAGTCACTCACATTACTTATGAGACAAACCTTGTGCATGATTTTTCGCTATACCTAGTGCTCCACGAAAGTAAGTGAACAATTACAGAATGCTGATTCCTCAGTGTATGTTACTTTTTGTTACTTTTGCTTGTAACCATATCTTAAAACGGCACAGATACACCAAACACACGTGCAAGTATACACCACACTTTCAGGGCAATAGGTTCAGTAGAAAGTTGCCATGTTGCTATTGGCACACTTTTCCTGGAAGTATAATGCATGATATTCAAGTGACTTGGGTAAACATTTTGTTGTGGGCAACATCCAGGAACCCGTGGAGACCTACATAATTTATTTAATGAGTTTTGTTGGCTGAGTGCTATAATTAGAAAACATGAATCTGAGCATGTATGGGTGCTGTCTATACATGTATATTCCTTGTGCTTTATCTACAAAGTGCAAGGGTACTTCCTCAACAAGAAAGCAGCTACTAGGTGACCACTGTTTAGTGATTCTCAGGCATATTACGATGTTAGTGGAATGTTTAATCTGACAATAATGCAAGTAAGCAGTGAACACGTGTTCCAGTCGTTGATGAATTCGCCCTTGCGTGGTCAATTGCTATCTTCCTGGTCAGTTCATTTGATAGAGTGACCGCCCGGAAAGGCGTTGGTCCCGGGTTCGTACCCCGAACCAGGACAAATTTTTCGGCAAGAAGTATTTGTTTCTGAGAAATCCGCACGGGTTTTTTTGTGGCTTCGTGCTACAAACGGGTGGTCGTCTATTTTCCCTTTCTTAATCTGATGCTGGTCGCTCACTAGTACGCATCTTCATCTATGCCCTAAATTCTTGACTACATTAGCGACCGCAACTAGAATTCGTAATTGGCTCAAGAGATTGGGCAGAAGACAAGGGGAATATGGGCAGCTTGAAGGGCTGGAAACTGTCCTTGAACAGGGAATATAACTGGAGCCAACATTTCGGGTAGGTCATATCATTGTCATGGTACCCAGTAGAATGGGTAGTTTGCAAGTCGTAGTGCAGTGATGCTGCCATGTGGGTAAATGAAAAGCTTGCAATCAATAAATAGCTACAAAAAAACTGAAACATAAAAATGCACAATGGAGCTTGCTAGTTGAGAGCTATTTGCTTTTTTGTTTAGGTACCAAGCTTATTTTTATTCAGGGAACCACATGGTGTAAATTGCATATCACTGTGGGCCCGAATGAAGATTTTCTGAAATTTGTGATTTCTCTGCACAATATTGCGGGGAAGAAAATGCAGACAGGACATGACAAAATTTTGGAAGGCGCACGAAAATATATATTGAGTTGCAGAGAGACTTGAGGGATCTCGCCACTTAATTTTCCAGGATCCAAGCAGAGCGGCGATGGCTGCGTGCGTCCTACCCACCAGGCACGAGGACACGTTCTAATCTAGCACGCACCTCGAGTTCCGAGCATGAGCAGCGATAGAGGCGCAGCGCGGTGTCTAATGAGTGATGATAATGATGATGAAGGCGTTACAGCCCCCCCCCCCCTAGCGTTTTGCGCAATTTGCAAGGTATATACAAAAGAAAGAGAGGGAAAGATACTATAATATATACATGAACGACAATCCGTCGGGTGTCCGTTGTGAAGTCCAGACTGTGAACGGGAATGCGCCATCGGGAACCAGCGGGTCTCTTGCAGACGGTTCTGGGAATGGTGCAGCAGACGAGGATCACGACGGCGCACTGTTGGGAGGAAAGAGTGAAAGGGATAGCACAAAAATGAGCCGTGGGCCGAGAAATTCCGCAGTGCTGCATAACGAAATTGGCACACAAACTAGCTCCTGCGCTGCTGGCGTTCTTGCGCGCACTTGAGCCAAGATGTATTACAACGGTGCAAACGTCGTCCGGACTGGTGGGCGACGCAGGTAGACGGTACCGGTAGCAGCATTGGCGGCCGCATATTATTGGCTGTTGTTGCTGCCTTGTCTGTCGCGTACGCCGATGAGCCGCGAATAGTGTGTGGTAGATCGACGAATAGCTTATGCTTGTTGTCTGACTCCAGTGTGTGGAGAGCCGCGACACCGCATACCACGCAAACTAAAAACCACTCTTTTGCAATGTCTTAAGATGGCATGACCAATCGCGGTGCGATTCCAAGCAGTTGTCAAGGGACTGGAAGGAGGTTTAGTAAGTGCAGGAAAGTGTGTGTGCGGGGTGGCTGGCGAGTCGTATGCCGGCGTGTCTGCTGCACCTGTGACGAGCCAGATGGGCAGTCGTCAAGAATTTCATTGATGGATGGTTGCAGCATCCCGCACGTTCGGCCGTGGCTGGTGAGGGGCACAATCTTCTGCGGGATACCTCGAGGGGGGTGTTAATGGCTGCCGGCAGGACGCGCAGAGCGCTGAGGTCGATAAAATGCCACCTCCGGACATCGTCGACGGCGAAGCCTCCATGATAGGACGTCCCGCCGCGGTGGTCTAGTGGCTAAGGTACTCGGCTGCTGACCCACAGGTCGCGGGTTCGAATTCCGGCTGCGGCGGCTGCATTTCCGATGGAGGCGGAAATGTTGTAGGCCCGTGTGCTCAGATTTGGGTGCACGTTAAAGAACCCCAGGTGGTCGAAATTTCCGGAGCCCTCCACTACGGCGTCTCTCATAATCATATAGTAGTTTTGGGACGTTAAACCCCACAAATCAATCAATCCATGATAGGAAGGCGAATAGCAGCCGTGACGATGTCCATGGTCGTGGCAAACTCCAGGGTGTGCGGTCATGTAGCCGTCATGGAACCTGACCTGCCGGAGATGTCTCGTGCCGAAGAGGTTGAGGAAGACGTGCAGATGTTGGGCACGCCTGATGGACTATTGTAGGAGGGCTTCGAGGGAACGCACCTCTCGATGAGGAGGCCAGTTGAAATAGGGACGTCTTCTACCTCATCGTCGTCGTGATCGGGCGCAGGACTCGCTCGCTGCACTGGTAACTGGACGAGAGGTTGAAGGAGACGTAGCCGAAAAGAACAGTCTTCGTCGAGGGAGGTCTGCGGGCCGGGTGGTACCGCTCGCTGTGAGGCCGGGAAACGTAGAAGATGAGCCCCCGGAAACGGCCGCGGTAGGTGAGGCTGTGGCAGGTGAGCACCGCAGCGCTAAGAGCATCGTATGGCCGGTGGTTTTGTTTCTTAACGAGTTCCAAGGTAGGCTTGATGGCCTTAGGTAGGCTTGCTTGATGTCGGGAAAGTAATTACGCTAATATTAGGAACAAAACGTTATGAAACATCAAAGGAAAACTACACGTCGTACAAAGCGATTTGCGTCAAGAGTGGGTGGTCCAATGATTCAACCCATTCCAAAAGGTTGTTCGCAGGAGCGGATCCAGCCACCTTTTTTTTTGGTGGGGGGGGGAGGGGGCGGTTGCCAGGAAGTAACATTGGAGAGGGGGCATGGTCATGACTTTTTGTTTTTACTACCAGAAAAAATGTCAAGCATAAATATCATTAATGTGTGGTAACAGTGGTTTCACTCATTTGTTCTAATTGGTGATATGAGGTGTACTACAAGCATTAAAGTGAGAAAGGGGGGCGGTGCTGACACAGACATTGGGGGGGGGGGATATTGCCCCTACAGCCCCTCCTCTGGATCCGCCACTGCTTGTTCACCTATTAAATGAGGCGCATACCCACTTCAGGCACACTTCTTCATCGTCGTCAGCCACCGCATAAAAGTATTGTACAATATGTTTAGCAAGTGTGTAGCGAATCCCACGCTTCTCCGAAGAATGTTGAAGGATAGCACAGTGAGTGCCAGCCTACTACACAAAAAATTATGATTATTTATGACGTACTGTTTACCCAGCAAGTGTGCTTGTAGCAGTTACTCATAGTGTTTAGAAAAGGATCTGATGGGCCGCTGTCCAAGCTTTCGCAGTGCTGTGCGTTCCGCGCAGGCCTGGCCTTTTTTTTAAAGGTGGAGCGTTTTATAGTCTCACCCAAGGAGGATTAAAAAAGATTGCTGGAGTGGAAGCTCCCGCAATGCCTTGCCAGCAGATGTGAAGCCAGGTTTTGCTACTGTCAAGATGGCGGAAACATGCTCTTTTTCTCGTAGTGCCCACCTAAATATCAAGTGGCTTTGATATGTTAATGCGAATGCTATGTTAGTTATATTTAAAGGATGGTTGTTCCTGACGAAATAACACACAGAAACGAGTATGGGTGACTGAATCTCCAAAGAACTTTGCTGTCAATTAGAGGCTTACTAAGAAAGAATGAATTATGCCCCGCCGCGGTGGTCTAGTGGCTAAGGTACACGGCTGCTGACCCGCAGGTTGCGGGATTGAATCCCGGCTGCGGCGGCTGCATTTCCGACGGAGGTGGAAATGTTGTAGGCCCGTGCGCTCAGATTTGGGTGCACATTAAAGAACCCCAGGTGATCGAAATTTCCGGAGTCCTCCACTACGGCGTCTCTCATAATCATATGGTGGTTTTGGGACGTTAAACCCCACATATCAATTATCACTAAGAAAAATTATTAACACTAAGACGCACTTGGGGAAATATGTGACCCGAAAAAGTTTCCACATTAAACTTGTTGGCCGTGCGAGGGCCCCTAGTAAGATGGCCGCCGCAGCCGCCATTTTGTTATAGGCCCGGCTTCACTCCCGGGCAATCATTTCCACTCCAGTAATTTTTAAACACGATAGTCTTTCTTGGGGACCTTAGACGCAAAACTTTTTGTCTGTCTGCACGTTTGTCTGTTTGTCCACTTAACGGCACCGGGTACTTGAAATGACCGACCCCATCCAAAGAGCCCACCAATGTTGCTCAAGCTTCAGCGTTCATACTAGTGCAATTGTCAATTAAAAAGCAATTGTTCCGCATGTCTGGGGCACCATGTCAACACGTATATATTCTGCATGTGCGTCTTTTACTAGAAAATGCATATATAAGTGATTTTAAGGACCGTAGCGCTTATCACGCTGCGCTGACAATGAAACGCTTGCACGAAAAGGCAAGTGTTCCTAACGCTTTGCTAAGACGTGACGGTGGTGGCACCTACCCGTCGCCTTGCGTTCTACACCTTATCACCTCTGAGACGGGCGCGCACACCCGTCTTTTATTCAAGAAAACTGCCAGATGACGCTCATGTCTCACGTGTGACGTGACTTGGTGCGCTTGTTCACCTCCGCTGCACGCTCGAGGCACTCTAACGCAGCGCCTCCAGAATACCATTCACCGATTATCTTGCGCAGAACACAAAATAAATTTTTTGTGCGCTCTCTCCACACGTAGGACCATCGTCTTTCGACGACATTCGCAGATTAACATGCAGATATGGGGCCATTTTTTAAATCCTCTTTGCTCGTACCTACTCGCAAATCCGGCGTCGGCGGTGGTGTCAACACGCCCACTGCGCATACTCGCGTCTCGTGCCAACTGTCTATCCCCCTCCCTCTCTCTCTCTCTCGCCTCGCCAGGCCGATGCAGGCAACGCCTGCTAGTAAAAACCGACTGCTCGAGCTGCACAACCGTGCGCTGGCCACTTCGTATATATAGGCACTAGATTGGGCTTTCGGAATTCACTCAAGGGCGTCTTTACATGCCTTTCTCTTGACGCTTTGCTCGACTCGAGTAGATGCGATGGCAGCAACAGTACCTTCAACCAGTAGCGAGGCACAACCCTACATCAGCGTCCCACCCCTCGTTGAAGGCAACGCTTCTCCTACATTCAATAAGTAAGAATAATATGGACTAAATAATAATTAACCATTCCCAAACCATACCCAATTACGCAACATTCACGCAATACTCCCACCACTCTGTAACGCATTTACTCTAGGTTCCTCGCGGAAAGATGCGGGCGGCTCTTTTTTAAGCGCCATATTATTATTTAAATATTTTTTTTACGCGAGAAGTATTGTGTTGTCGTTCTGCTGTCGGTTTGCGCCTGCCAGTGCTGAGGGGGTCGCCTACGCTGTTTGAATTTTGATCTTAGATCTGAAGCGCTTTTTGCTTCATTTTCTTTTTTCCCCTTGTCCTTGTGACGCGATTGTTGTTCTTAATTTGTTCATGTCATTTTGTATTTGTTACTCTCACTCCTGCTTACAGCCCCAACTAGAGAATTGCAGTATTAAATAAATAAATAAATAAATAAATAAATATCTGAACTTGACGTATTGTAAGATTGTAGAGCACGTGTGCTACCAGGGGGGTGTGCTGCAGTTTTTAGGATGGCTGATTTAGGTGACCCTACATGACCCAATAAGTCAGTTGGTAGTTTGCGCTCGACCCCTACGCGTGTCTTCGTTTGTGGTGATTCCTTTCAAGTTTTGCGCGGGTAGTTTCGTTTATTGAATGAACCCTCTCAAGGCTTCCCAATGGTGACTATTTTCTCATCCCGCTGATCTTTTCTTGCGATGGCAGTTATAAGAACGCGTTAGGCGCACTTTTTTTTTCGTCAGCGTCTCCGTAGTGTTGTTCTCTCGTCGTGAGCGAAACCTTGCGAAGGCAACCGACGATTACGGCTACAATATATACATGAACGACAATCCGTCGGGTGTCCGTTGTGAAGTCCAGACTGTCAACGGGAATGCGCCATCGGGAACCAGCGGGTCTCTTGCAGACGGTTCTGGGAATGGTGCAGCAGACGAGGATCACGACGGCGCACTGTTGGGAGGAAAGAGTGAAAGGGATAGCACAAAAATGAGCCGTGGGCCGAGAAATTCCGCAGTGCTGCATAACGAAATTGGCACACAAACTAGCTCCTGCGCTGCTGGCGTTCTTGCGCGCACTTGAGCCAAGATGTATTACAACGGTGCAAACGTCGTCCGGACTGGTGGGCGACGCAGGTAGACGGTACCGGTAGCAGCATTGGCGGCCGCATATTATTGGCTGTTGTTGCTGCCTTGTCTGTCGCGTACGCCGATGAGCCGCGAATAGTGTGTGGTAGATCGACGAATAGCTTATGCTTGTTGTCTGACTCCAGTGTGTGGAGAGCCGCGACACCGCATACCACGCAAACTAAAAACCACTCTTTTGCAATGTCTTAAGATGGCATGACCAATCGCGGTGCGATTCCAAGCAGTTGTCAAGGGACTGGAAGGAGGTTTAGTAGGTGCAGGAAAGTGTGTGTGCGGGGTGGCTGGCGAGTCGTATGCCGGCGTGTCTGCTGCACCTGTGACGAGCCAGATGGGCAGTCCTCAAGAATTTCATTGATGGATGGTTGCAGCATCCCGCATGTTCGGCCGTGGCTGCTGAGGGGCACAATCTTCTGCGGGATACCTCGAGGGGGGTGTTAATGGCTGCCGGCAGGACGCGCAGAGCGCTGAGGTCAATAAAATGCCACCTCTGGACATCGTCGACGACGAAGCCTCCATGATAGGACGCCCCGCCGCGGTGGTCTAGTGGCTAAGGTACTGGGCTGCTGACCCGCAGGTCGCGGGTTCGAATCCCGGCTGCGGCGGCTGCATTTCCGATGGAAGCGGAAATGTTGTAGGCCCGTGTGCTCAGATTTGGGTGCAGGTTAAAGAACCCCAGGTGGTCGAAATTTCCGGAGTCCTCCACTACGGCGTCTCTCATAATCATATAATGGTTTTGGGACGTTAAACCCCACAAATCAATCAATCAATCCATGATAGGAAGGCGAATAGCAGCCGTGACGATGTCCATGGTCGCGGCAAACTCCAGGGCGTGCGGCGATGAAGCCGTCATGGTACCTGACCTGCCGGAGATGTCTCGTGCCGAAGAGGTTGAGGAAGACGTGCAGATGTTGGGCACGCCTGATGGACTATTGTAGGAGGGCTTCGAGGGAACGCACCTCTCGATGAGGAGGCCAGTTGAAATAGGGACGTCTTCTACCTCATCGTCGTCGTGATCGGGCGCAGGACTCGCTCGCTGCACTGGTAAGTGGACGAGAGGTTGAAGGAGACGTAGCCGGGAAGAACAGTCTTCGTCGAGGGAGGTCTGCGGGCCGGGTGGTACCGCTCGCTGTGAGGCCCGGAAACGTAGAAGATGAGCCCCCGGAAACGGCCGTGGTAGGTGAGGCTGTGGCAGGCGAGCACCGCAGCGCTAAGAGCATCGTATGGCTGGTGGTTTTGTTAATGAGTTCCAAGGTAGGCTTGATGGCCTTAGGTAGGCTTGCTTGATGTCGGGAAAGTAATTACGCTAATATGAGGAACAAAGCGTTATGAAACATCAAAGGAAAACTACACGTCGTACAAAGCGAATTGCGTCAAGAGTGGGTGGTCCAATGATCCAACCCATTCCAAAAGGTTGTTCGCAGGAGCGGATCCAGCCACCTTTTTTTTGGGGGGGGAGGGGGCGGTTGCCAGGAAGTAACATAGGAGAGGGGGTATGGTCATGACTTTTTGTTTTTACTACCATGCAGAAAAAAATGTCATAGCATAAATATCATTAATGTGTGGTAACAGTGGTTTCACTCATTTGTCCTAATTGGTGATATGAGGTGGACTACAAGCATTAAAGTGATAAAGGGGGGGATGCTGACACAGACATGGTGGGGGGAAATTGCCCCTACAGCCCCTCCTATGGATCCGCCACTGCTTGCTTGTTCACCTATTAAATAAGGCGCATACCCACTTCAGGCACACTTCATCGTCGTCAGCCACCGCATAAAAGTATTGCACAATATGTCTAGCAAGTGTGTAGCGAATACCACGCTTCTCCGAAGAATGTTGAAGGATAGCACAGTGAGTGCCAGCCTACTACACAAAAAATTATGATTATTTATGACGCACTGGTTATCCAGCAAGTGTGCTTGTAGCAGTTACTCAGAGTGTTTAGAAAAGGATCTGATGGGCTGCTGTTCGAGCTTTCGCTGTTACAGTTCTGTGGGTTCCGCGCAGGCCTGGCATTTTTTTTTAAAGGTGGAGCGTTTTATAGTCTCACCCAAGGAGGATTAAAAAAAGATTCCGCAATGCCTTGCCAGCAGAAGTGAAGCTAGGTTTTGCTACTGCCAAGATGGCGGAAACATGCTCTTTTTCTCGTAGTGCCCACCTAAAGATCAAGTGGCTTGGATATGTTAATGCGAATGCTATGTTAGTTATATTTAAAAGATGGTTGTTCCTGACAAAATAACACACAGAAACGAGTATGGGTGACTGAATCTCCAAAGAACTTTGCTGCCAATTAATTAGAGGCTTACTAAGAAAAAAAGAATTATACCCCGCCGCGGTGGTCTAGTGGCTAAGGTACTAGACTACTGACCCGCAGGTCGCGGGATTGAATCCCGGCTGCGGCGGCTGCATTTCCGATGGAGGCGGAAATGTTGTAGGCCCGTGTGCTCAGATTTGGGTGCACATTAAAGGAACCCAGGTGATCGAAATTTCCGGAGCCCTCCACTACGGCGTCTCTCAAAATAATATGGTGGTTTTGGGACGTCAAACCGCACATATCAATTATCACTAAGAAAAATTATTAACACTAAGACGCACTTGGGGAACTATGTGACCCGAAAAAGTTTCAACATTAAACTTGTTGGCCGTGCGAGGGCCCCTATTAAGATGGCCGCCACAGCCGCCATTTTGCTATAGGCACGGCTTCACTCTTGGGCAATCATTTCCACTCCAGTATTTTTTAAAGACGATAGTCTTTCTTGGAGACCTTCGAC
This sequence comes from Rhipicephalus annulatus, assembly GCA_013436015.1. Taxonomy (NCBI): domain Eukaryota; kingdom Metazoa; phylum Arthropoda; class Arachnida; order Ixodida; family Ixodidae; genus Rhipicephalus; species Rhipicephalus annulatus. Next base: position 381,321 of record WOVY01012955.1, read on the forward strand.
GCAAAACATATTGTCTGTCTGCACATTTGTCTGTATGTCCACTTAACGGCACCGGGTACTTGAAACGACCGACCCCATCCGAAGAGCCCACGAATGTTGCTCAAGCTTCAGCGTTCATACTGGTGCAATTGTCAATTAAAATGCAATTGTTGCGCATTTCTGGGGCACCATGACAACACGTATATTTCTGCATGTGCGTCTTTTACTAGAAAAGGCATACATAAGTGATTTTAAGGACCGTAGCGCTTATCACGCTGCGCTGACCTTGCAACGCTTGCACGAAAAGGCGAGTGTTCCTAACGCTTTGCTAAGACGACACGGTGGTGGCACCTACCCGTCGCCTTGCGTTCTACACCTTATCACCTCTGAGACGGGCGCGCACACCCGTCTTAGAGCCACGCTCTTCGTTTTCCTAAAAAACTGCGAGATGGCGCTCATGTATCATCTGTGACGTGACTTGGTGCGCTCGTTCACCTCCGCTACACGCTCGAGGCACTCCAACGCAGCGCCTGCAGAATACCATTCACTGATTTTCTTGCGCAGAACACCAAATAAATATTTTGTTCGCTCTCTCCACACGTAGGACCATCGTCTTTCGACGACATTTGCAGATTAACATGCAGATATGGGGCCATTTTTTTAAATCCTCCTTGCTTGTACCTACTCGCAAATCCGGCGTCGGCGGTGGTGTCAACACCCCCACTGCGCATACTCGCGTCTCGTGCCAACTGTCTATACCCCCCCCCCCTCCCTCTCACTTCGCAAGGCCGATGCAGGCAGCGTCTGCTAGTAAAAACCAACTCCTTGAGCGGCACAACCGTGCACTGGCCACTTCGTATATATAGGCACTAGATCGGGCTTTCAGAATTCACTCAAGGGCGTCTTTACATGCCTTTCTCTTGACGCTTTGCTCGACTCGAGTAGATGCGATGGCAGCAACAGTACCTTCAACCAGTAGTGAGGCACAACCCTACATCAGCGTCCCACCCCTCGTTGAAGGCAACGCTTCTCCTACATTCAATAAGTAAGAATAATATGGACTAAATAACAATTAACCATTCCCAAACCATACCCAATTACGCAACAATCACGCAATACTCCCACCACTCTGTAACGCATTTACTCTAGGTTCCCCGTGGAAAGATGTGGGCGGCTCTTTTTTAAGCGCCCTATCATTATTTATCTTTTCTTTACGCGAGAAGTATTGTGTTGTCGTTCTGCTGTCGGTTTGCGCCTGCCAGTGCTTGGGGGGTCGCCTACGCTGTTTGAATTTCGATCTTAGATCTGAAGCGCTTTTTGCTTAATTTTCTTTTTTTAGATGCGGAAGCATCTTATACTCGCGCCTTGTAGTGCGCCGTCCGCGCCGTTCGCACCGCTTCTCGAACATTCGACAGCTGACGCGCGCGCATGCGCCGTCGCGCCGTCGCCCACTCTTCCACCATCTGTGCATCCCTTCCTCCTCTACACACCGCGCGCGCTTCACTCCTCCACCATCTGTGCACCCTTCTTCCTCTACACACCGCGTTCGACATCCACAATTCTCCTGATTCTCCAGTGGACGCGCATGTGGCGTCGCGCTTCGAGAACATTCAACAGCTGACAGTGCATGCGCCGTCGCGCTGTATATATACTCAAGGTCGGCGCTCGCTCGCTCAGTTGCCGCTCGTCAGTTGGTTTGTACGGCGCGTCGACGTCCAAGGTCGCGGTGAAATGAATTCCAACGAATCAACAAACACAATGATCGACGTCCCTTCGACCAGCGCCGCCCTTTCGCATACGTGTGTACGTGTTCACTCATTTAACACCCCCTCCTACAGCCACGTTAACCAATTTAGCCATCGACCCAAGTAAGTCGCACTTTAACACCCCGTTAACCAATTATATGCTCCGCATCCTCCTTAGTGTTCCCCCGAGGGAAGCTGCGGGCAATTTTTTTCGCCTTGTCCTTGTGACACGATTGTTGTTCTTAACCTGTTCATGTCATTTTCTATTTGTTACTCTCACTCCTGCTTGCAGCCCCAACTAGAGAATTGCAGTATTGAAATAAATAAATAAATAAATAAATAAATATCTGAACTTGACGTTTTGTAGATTGTAGACCACGTGTGCTACCAGGGGGGTTTGCTGCAGTTCTTTGGATGGCTTATTTAGGTGACGCTACATGACCCGATAAGCCAGTTGGTAGTTTGCGATCGACCCCTGCGCGTGTCTTCGTTTGCGGTGATTCCTTTCAAGTTTTGCGCGTGTAGTTTCGTTTATTGAATGAACCCTCTCAAGGCGTCCCGATGGTGACTCTTTTCTCATCCCGCTGACCTTTTCTTGCGACGGCAGTTATATGAACGCGTTAGGCGCACTTTTTTTTTCGTCAGCGTCTCCATAGTGTTGTTCTCTCGGCGTGAGCGAAACCTTGGGAAGGCAACCGACGATTACGGCTCAAGCGCAAAGGAAACACGTCGGCTGTCTCCGTCACGCGAAAGACCCATGGTGGGCTCCGGAGATCAAGGGGGGGGGGGGGGGGAGAGCTGCGTTGCTTTGACAGAAACTGCGTGCTTTCCGCAGCGGTTGTGGTCGCGCGCCCCACATTTCGAGAAAGATCAGCGGACGACTCGCACCTCTTTCCGTGCTGTGTTGCCACCAATTTTGCGTTAAAACGAATGACAGAACGCTAATTGCTTCACCCGTTGCAGTGGCCTCATATCTTTGCGATAGCGTTACGTTAGGCTACGCCAGGCTGCATATTAGAGGAATTGGCTGATACGCTTACGTAAACCAATATTTCAATTTGTTGCCGTCCCGTTAATTGATTCGCCCTTGCGCCAAAATTGTGCCTCTTTGTTATCTCTCAAGTTTCAGACACAGTTTACCTCCGCGGGCTAGATCGAAGGGAGTTGTGATCTACCATCCCGGGTATGCGGCATGTCGAAAGCGCAGCCACTCTGATTAATTACCGCAACGCACAGGAAGTGACAGACGCGCGTTCGTTCGTGAAGGATCACGCGCTTTCCGTTATTTATAAGCAGGAAAATATTTTTCAGCTGGGCCAGAACAAACTTGCATTCTACCTGTGACCTCCTATATATAGTGTGACAGTAGTTCGTCGAAAATGGTAGTTCACGCTTCCGCTTTTGAAATGCAACATGCATATGTAGAGTGGCAGGATGTGAGAGTGCACTCCCACTAGCGCTGTGAATGTTGGCTACATGCAGCATCCTGTCGGCGGGAGAGGCTCGTACGCGTCAACAATCACATCCTGAAACGAGCAGATCTCCGGAAAATTTGCAAAGAGAAAGATGCTTGCCGGGACAGGCGTAACGCATTCGAACGCTCTCAATGTAATTTGTGTCTACCGATAGAACGAAAGCTTTCGTCGAGCAAAAAGTTTGCCCGCAAGATAATACATGAGAGAGTGTATGGGCCGATTGCCGCGCAGGTCGCTGTGTGTCTCTTGGCCATTGTCGCTGCTGTTTAGCGTGGTATTCCTCGAGCTACAATACGGACTCGCCCAGCCAAGCACTTTTATGGACACGTTTATATCAAAGGAGTCTACTTGTGAACAGAAGAAAGAGAGACGGAAAGAATGTAGGAAAGACAGGGAGGTTATCTAGACTACGTCCAGTTTATTCACTGCACACTAACGATGAGCGTCTTTTAGGGAATATTGTACGGCCATCGCATACCAC